>OY735240.1:34258214-34288214 GCA_963457665.1 Thysanoteuthis rhombus | reverse complement strand
ATTGAGATTTGATAAGTTGACCCAAAATTCAGATGAAAGTAAATAGTAGTAAAATTTTTTAGAATAGTGATGGTTAAAAGATACTTTATAGAAAAAAAAATAATAGAATTAATTCATTTCAATTTTATCATAAAAAAAAAAAATGAGCTAAGTAGCAGTAACAATCAGTTGCGTGTCTGCGCTTCACCTCTCTACCACCTTCCATTCCCACACCCTTTTGTCATTGAGGAAAAAGAAAGGGTAGAGGGAGAAAACAAAATGTCCTCACGGTAATTTTACTGCTACTGCTATGAGCCGTTTCATTGCCCTCAAAGAATGATATAAAACCAAAATATAGACTAAAACTAGTTCAAAAATTGATTTTATTGTAAGAAATATATGTGCCACCAGTAACAAGAATGAATAACGAAAACCTTGGTATAAAAATTGATTTTTTTCTGACATTTAGAAATGAAGATTGACTCGGGGAATGACTTCTTTTGACCATGAATGACCTCAAAGGCTAGTCTATATGGAAGGTCAGGTTTTATTGATTCCGAGGTCAAATATCAGGTCAATCGGCCTTGTAGTTTTAATGGAGAAGAGGCACAAACGAACAACTCAAATATTGGTATAGATATAGAGAGAGCTTAAAGAGAATGATCCTTCAAAGTATTATTTCATTAAAGTTTTGTTGGACGATTGTACAACTCTTTTCAAATTACTCCTTAAACCAGAGATCAGTTTTAGTGATTTTTCACCTAATATTACATGAATTTTATTTATACACGTACGCTAACCATCTGCAAAGCGATGGGTCACAGACTAGAAATACTTAGTTCTTCATTATACTTCCATGGGAAGAAGAAGGAATATGAAACTGGTTAAATCTTATTAACTTAATTGGGTGAGACAAAGGGCAATTTTTGAAGGGTGGTTTCCTGTGGCCTTGGTGGTCAGATGTTGAGTTAATGACCAACAGCTGGTCTGACTCAAAATCAAGGTCAAAAGTTGAGGAAATAATTATATGAAATTATCATAAATACAAGAGTTATAACAGCTCAATGTCAAGTTTACACAAAATATACATTTCTAGCTCTATCATCTCAGCTCCTTGGTTGATTAAAAAGAAAACAAATGATTATCATATTATAAATATATATATATATATATATATATATATATGTATATCCATCTATACACACACACACACCTACATCTATCTATACACACACACACACCTACATCTATCTATACACACACACACACCTACATCTATCTATACACACACACACACCTACATCTATCTATACACACACACACACCTACATCTATCTATACACACACACACCTACATCTATCTATACACACACACACCTACATCTATCTATACACACACACACCTACATCTATCCATCTATATATACACACACACACCTATATCTATCCATCTATATATACACACACACCTATATCTATCCATCTATATATATTATATATATATTATATATATATATATATACACGAGTGCGTCAGTCTCACGTAGTATCAGTAACAACTATCAGCCCTTCCCTCCCAATCCCTATATTAAACTACTTTTCTTTTCTCCCTTATCCATTCTTACAGTGTCTGTAACACATATAGAATCAGTAGCAGCCATCAGCCAAGACTGTTGTCGTACACTTACGATAACTGTTCTGGATTAGTTATAATGATCAATTCTATCTTTGGGAAGATTTGCTGGTAAATAAGAAAATAAAGTAAATTTTTTTTTGAGAACAAAGTAATCTTTAACCTTCAGAACAGTTAAAGGTATTCGAAAGAGTACCCTAGGGTACCTTCCTCATAGCAGCTCAATTGAAAATAAAATGGAGTTTACAGTTAATCATAATTATGTCAAAAGTCTAGTAAAATAAATATAAAATATGGAGGAAGAAAAAATTGAAAAATCAATATTATTGGAGAGAATAGAATTATGTCTTGGCTATCAGACGGTTCCCCTTCCCATGAGGGCCAAATTTGACACAAGGTCAAGTTTGAAACGGAGACCCACAAGTGTAGTTGAGAGCAAGAATAAAAATTGCCCAGTTCCCGTGACCAGAGTCATGAATCTACTTCTGACCTTCCCTTTATAGTCAAATTGGGGGGGAGGTGCTTCCATAGGTTCGGAATCCCCAGGACTGAACATGAGATGCTTTTTTTTTTTTTTTTGTAGTCACGGGATGAATCTTGGGGTCAGGTGGCATACCATCTGATATCATCGCAGCAAAATGCCATTAGAAAGAATTTTGGTCAGTTCAATGTAGAGATACTATACACGTGAATATGCGGGTAGGAACACTTCAAAAATTCTCTTTAGTCCTCACAACTAATGTCGCAAGGATAGAGGACTGGTCTTTGGGTCACAGGACAAATCCTTGGCTCTTTAGACTTGACTTCAAGGAGAAAAACCATGCCACGTTGGCTCAGGTACCACATCTGTGTCCATCTGGACTTGAATGGTCTGAACTGTGGTCTGGAAAAGCTGTTGCAGTCAGCAATAAATATAAGTAAATTGGTACATAGTATTACTAGTATTACTAGTCGCAGGAGGAACAAGAGAAAGATGAGGATGGTTTACACAATGGTCTGGACCAAGTTTCAAATTCATCGAACAATATAACTTTCTTTTTCTAAAAATAAGCACAATGGATATTTTATTCTAAGCTCTCTTATGCGTCTGTCGTTGGGAAAAAAATCTACCAACACAGAGCTCTGCAGAGACAGAGAGGAAATATTGCGTGATAAAGTGAAAAAAAACAAAAACAAGAAAAATAGTCGGGTTAGGGCAGAAAGGATTGTTTATCAGATACATTTCCTGCGGACACACATAGATATATTGGAGATTAATGATTTAGTAATCAAATGAAAAAAAAAAAAACCCCTCCAGAACAAACAACAAAACAGTTAGGTTAGGGCTGGGAAGATTGTTTATCAGATATGTTTCCTGTGGATGCATTTAGATATATTGGAGATTAATGATCAGGTAATCAAATTTGTACACCCTTTCATGCCGATGAATCATCTATCAGTCTACCGGCAAACATAATTCATTTTGGGAAAAGTTTGAGCCTGATTTGAGGGGGGATTGCTAAGAAAATGGAAGCTCCAGGAAAAAAAAAATGGTTTTCTTTTATTTGAAGGGAGAATAGATGTATCCAGGCGTTTCTTTCAAGTCTTAATTACAAAATTATATCCATCCGTGACTAAATCTCATGTTTTTGATAATTTTGTCACACTCTCAGAGTTGACCTTTTTACACTGAATCCATTAGACATTTGAATTCAAGACATGAACAAAAGAGAGAGGGGGGGAAAGAAAGACGAAGTCATGACATCCTGTCAACTTGCGTTTGTGAGTTCGTTTTTTTTTTTTTGTAAACATTGAATTTCTGTTATGAAAAATATTGTCAAACTCCTACCATTGAGTTCTGACTTTATTCTCGTTTGTCACAACAATGACTTCAGCGAAAACCAGCGACTTGGACTCAACTTCACAGAGCACACAAAATTTCTCTTTAGATCTTGCAAATATAATTGTAGGGACATAAGAGTGCTGCTCTTTATATCTTTGGACAAATCCTGAATCTGAACTCTGGTCCGCAAAAGCTGTTGCAGTTAACAATAAACATTAACAGATGAGAGGAAACAATCTGTTTCCAATAGTCAGTGAAATGAAAGTAAACCTTTGAATCAAGATGGCGCATGTTGTTCTTTGAACTAAAGGAGACAAAAGGATAAAAGTCATTTGGAGAAATAGAAAAAAAAACCTGGTCAATGAGGACATTATTTTCCCTTTTTAGATGAGCACAGCAGATGGCTCAGAAAGAAACATACAACGCCAGCTAGATGGAAATCCTAAATTTGATGGGCTAAAAATGAGAAATGTTATAAGCGTTACTTGAGAACTTGAAACCTTTAAAAGTAATCAGAATTTCAAGAAATCCCTTCTTCATGCCTCAAAATTAATAAAAGAACAATAGGAAGCCGTCAATGAACAAAGTCATAATATAAACACAGTAGTCACTTTTTTGGTTTGTTGGTTTCTATCATGCTAAAGCAAACAGAAAGAGAGGAAAGGGGTAAAGCAAGGATCTACTGTATCTGTGTGTTCATCACTACTACTGTCACCACCAAAGTCACAATAGAAGCAAGGAAAATTTGTAAAATATAAGCATCTCTGATTTTTCAATAATAAAACTGCTGTCTTCCTCATTGAAACAATTTGTTTTCTTACTTAATCCTCTTGCCTTACCGTTTTAAAATTATCAAAAAACAAAATTTGAAGAGTTGTAGAAAATCGATAGAACAACAGATTTTGTTTGGAGTTAAAGCGTTCCTTGTTTGCAAAGAATACAAAAATACACGCGTATAATTCATCCGAAGTGAAAATAATCCTGTCATTTTTTATGAGTACCATGCTAGTGATATTCATATTAGGCTGGTGTAGCAATCAATGAGAACATTTACTTTCACAACTGTGAAACAATATTCGAGTCAGAAAAGGAAACGGTTGTGCGGCAAGTAACTAGACGGGTTAAGGGAAAGTCAAGTGTTGGCATCGCACAACGCTAGTAGGAGTGGGTGGCAGCCATCTTGAAAATTTATGTGCTTATTCTTTTGAAGTGTAAGGCTGCTTTGAATGAGTAGATCACTGACAGACAAGAAAAAGTTGTGACCCACTGACTTCTGGGTGACAACGCTGCTAACTGAATAAGTCATTTTTGTTAAGCATCTGTTGTATGCCACAACTATTTTTTCAGAGATAAACCTAGAGTTTCAGTTGCAAAACTATGCAAGACAAAAAGTCAGAGTACGTCAATATTCAGTAGGAGGAAAAGTTATGTATGCTAATGAGCAATAGAAAAAATAAGTCATAACTGGTTTATGGCTGGGCGAAAAAAAAGTCATCTTAAAAGAAGAAATATCTTAATTGAATGTGGTGAAATTAGTGATGTCTTAATTGAATGTGGTGAAATTAGTGATGTCTTAATTGAATGTGGTGAAATTAGTGATGTCTTAATTGAATGTGGTGAAATTAGTGATGTCTTAATTGAATGTGGTGAAATTAGTGATGTCTTAATTGAATGTGGTGAAATTAGTGATGTCTTAATTGAATGTGGTGAAATTAGTGATGTCTTAATTGAATGTGGTGAAATTAGTGATGTCTTAATTGAATGTGGTGAAATTAGTGATGTCTTAATTGAATGTGGTGAAATTAGTGATGTCTTAATTGAATGTGGTGAAATTAGTGATGTCTTAATTGAATGTGGTGAAATTAGTGATGTCTTAATTGAATGTGGTGAAATTAGTGATGTCTTAATTGAATGTGGTGAAATTAGTGATGTCTTAATTGAATGTGGTGAAATTAGTGATGTCTTAATTCATGCTGGTGAAATTAGTGATGTCTTAATTCATGGTGGTGAAATTAGTGATGTCTTAATTCATGGTGGTGAAATTAGTGATGTCTTAATTCATGGTGGTGAAATTAGTGATGTCTTAATTCATGGTGGTGAAATTAGTGATGTCTTAATTCATGGTGGTGAAATTAGTGATGTCTTAATTCATGGTGGTGAAATTAGTGATGTCTTAATTCATGGTGGTGAAATTAGTGATGTCTTAATTCATGGTGGTGAAATTAGTGATGTCTTAATTCATGGTGGTGAAATTAGTGATGTCTTAATTCATGGTGGTGAAATTAGTGATGTCTTAATTCATGGTGGTGAAATTAGTGATGTCTTAATTCATGGTGGTGAAATTAGTGATGTCTTAATTCATGGTGGTGAAATTAGTGATGTCTTAATTCATGGTGGTGAAATTAGTGATGTCTTAATTCATGGTGGTGAAATTAGTGATGTCTTAATTCATGGTGGTGAAATTAGTGATGTCTTAATTCATGGTGGTGAAATTAGTGATGTCTTAATTCATGGTGGTGAAATTAGTGATGTCTTAATTCATGGTGGTGAAATTAGTGATGTCTTAATTCATGGTGGTGAAATTAGTGATGTCTTAATTCATGGTGGTGAAATTAGTGATGTCTTAATTGATGGTGGTGAAATTAGTGATGTCTTAATTGATGGTGGTGAAATTAGTGATGTCTTAATTCATGGTGGTGAAATTAGTGATGTCTTAATTCATGGTGGTGAAATTAGTGATGTCTTAATTCATGGTGGTGAAATTAGTGATGTCTTAATTCATGGTGGTGAAATTAGTGATGTCTTAATTCATGGTGGTGAAATTAGTGATGTCTTAATTCATGGTGGTGAAATTAGTGATGTCTTAATTCATGCTGGTGAAATTAGTGATGTCTTAATTCATGGTGGTGAAATTAGTGATGTCTTAATTCATGGTGGTGAAATTAGCGATATCTTAATTGATGGTGGTGAAATTAGCGATATCTTAATTGATAGTGGTGAAATTAGCGATGTCTCAATTGATATTGGTGAAATTAGAGATGTCTTAATTGGTAGAACTGAAATAGATAATATTTTTTTTGTAGTAGTGAAAATGGTAATATATTTCGATCTGAGGTAGTGAAATTGGTGATATCTTAATTTATATATAGAAGTAATATTTCAATAGAGTATATGATGAAAAAATATTTTAAAAAAAAAACCCCAAAAAACCCACAACATTCTATAAGTATATATTGAATCAATTTACATATAGTTAGAATATCATTTCATAACAACAGTTATCCACCAGTCCAGCCCTGTTATAACGTAGATGTTGATGTTAAAGAAAGATAACTATGTGATAACCAAGCCGCGATAACTGCGGCAATATCCACGAGCTGGTGATGATAATAATAATAATGATAATAATAATCATCATCCAATTATATAAGTCTTTTTTGTAAATTAGTACAATTGTTTAGTTGGTTGTCTGCTCGGTCTCAGTCCTGTTATGACCTAAAAGTTATAATGGATTAGTCCACACATTAACAGAGATAATAAAACGATGAAATGGTAGTAAAATATGCGAGTCTGTCACCATAACAATGATGAATATGATACAGGTTTAATAGCGTCACAAGACCACTGATAGTTTGAAACTAAAATTTTTGATAAAGGAAGAAAAAAAAAAAAATTGTGCAAGTGTCTGAAAGAGAAAAAGTCATTGAGTTAGTGAGAGAGTTAAAGAAAGAGTGATTTTGTGA
Organism: Thysanoteuthis rhombus; assembly: GCA_963457665.1. Lineage (NCBI taxonomy): Eukaryota > Metazoa > Mollusca > Cephalopoda > Oegopsida > Thysanoteuthidae > Thysanoteuthis > Thysanoteuthis major. The sequence goes on along the minus strand of OY735240.1, from coordinate 34,281,038 downwards.
ACGAGTTAATTGAATGAAGAGAAAAGCAATTCAGTGATCCTCTCTTTCTCCTTACTTTTCTTTCATCTCCTTTTAGAAGTAGCCAATTTTGTGATAATGTCACAAACAACAAAGAAGGAACGCAGAGTTGTTAGATAATTGGATATCTTCCTGGCTAAAAACTTGCAAAACTAGCCAAAAATGGTCAAATATGAAAATAATGATTGTTTATGAACAATACTCATGATTTACATAAGGCCAAATGCTTCTTACAAATGTCAGATATGTCCGTACTTTTTTCCTATTTTTTTTCAATAAAATAATATCCAACTTGAATTTGTAATGAAGTAAGTCAAATGCGAAAGTAATAATTGCTTATAAACTATCCCAATACTCTCAGCTCAAAACAGCTCAACATTTACAAATGGTCAAATGCTTCTTACAAATGTCAGATATGTCCGTTTTTTTCTCCTATTTTTTTTTCTAATAAAATAATATTCAACTTCAATGTGTAATGAAATAAGTCATATCTTCAATAAAATAAGTTTTTTTTTTCTATGTCTTTTTACCATACTGCAAGATGTCACTTGATCTTTCTGACAGGACATTTTGGTTTTGAGACTTTATGTCCAATTACCCTTTGAAGCAGCTATAGTTAAGTGGAGACTTCAAAAAACAAAACGAAACTCAGAATCAAGATACTTGAATCATCAAAAATAAACTACCAAATAGATTAGCTTTAACCCCAGCATTTTGTATGGGTATATGCTAATATGACTTTTACACTATCACTGACGGAAAAATTACAGCAAGAAGGCCAGACATGGTCATTATTAATGAAGAAAACTATTTGGCTATATTGATTGATGTCTCATACCCATCAGATAGGAATATTGAACAGAAAAATCAAAAATACCAAGTCTTGATGATAAAATTGCAAATTATGGGGGGGGTATCGATTAAGATCGTACCAATCATTATTAGAGTATTCGGAGCAGTAACTACAAATCTAAAAAAAAGTATCTCCTGAAGCTGAACACTAAGGACAGTAGCATCACTCAAATGCAACAGACAGAACAATTAAAAACATCAAAAATAATCAGGAGATATTTTGAACTCCTACCCCGAATTCGGGAAGAAAGACAAGACAAGACAACATTAAAGCAATGATACCCAAGAGGTTGATGATAATGATAATAATAACTGAAAGATGGCAGAATAACTGAAATATATCAAAAGGTGCTTTAAAACAAAATATTCCCATAATCACATCAGTGACTTACTCGACACTATGATCCCTAAACCCCTGCGTCAGTACCTGAACTCAGGGATGGGGGAAGGATTAATTTTTAAAAAAGTCTCCTTCATAAGAAATGTTGGGGTCAATCATCCAACTGCCATATATAACAAACTGTGTTATAATCAGGAGATACATCCATAAATTAGACGAGTATGACTTGATTTATTGAAACATTTTTTCCTATGCAGAAACCAAAGTTATGAAGTTTGTTTTCTCCCATGCATTAGCATAAACTAGGACTTTATCTCCAGTCATTTGATCTATACTCAATTTATTGCAAAAAAAAAATATTTCAAGATGGTGAAATTTTCTCAGAGGAGGTAAGAGGAGAGAGACCTAGATAGTAAATATTCATGTTTTTATCACAAACATTTGTCTTCGGAAAAGAAAAATTGAATCAAGTTTATTAGACTAACTATTTGAAGATAATTTTGTAAAAATTGCTTTAATGTTTAGCCAAAATGAGTGTCACCATAAATTCAATTTTAAAGCTTAATTTTAGTAATGATTCATGTATCTTCATCAGTCACTAATAAGATGCAAAAGAAATAACACAAATAAGTATTGAAAAATGATTAGTAGCAAGAAAACTACAAATACTGGTTAATCCTTTGCTAATGGTACACTCAAGCTGTGTCCTGTGTCAGTATGTTTACACAGTAATTTGATAAGTTAAATGCGAAGTCTTGTTAACTAAAAATCCTGGTTTTCATTTTTGGTAAAAACGAAATTGATACATCAACAGTAGTAGCTGTTGTCATATCATGTCATTCCTCTTCATCCCCAATGAGACATAAGCCTTCAATGAGCCCTCTCCATTGTATTTGATCCCTGGCAACGTGCTCTGCCTCTCCATATGACCGGTTCATGATTTACAGCTCCTGTGTCACAGCTTTATGCAAGGTGGTCTTGGGCCACCCAGTTTTTTTTTCCTGCTTGTTGGTGTCCATCTTAGGGCAACTTTTGTGATCTGGTCCAGCTCATATCATCAGCAGTCAGTGAACTAACACATGTACGGTTATAGAAAGATAATGATCAAAAATATTCAAATTTTGTGAAAGATTGGGGAAAAATTTGATCACTCCGATTTGAAATGCAAACAATTCTTATGAATACTTATACAAGCACCAGATAAACACTTACTTTATCAACCAGGTCATTTTAGTTATTTCAGCAGCAGACAGACAACCAAAACACAGACACACACACAGAGAAGAGTTTCATGTTTGTGTGTTTGTCATAGTGCTGTAATTTAGGTTACATATACTTACGTTAGCTCCATTATAATAAGGATTTACAAATATTTATCTTCCCACTATATCCGGATCTTTAAAACCTTATTTAACTCAACCAGTAACTAATATAAAATACTCAAGTTATCTAACCATAAGAGCTTGTATGCAAACTTTTCTTTATTTGTTAGTTTATATTTCTATTTGTTTGGGCTCAAATGGGATGATCTCATTGATTGATATATCTTCCTCGTATGACATAGTAAAAATTATGTCATAGAAACTCTTAAAACTTCATGTCTGATCATCACACATTAAATTAGTTTGAGATGAGTTGGGAAGAAACATCCCCCCCACTAGAATTAGGGTCCTTAAATTATCCAAAATAACTTTAAGCCTCTTAGTGTGAATCCATACATAAATAACTCATTCATTTTTGACGGATATATTCTAGTATTTTCTTTAGTAATCTTTCAGAAAATTGGAGTGGCAGATATAAATTTTGTTATGAGTTAAAAAGTTAAAAAAAAAAAAAAAAAAAAAAAAAGATAGAATCAAGTACTATCTCAATATTTTTTGCTCACCTGGCATTAAAATGTTTCTCTGGATTCTGACCACTGACCCCTACCCCCTACCCATGCCCCCCACCCCATGATCCCTCGTGGCAACTGACCTCTGTCCATTTATTGTAATAAGGAGTAAAACCAATTGAGGACAACACCTAAGGAAAGATTGTATTAGCTTGCTTCAGAGATAGTCTCCCTGTTAAAATCTTAATCATCAAACTAGAAAGCACATATCGTTAACAATGCCATTTACAGACCAAAGACAGGATGAAATCAGTTTATATATATATTATAGTTACAACAATGGGGAAGTAATTGTTTTCATTTTCTAGGATTCAAACCTCTTCTCAACATATGAAGAGAAAAAAATCTCTCAATTTAGAGACAAAATCCTGGATCTGCCCTTAATTTTGATAAATTCACCAGTCCAAAAAATTTCATTAAAATTCATTGAAAACTTTTGGAGACTAAGAGACAGACAGGATTGAATAATATATACCACTCCCAAATTTGTTGGCAGAGGTAAGTTAATAAAAAGAATTTTGGCTGAAAAACATTCAAGTTGGTAAAAAAAAAAAATCGATTGAACAAAAGGACGCTTTAAAGTTGAAAGTTGTTTCCGAAAGAAATTTTTAAAAAACTAAATAATATCTGTCCACCTGAAGACAAAATCCTATTTCAATGAGTCACAATGGCAATTCATTGTTTGATGGCCAGGCCAATTGTCAGGGAGGGCAGGAGGGGCTGGACCCCTCCAGGAAATCACTTGGGACACCCTTCTCCCTGCGAATGTGATTTCAACAGTACTGAGCATTTCCATGACTTGATGGATTGAAAGTGGAGAGAGATTTTTTTTCCTCTCTGTAAAGAGTCAAAATGGATTGGAAACTTTTTCCTTTTTAGGAGGAATCAAAATTGAGGATTCAAAAATGAAAGGAGACCCAACCCCCATTTAAGCAGTAAGTGAAAGGAAACTTTCCTCACCCTTTGAGGGTTCGAATTGGAGGGAGACTTTCCCAACAGTGGAAGGGGTCAAAATTGAAGGAGGCTTAGACAGCCGACTCCTGTTATCATGAGAACTTTTAAGAACAAAAAGCATTTTCATACATTTTAGAGAGAAGTGGTTTTCCATTCATAGTATTATAATAATCCAAAACTGAACCCTTACTTTCTGTTCAACAAATACATACACTAGCTGAACACTCATTTGTTGGACAGGTTTTCAGCTAGTATGATATTCATCCTTTAATCTGTTGCTGAAAAGGTCAAGATCTCAAAAAATCTAGAGATAAAACCACTCGATTGATAACTCTGTGCTAGAAGTGGGACAGACAATAATAATAGCCATACTGGTCACGTGCAAGTCTCGAAATACATGGAAACTTTGAAGTACCCTTGGGAAATAGTTACAGCACACTATTGTACTGCAGTAAATAGTAAAATTAGTATCAACACTACTTGCGTAGACACTTATCTGACTGAATTATATTCAGTCCTAAATCTCAGAATTTAGCATCACCTGAAATTTATTTAAACAAATCCCACTTCATGATTTAATGATTTTAATTTCAATTCCTTTCTATTATTATTGTGAGCAGAACAAAAACATTGGACATTTTTTTCAGTTTTTATTACGTGATAAATCTAGATGCATTTGACTATCTTGTTTTCAGATTTATAACAGCAGAATAATAATCTATAATACTATCCTGAGGGTACTATCAGCTTTTGTGACCATTAAAAGATTGGGCTTATTACTCCCAGCGTCCGATTGTTACGCTCTCAGAAATAGTAAGGGAAAATTAGGTAGTTTGATAAGAGTGTACGAAGGGAGAGGGCAGGAAAGAAACCTAGGTAGTTCACTGAGAGGGTATGAAGATCTTTGCATATGAAAGTAATCCGTGTTTGTAAAACATTTAGATAAAAACATGGATAGACAACAATTGGCAAATGTTACGCTTTCAATTATAATAACATAAGGGAAAATTAGGTAGTTTGATAAGAGGATAGGAAGAGAGAGGACAGAAAAGAAACTTGAGTAGTTCACAGAGTGGCTTTGAAGGTCTTTGCATACAAATGTAATCCATGTTTGTAAAACATTTACATGGAAACACGAACGGACAACAATTGCTTCAATAACACTTAAATTTCTGACATGATCATTAAATGCGATGAATTTAAAATTTAGTATACTGTCTCAGGTGTGGGTGGCGTGATGGTTTAGGGGGAGGGCATTGGAATTGGTGAGCAAAGTTCAAACTCTGGCCAAGGCTGTTTACCTTCATATTGCACCTGCTCCAAGGAAATGGCATGAATCCATCTCTTCTTCCCCCAGCTTTTGGCAAGATAGCAGAACAGCTTTAGCTCTCTAGCCTTAAGAGGTATCTAGTCTGGTAGATGAGCATCTCGGAATTAAAAACTGGCCAACGAGAAGATGGTGGTAATCAGTTAGCTCAATTAGTAATTACCTTCTCAGAACCAACATGATCTTACGATCGTCATAGGAGTTGAGAAAGGCCTTTGTGCAGCAGCATATGTAACAAGCCTGAAAGTCGGACCATAGATACACTAGTTTTCTTGCGTGAAGATCTAGCATGGGCTGTGTGGCCAACTTTTTTGGGGTTTCGATCTAAAATAGAGTCAAAAAACATCTTAGAATACCTAGATTCTCCAGATATATATATTTGAATTATAGATAGTGTTATACTATATAGAAACTTATTGAAATGATTTCCTGTCATTACACAATTAATGTATCACTCAACCTAGACAATAGAATAAACAATTAAAGAAAGAAAGATACACACATATATATATATATATATATATATATATATATATCAAATCTGAGAAATATATTACATAATAGCAAATGTGATCAACTTTCATTTAATTTTTTGAAATATTACGTAATTTATTGAAAATCTCATTACTACTTATCACTATATAAAGAATGAATATATAACTCATTTTATCAAAAATCATCTCAGTAACAATTTCTGTCATCTAGACGTAACCAAAAACATCTAAATTGGCAACACTGAGCAAGGAATGTAACTAACATTTTGTTATGTCAGTCAGTGACATCAATTGATGCAAGAGATACTAACGCATCCCAAAATGGCTGCTGCTGCTGATATCAAACTTTCTTTATCAATATGGTTAAAGGATACGTTTACTAGCCAAGTGCTGTCAATGAGAAAGACACCAAGATCTATTAAGATTGTTGAACCATAACATTTTTCCTCTCAGTAAAGCTTTTTGATAATGAAATCAGCTTAAAAGTATTTTATTTCTAATTTTCGGCCAGTCAAGTATTAACGCCCACAAAAACCAAAGTCTTTGCTGTATAAGTGGGTCTGGATTCAACTATGTATACACACACGAAACCCTTCTCATTTTCACTTCCCATACACAAATGATTTGAACTTTGACAAGACATCTCTTGCTGGTGAAAAAGGAAAAGATAAGAAATTTAGAATGATTTTGAACAATAATAACTCTTGTTATCCGCAAAGTTTTATCATTCCCCCATTTGACGTTTGACAATGAGAGAAAACAGTCTTAACGGAAATACATGCGATCCAGGTTCTAAACTTTCATGTTTCTATACAAAGCTATTAAATTCATCATTATGTCGGATAACTCATCTGTTTCCTAACTGTACCACTATGTATATAATTAGCATGACTTTTTGATTCCTGTGACCCGTATATACAGCATTAGACTGTAAAAAGGTAATAAAAAGTAATACACTTGGTATGATGGGAGTCTACTTTACAAAGAATTACAGAGTGAGAAAAATATAGTCTTCAAGAAGCTTTATTGAAGGCAGACAAAACATAAAAATTGATTGATAGTAAGTAAAACCAATTTTACTTTAATAAAAACAGATATTTCACTTAAATAAATGGTCTTTGTAAACCATCAGCATGCAATGGAGAAAATATATCATCATTATCATCAGTCTTTTAACGTCCGTCATTGGACATAGACCTTCTCAAGGATTCGCCACACCTCTCTATCATGGGCGTCACAGAGCCAGTATTTTCTGAACTTGTCTAGTTCATCTCATTTGACTACTCTTTCATCATCAGTCTTTTATCGTCCGTCGTTGGACATAGACCTTACCCAGGATTCGACACATTTCTCTATCATGGGCGTCGCGGAGCCAGTATTCCCTGAATTTGTTTAGTTCATCTCATTTGACTACTCTTTCATCATCAGTCTTTTAACGTCCGTCGTTGGACATAAACCTTCCCAAGGATTCGCCACACCTCTCTATCATGGGCGTCGTGGAGCCAGTATTTCCTGAATTTGTTTAGTTCATCTCATTTGACTACTCTTTCATCATCAGTCTTTTAACGTCTGTCGCTGGACAAAGACCTTCCACAGGATTCGCCCCACTTCTCTATCATGGGCGTCACGGAGCCAGCACTTTCTGAACTTGTCTAGTTCATTTCATTTGACTACTCTTTCATCATCAGTCTTTTAACGTCTGTCGTTGGACATGGACCTTACCCAGGATTTGCCACATTTCTCTATCATGGTAGCTTGATACACTTGCAGTCTGATGTATCTTGAAAAGTGTTATTAACTGTTCCAAAATTTTTCGATACTGTTCAAAGTCTTACAATTCAACATTTTTTTCCTTCTGCTTCTGCTTAGTAACTTAATATTTTTACAGCAATACTAAAACATAACAGTACTATTCAAGGTATTCCAGAGAAGGAAATTGACCTATAGTATATAAAAAAAAACAAAACTGGTCCTATTGAGTACTATTTTGGTTGTTTCCTTAAAGAATATCATCATCTTCTAAATTCCATACACTTTGACCTTCAACTGGATTGGTTGACAATATGTATCTTTTCCGCTTTAATATTTCATAATTTTTAACTGCAACATAAGTCGACAGTTCTTAGAATGGGAAATTTCATGTTAAGACTAATTTTCAAATCAGTTAATAGCATTTGTGATTTTTTTTTTCAATCAGTTCATAGCATTGGTGAACATAGAAAAATATGATACAGAGAGTGGGTGATGAAAGGAGAATTTTTTCTTTTTCTTATTTTGGATCACACTATGTCATATTATTCCCGTTTTTTATTAGATCAATTTCCGAGATAAAAATAGAGAGAGTACAAGAAAGAAAGAGAGAGTACAAGAAAGAAAGAGAGAGTACAAGAAAGAAAGAGAGAGTACAAGAAAGAAAGAGAGAGTACAAGAAAGAAAGAGAGAGTACAAGAAAGAAAGAGAGAGTACAAGAAAGAAAGAGAGAGTACAAGAAAGAAAGAGAGAGTACAAGAAAGAAAGAGAGAGTACAAGAAAGAAAGAGAGAGTACAAGAAAGAAAGAGAGAGTACAAGAAAGAAAGAGAGAGTACAAGAAAGAAAGAGAGAGTACAAGAAAGAAAGAGAGAGTACAAGAAAGAAAGAGAGAGTACAAGAAAGAAAGAGAGAGTACAAGAAAGAAAGAGAGAGTACAAGAAAGAAAGAGAGAGTACAAGAAAGAAAGAGAGAGTACAAGAAAGAAAGAGAGAGTACAAGAAAGAAAGAGAGAGTACAAGAAAGAAAGAGAGTACAAGAAAGAAAGAGAGTACAAGAAAGAAAGAGAGTACAAGAAAAAAAAAAAAAAGAAAGAAGACTACAGTGTTCATGACTAATGTTTACACTCCATAGATTTATGCTTATAACTTTTTTCTCATTTGCCAATGAATTATTGCATTTTGGACATTACATTTCATTTTTGATGTCATCATTTTTGTTTTAAACATTTCAACTGGAATTAGCTCGAAAACTCATTCAGAAACAAATAGTTTTATTGCAAAGACAAACAGATTCTGTTCTTTACATTATCCTGACGTTAGAGAAGTTGCTGTAAAGTTTATTTCATTGGATTCTCTTTATAATACATGTACTTTAACAAATATGTAAAGGAAGCTACTTATATTCACAAGCATGATGGGAATAAACATCAGAATACTAACAAAACTACTCTTGACTCATGTTCTGTCTAATTTTTAGTCGTCAATGTATGCAAAAATCTTATGTTGTGCAAATTTTTTTCCTGTGACAAAAGTATGAGAAAAACTGGAAGCCGAAGCTAATGTTTAATTGTTTCAAGATAATTCAGGCACAATTTATCTTTCACAGCAAATAAAATTGTACTGGCATGCTTTAAAATAGGATGTAAAATAAAAGTATGATTGCATTGAACAACCATAGCCATCAAAGATGGTAAAGGGCTCTATATCTGTTTCTTTGCGCATGTGTTCGAGTGTTGGTATGTGTGGTTTTTAAAAATTTTCCAGAGCTCCTGGCCATACTGTTTTGTTTACAGACGATAACTGACATCAGTATTCTCCAAGACCTTTTAAAAATGTGTTTTCAGATGTTTGGAGGAAAAAAAGAAGCTTTTTTTGACCTTTTTTTAAATCTTATACTGACGGATTTAATAATAACATTTAGATTCCTCAGAATCTATGTTTTTTTGTTTTGTTTTATTTTACTCTATTTTAGATGTTTTTTGGTGGTGGGGGGGAATGACACAGAGGTCAAGAATTCATTCTGATCAAATTTATTCTTCAAATGGAAATTTTTTCATATGACTTCAAATTTTGACGCTATGGTTGTTCATTTATTAACTGCCATGACAAGTTTAAGATTTATTCTGTACTTTGAACTTCTTTGTTGTTCCATGAAATAAAACAATGAGGATTTCTTATTTTTATGCAATGCAATGTCGAAATGAATTAATAACAATAACTCCATCAATTCATGAATTATCATTATCAGAAGTTGCTGGAAATGTTATATCAAAACTCATTCATTATTGAACCAATAAGACAATCGTGTACCTCTACAAAGCGTTAATATAATTCTAAAAACTTGAAAATATTCGAGAATATTCCAACATGAAATAAACAAAAAAAAAACAACTTTACTGCAGTGGCACAAAAAAAATCTATTTACTGCAGCTTGTACCTTACATAAAATTAAACTTCGTCAAATAAGATTAATGCGGAGGCAAAAATCAAACAATCTTATTTTACAAAGTTTAGTTACACGTGTGTACATGCCTCCATAATCAGCTATTTGTGTCACTGCATTGACATTTTTCGTCTTTTTCATGTTAAATTATTCTTGTTCAGGATTTTTCCAGTTTTTATAATCAATACATTGTGCAGGTACTCATTCTTCTTACTGGTCCTGTTTTCTTCAATATTGATATGTACACACTACATCAAGAGCTAAACCTACTATTGTTGAAAAAATAAAAGTAGCTCCCAGGTGGTTTTGAACCTGCAATCTCTCGATTACAAAATGAACTAAATCAAGTGCCACAAAGCCCTATGGACTAGAAATAATTCATTTTTTGATATAAATCCTTTGTGCCTGACTTCCTAAATATTTCTCTTTTTCAACATAACCCATGAGAAAAAAACCAACAAAAAACAAAAAAAAACAAAACATTCACAGGTTCAAATCAAGTGTATTAAGACGTGCATTGTGTTATATCAAATTTGAAGTAAAAATTCTAAGAATTTGAACGTAGCATTTTTCAGAGCAATTCTTGGGAGTCGATGTAACTAAAAAAGTTATTCATAATAAAGGTCACTACAAGATGACATAGAAATTATGAAAATTGGTTGAGTTTTACAAAAGTAACTATAAAATCAAAGTCGTCGATTTGTATAAAAACTGAAGTTACTCCTATGCAAGGGAAGTGTGCAAAATGCACCTGCCCGATTATTTAAAGGTAACCAACCTTTTATGCACACAATAATTTTCTTTGAGTGCTCGTTGAAAAATATGTGCATTGCTCAGAACTATTCTTGTTTGTTAATCTAATATTGATTACCTACAAGCTTGTATTTTGGGGTTTGAATTCGTATCATGCATATACAAACATATATACACATGCACATAATTACCAACCTCCCTGTTCAATCTAACTATCATTTGGGCAAGACAAACCGCTGAGTCAATCACTCCTATCTGCAAATTTGGGTTTGCGGAAAAAGACAAAGATATGTCCATTATGGTTGGTACACAGCAATAGAATTTGACAGCATATCGACTATACACAATGCACTGGTATATTTTCAAACACAGTAGGAGATTAAACAATACCATTTACACCGATAGAGCTACTATGATGCAAATTTAGCTATTTTGGAGCTAGATTCAGCTCCTTTTCCTTCTCGGCTTGCCTGGCCTCTTTTGAAATAGTCCACACAATCCCGACCCAACTCTACCCTTTGCACGAGTGCACCAAACCCATACTTTGCTTCTTCACAGTTCTTTTTACCGTCTTCTACACTTAAAAGTGGGAGCATAGACTTGGATGACATTTAGCTTGTACTTTGAGAGTTGTACGGTGACACTGGCCTGGTAGTCTGAAATAGCTTTAAAGCCTACCACGCTGTCTTTGAGGTCTTTATTGATGAGAAAGCCTACTCCACTTTGTTTCACCTTCTATCTTCCGTAATTATAGAGAAGATATTTGCTTTTCAATTCTATTAGTTCTTCTCCTGGTCTACTCATTTCGCTAAACCGTCAAGATAGAAGATGCAAAACTTGACAAGGTAGACCACTACATCTACCTAGGACAACGAATCTCCACGAGACCCTCAAAAGAGGAGGAAATCAAGCAAAGAATCACTTTGGGATGACAAGCCTTCAGCACAGCAAGCTCAACTTTCAAAAACAAGTCAATCCCAAAAATCCTAAAAAGAAGAGTATACAACCAATGCATTCTCCCAATAGTCACTTATGGAGCTGAAACATGGAACCTAACCAAAAGATAGACCTACAAACTGAGAAGCATGCAATGTGTGCATGAGAGAATCATGCTCAACCTTACATGAAGTGATCACAAGACAGCACAGTATATCAAGAAGAAAACGGGAGTCCGAAATATCATTGAATCTATTAGAAAACTTGAATGGCAATGGGCATGTCATGTTGCAAGAATGAAAGACAACCGATGGACATGACTACTCAGAACATGGATTCTCAGAGATCACATGTGAAAACGAGGCTGACAGAACATAAGATGGAGAGATGAACTGGACAAAGTCAGGAAATACTGACTACACGACGCCCATGATAGAGAATCGTGGCGAATTCTGTGGAAGGTCTATGTCCAACGACGGACATTAAAAGTTCCTTATAGTCAGAGTATTCTGCTTTCTTGTTATACTTGAAAAAGCAGGATTCTCAGAGATATGCCTATTGTTCATCTATTTGATTTATTGTAATTTTGATTTCAGTTTGTTTTGATTAAAGACACCGTGAAATCTCACGTGGCTTTGACTTGCAGTTGAGGATAAGGATATACATCATATATCGGTACTCAGCTTGACAATACCAGGATAGTCGTCACTCCATAAGAGGATTAACTTGTCAAGTTGAAAGTTTCATTTCCAATTACTGATTTTAAAGAATTGAACAGGGGGCAGAGGTTGATTACCTCAGCATTAGTCTGTTAACATATTCACTTGACAGAAGTATATATATATTCACTTGTGCTCATGTGGGTCTACTGTTCGTCCATCCGAAATCTCAAGAAATTGTTAATAAATTTCAATGACACTTTGTAGAAGCGTAGGTGAAGCGAGAATTGATTTTGTTTCAGGATGTCTCCAGAAATTTTTTACTGTTAGCTCCCCTGCATTGTAGCTATATACAAATAGATTTTCACTCGGATTTCAGCGAAAGTAAGTTCAGAGATAAGTGGTCACTGAGTGCTTTATAGTTTAATCTATGCTCTCTACAGAGAAGTTAGAAATATTGTTTATCTTCAAGATGATTAATATCTACCAATAAAAAGACTGATTTATATCCACCGGGTGCAGCAGATATCTAGGATGATAGTGCACTTTAAAAACAAATAAAAAAAACAAAAAAAAAAACAAACATGAAATTTCTAATACAGGACATAACATTAATTTCTAGATGTAGAGTGAAGTTAGACTCGACCTTTACAGACAGTGACAGCAAAAATTCAGGATGGCCTTCAGTTGACTGGGTCCAATGTTCAAATGCATTTAATTTGGGAATCAAATAGTGTAGAAAAACATATAAGGATGACATCTCCAACTAAGTTGGGAATGCCCATTCATTTGGTGATACTTTTGAGATCACCAGACCCAAGGAAATGCATTTAGGTCAAGGTCAAATTTAAAAAAAAAAACAACATAAAAAAGAAATTCTTTTGATTATACAAAGTACACGTGCAGCAGATGTGAAAAAAACATGTTGCCAATTTTGTCATGCAATGGGTAATTTTCAGACCAGAATTTATGACATCATCAGTTGCAGTAATTTCTCATATTTATCATACAGTCAGTTGTATTTATGGATACCCCCTCCCCAAAAAAAAACACTTTACCAACCCAAAATGGGTTTCTCAGTTTTTTTTGGTGGTGGTATCATGAACACTGGAAAACATATCAAAATCCTACCACAGTATGAATCCCAAGACGACCACCACATCTTTAGAATGCTCATTACTGATTCACCATTGAGCCCAGGCAATTTTCTTCAACGGTTTCTTGTAGTGCAAAGTGTGCTTGATAACTAATCGAAATTTTACCGCAGTTTAACTACAAGAAAAGTTTAATTTTCAAGATGGCGTCAAAGTTAACAGGACAAGAAATCGTTGAAAAAACAGGTCTAGGATGAACGATGATAGAATAATGGACATTCTAAAGATTTGAAAGCCATTTTGAAAAATTATACCTTTCCAGTAGTCAGACTGGAGTATAATTTTTAAGTTATTGAGCACACCTGGAGATCCATTTTACGCTTTTTTTCAAGAAGTGCATAACATCTTGTTACTATTTATACCAATAAAATCCTTGCTATTTTGACTTTAATAGTACTTTACAAGTAATATCATGTACTATTCAATGAATATAATTTACATCATATATAAGCTTACAGGGAAGGGACAAATAATGACTATTAAGAGAAATTAATATAAGTAAAGAAAGTTGTAGCTCCAGTAGATGGGATGTACTTTCATGGACTGAAAACATCTGCACTTTAAATTGTCATTTGACCCAAAGGAAAAGAAGAGGAATACTTGATTTCCTTTTGTGACTTAGTCAGGCGGGCTTTCATTGGATGGACACTCGTGAATTAAACGAGAAAGCACTCAAAGAGTGCACTTTTCTACCGACGCCATTGTCTCGAAAAATTGAATGAAAAATCAGTTATATATATACGATGCAGGAGATTTAACTAGAAAAAATTCTTGGATCTGCCCCTGAATTCAATCTATTCTTTCTTAGGACTGAGCCTACCCTTTCACAAAAAGGCATTGAAATTAATTGGGAACTTTGAGATATTATATGGATAGACAAAAAGAGAGATGGACCAACAGACAAGTGGATATACACACCTCAAACTTTGTTGGCAGCGGTAAACCATCAATGGAGACTAGTCATTTGAAATTCAATACAGACGTACTTACGAATCCTAAATTTAAGATAACAATAACACAAACATTAGAGTCCACAAAACATCATTATTTTGACAAATGATAGAAAACATTTTTTCGTTATTAGATTTTACGGAAGAAAAGGAAACAAATAAAAAAGTATAGGTAGACTACATTTTTTTTTGTATTATACAATGCTTCATATTTCATTTCTATACGAGAAATTAATCAATTTTTTTTACTGTTTGATTTTGAGTACATAATATAGTTTCATTATTTTAATCAAGTCAAATAAACACTTATACAAATCATCTCCGACTACGGTGAGACAATTAGAACAAAAGATCCTATTGTAGTATTTTTAGGCTGAATGGCAATAATATATATATATATATATATATATATAGTAATATATTCAGTTTCAATTCAAAGCAAGAATGTAAACAAAAGAAACTTATTTCTTCTTCTTTACATGTAGCCAACACAAGGGCATATATTTCTTCAAACATTGTTGGCTGAGTTTAAATATAACAACGTATTTTCCTAAGAATGAATAACGTACTATCCACACTTTTCAAGGTATACCTGTATGTATAATCATATAATTATCACTAGCTGAAAATACCTGTCTTCCAGACAATTATCGTCAGATACATGGGTCCTATAATCTTAAAATATGGAACTTACGGTTGTAAAACCAAAATGAGTCTCTGTCAAGAATTGCTAACATTTATTGCAGGTTTTTCAAAATTAAAAAAACTTTATTCTGGACCCAAGATTTATTCGCGATTTTTATGGGCGAACAAATAGAGAACCTCTTATTTTTGTTTTTATATAAGTAATTGTTTCCACCGTTCCTAAGTAACGACTAATAATCACTCCCCAACCGCTACAATCCCGTTCTATATCTAGACTACGAACCCCTATGCCATTTATGGCCTTGAAACAATATGGATTTGTAGCTTTCGGAAATCGGCTTCATGCAAAGGCATTTTGTCAGTGAATCTCTGGGGGTTTATTAACCTTGTATGTGATATCATCTGAACATTAAAAAGAAAATTGAACCCCTATTGAAATAAATGCTTCAATTTTCTCATTTTCTTCTTGATTTTGCCTTATCCAGAAGATGAGGTAATACCAAGCCAGTGGGTCATTTTAATTTTCTTATAGTTAGAAAATCATACAAAAATATTTTCTTGTCTTTATATTTTCACAGAGAATACACCGCTTTATATTTGGAGTGTCTAGTTTGTAACGTATAAAAATGTAGAAGCTGTTCTTTTGTAAGCAAATCTATGTTTTTTTTATCTCCTGTTGGTGAAGAGTTTTCCAAGATAAAAAAAAAAAAACAACAAGTGACTGTAAGTATTCACACATTCTGGATGAAGCAAAATCAAAATAGAAAAATCAAAGCCAAGTAGGTTACTTATTCTCAGGAATGTACGTGGTTATATATAACCTTAGCCAACAATGTTTGAAGACATGTATTCACTCATATTGGTCTGTTTACCCATACATTATCTCCAGAAGTTCTCGATAGATTCCAATAACATTTTGTCGAAGGGCGGGAAATTAACTTTTTTGATGTAACCTACACTAGAACAGTTATTGCAGTCAACCCACTTGCCTGATATCAATAATTCAAGAAGGATTTAAAATTGAACTTATCCTGTCTTATGTAGCCAACTGGGGGGGGGGGGAATAGAAGATAGGCTACATTACGGATGCTTGCAGCAAACAATTAGAAGGACGTAATTGTTGTATATTTGGAGAAGTTTCTGGCTAAAATCTAGCAAAAATGGCCAAAAATGGTTAATTATCAATGTAAACGGTATTGTCCATTTCTATACCTGGTTTGAGGATACATCGATATACGGTGTTAAGTCAACATATCACCCAGCCCTACCTCCGACTACCACTCATTTGGGGGAGTACCTGGCCCTACCTCCGACTACCACTCATTTGGGGGAGTACCTGGCCCTACCTCCGACTACCACTCATTTGGGGGAGTACCTGGCCCTACCTCCGACTACCACTCATTTGGGGGAGTACAAGGCCCTACCTCCGACTACCACTAATTTGGAGAAGTATCAAATTTTGTTATTATTGTCTTGGTGAGAAGCACATTTTTGTGACAGAGCCTCATTTTGAAAGTAACACGTGGGAGGCCATATTGCAAGCAGCAAATCAAGAAGCAAGTTGTTTCACAAGTGACAGATCATATGCAGTTACGGTTCAAGTGACCAGAAGAAGTTATCTTATTACGTAGTGAAATAAGAGACAACTGGGACACAAATATAAGAACCAGACAGTCATGAAACCCCCACAGAATTCGGCTGATACAACATTGGCAACACAGAAAAAAAAAAAACAAATGTTAAACCTAACAGTTACTTTATGAAACAATGTTTTTCCTCACAATAAAAGAAGAAATATAAGTAGCCACTTGGTCTGTCAACCCATACAATATCTCCAAAAGTTCTCCATGAATTCCAATAATGTTTTGTTAAAGGATGGGAATTAGGTCGAGGAAGAATGGGTTGAATTTTGGGATCGATTTAGGATGGCCAGATCTCTGGCTTGGCACTTGGTCTGGCTTTAGAGCACTATTTTTCAGTCTGGCACCACCTTGAGCTGGACATGGACTACAAAAAGGAGAACAAGTCAAACTAAAAAAAGAATTATATAATTGACCACAGATATACTAGAAACAGTGAGAACTGGAGGCTTCAACAACCATCAATATACGTAGTTGTGGTTAACATTGCAGATGATGTCTCATAGTCATATTGTTAAAATATCCGAGGAAGTCAGTCCAGAGCAGTGGTTCCCAACCATTTTGATACCAAGAACTCTTTTCATTTAAATGAATTTGCCCTCCTGGACTCCAGGACTTTGAGAGATCTGCCTACCCATAAATACCTTTGCGGATCTTTCCATTCCGGTTCCACAGACCCCAGGTAGGGAAACTGGTGATCCAAAGTGCACTATATGGAAATGGCCACCCTAGATGAAAAAAATTCTTTCAGTTACCTCCCCTGAATTGTAGCCATATTTGAACTGATCCAGTTTTGGAAATATCCGCCTTTTTTTAAATTTTCACCTTTAGTAATGCTTTTGTTTGACAATGAGCAGCATATTCACAAATAAGTACGAACATAGGACTCAGCATAATGGAACAAAACAATAAAGTAAGACCAAAAATAATACGATGATCAGCAAGGCTGGCCTTATGAGCAGCGGGTCCAATGGGGTACATGTCTGTTAAATTTAAGAGACAAAGTTCATCAAACTTTATATTTATAGGGTAGAATTGAGTGCTTGAAAATTTCAAAGAAATAAATTTTTATGTAGTTGTAAAACTAACATTATTTGATTCAAGCACAGTAAGGAAAAAAAAAAAAATCAGAATATAAACAGTCTAAACACACAATTAATAAAACCAGAGGAAAATTAAAAAGTGGTGTTCTCTGTATATACCTGGGACGTTAGGTGTACGTTACAATATATGGTTGTATTAGTTCAACAAGACTAGAATAGATCACCCTAACGCAGGACCTTCTTTTGTCCCAATTGGGCTGTGCATCTCTTGGGTCCAACTTAAAGCCCTGATGATCAAAATCAAAAAAAAATTTCCCAACCTCAAGAGACTTTGAAAACCCTCAGATATTAGGGTTAATTAAAATCCCGTTCATCAAAGTACAGGAAACTTGAAACAGAAAAAAGGAAAGGTGTGGTCATTTTTCTAAACAAGTTGTTGCGGGATTTTTCAAAGAAACATGATTTAGGTCAACTTTCTAAAATCTAGGTTGTCTGAATCTTCTAATTATTTTGAGAGTAATGCTTTAGGCAGTGGGAGGCTAGATAAGATATTTGTTGAAGCCATTTAATGAATATGTGGCAGGATTGAATAAATGATATAAATATCTGAAAGGAGCACGGGTATATAGGAACTCTTTGGTTCATCATTATCAGTCTTTTATCTACGTTGTTGGACATAGATCTTCTCCAGGATTCATCATATCTCTCTTTAGTAGGCATCACAGAGCCAATATTTCCTGAACCAGTCTAGTTTGTCTCGCCATCTCATATTCTGCCGGCCTTGGTTGAGCATTTGATTTCTGGGGATCCATGTTGTGAGTCATGTTGTCCAATTGTCTGCCATTCTTGCAACATGGCCAGCCCATTGCTATTTGAGTTTCCTAATGGTTTGCTATGATGTCTCAGACTCCTGTCTTTTTTCTAATATACTGTGCTGTCTTGTGATCTCTCCATGTTATGTTGAGCAGGATCCTCTCATGTACACATGGCATGATTCTCAGTTTGCGGGTCAATCTCTTAGTCAGGTTCTATGTATCAGCTCCATAGGTGACTACCAGGAGGATGCATTGATTATATACCCTTCTTTTCAGGACTAATGGGATCTTCTTGTATTTGAAGGTCGAGTTTGCTCTACCAAAAGCTTGCCTTCCTAGAGTGATTCTCTGCTTGATTTCTTCTATTCTTTGGTTAAGGAAGGAAAAAAAGCTTGATTTGACCAAAATTATAAAGATTTCCCTGATTACACTGATTTGTTTGTATTCCTATGGAGAGGAGATGCATCAGAACATTTATCAATTACTATATCATGTAAACCAGTGGTTACCAACCCCTGGGGAATGCTGGAAAACCCAAGGGGTTGAACATTTGAAGACTACAGGTGGTTGGGGGAAGTAAGGAGCAAAGAATACAAATCGATACTTCCGACACCAAGTTTTATAGATAAAAAGCTGATTTTGCAGCTGAACTGTCTGAAGTCTTGATAAAAGTACTTTCGAATACTTTACAATTATTTTTTTCGTTATAATATAAACACTCAAATTCTAATAAAATTTTCTTTTCTTTTTCCAGAATCAAAAATTAATTTTCAGTGTATCATTTTTCCTTTGTTTTTTTTTTTAAAACCAACTTTACAAGGTGCTGATAGAATATATGCAGAAAAAAAAAAAAAAGGTGGGGTAATCTAAAAAAGTTGGGGAAACTGATCTGAATGGACGATAAGAATAGGCAGGATATATTTATATATATATCGGAAAGTGTTTTTTTATTGAAATTATCAGATGAAGATATACATAGACAAATACTATTGGCAGTGACCTGGAACTTTAGGAGGGGAGAAACAAATGACTTATTCCTATGAGGTAAAAGTTACTATTCGAGAATTATAGACATATCAGAGCAATGGGTTTGAAACTTTGAAAACTCAAGGACCCCATCTATAAAAGAAGTATCCTGGCAAACCCTTATTTTCAGCTTTTAGTTTTCAGACTAATAGATGAACTTCAATAAAAAGACATCTTAGGCCTTTAAAAATCATATTCATTTAAAATGGGTTACATTTGTTCAAATTCTAATTGATGGTGCAGGTCTGTGTATAACAATGTTTTTTCTCATAGCTATAAAAAGGATAATGTTTTTCTGCCGCAAGGTTCGCAATGTCAGGTTTAGAGGGAACAACAGTGCTGTGGACCTCTGGGCATTATTTGACGGGCCCACTGTCATCGGGGGGTCTCAGTTTCAAAACCACTGACACAGATAAATATCATCAGCAGTGAACTGAAACTTTAAGAGGTAAGGAACAATTGACTCATTCTCATAAGGTACAGGTTATAACTTGAGAAATATAAATACTTTAGCAGCCAACTTACAATAAGATACACTTTGATAATGTGTATAAGGATAAATGCTCCCATTTACAGGGCCAGAGTTTTACATGAATAGAGATTTGCTATCTATAGAAAATAGACTTTTTATTGGTAATATAGATAAATAGTAATTCCTTGAATTTTAAAGGGGAGAAATTTCAATTTCACAACAACCTTTTGACCCCCTCCCTAAGACACACTTTGCCACACATTTACAAAACTTGCACTAAGTCAGGCATAAATAACTGACTAATGTAACTGTGCAGAATGATGATCATTTAATCATTTATTTAGTGGATTGGGAAAATAGGAGGAAGCGCAGCTATACCATTTTAACAACGATAGAAACGTAGTAGTAGTAGTAGTAAATCTTAAAACATCAAATCACGTGACAGTGATGATCAGAAACCATGACTCGTTTTAAGAAATTGAAAAAAAAAACTTCAAATTAAAAAAAACCCCAAAAAACCCAGGAAAATGAATTAAAAATCAAGATTGAAATAAAGATTATAAAGAAAACATTTTGTTTCAATAAATATGAATATTCATATGAATTTTGTTCCAATAAATCTTTCTCATGACATGTTTTGCTTTCAAGAAAGCATTTTCAAACGAGGAAGAATAAATACAAAAAGGATAGAATTTATATCAAATTTGGAATTGTTAATCAATCGTTTTGTATTAAAATAAGTCATTGTTTGCTTTTTTAGATTTTTAATAAATTTGTGTGTGTTTAGCATGTGAAATATTGTTTGCTTGAATAAAAAAAATTAAAGGACAACACATTGCTTCACGACAATAAATATGACAGAAATAATGTTTTGTATTGAAATAAATTTATTGTGCATTTAGTATGTAAAATATTGTTAGTTTGAATAAGAATGACAATACGCTGTCCAACAGCAGTGAATATGACAGGAATCCCTTTGCTATGGATACCTTTCTTTATGTCACCAGCGCAATTTTGTAAGGGACTTTTTGACATATGTGTGGTCCTAGCTTCTTACAAAGGGCCCAGTTTTTTTATATTTTTGATGTCTGATCACCATTGCTGCAATGATGGCAGTTGAACGGACCTTCTAGACGCTTTGAACAGTGCTGGAAAAATATTCTGCAATTGTGTTTTAATAGGCACCCACATATTTTGGCTCAAAATTTTTTGGAACAAAGATCTTAATATATTAGGGGAATTACAGTAACTCTGTTTTTTGCCATAGCATCAACGTATTTAAAATTTGAAAAATGTTACATTGTTGTAAAATAACAAATTACATATAGTATCATTTTTCAATTTTTAGATGTGTCAAAATGAAAAATGAAGAAAAAAAAAAAAAAAAAAAAAAAAACTTCAAGTATATAATTAACACATGGAACAGCCAGAAAAATTATACTGCAACAGTATAATTCTTTTTAGCGGTCTCATATGTTAATTATTTGTGGCTAATTACTGAAATTTTTTGGTGTAAGTTTGTTTTTTTTTTCAGCTGTGCACTTTAATTGTAAGGGTTATGTCCTCTGCACATATATCATAGGCCTATATCAACTGGCTTTCCTGGCCCCAGTGTTGCAAAATCAAAAAAGAAAAAAAAAATTGTGCTAAATAGACCTTGAAAAAGCATTAAAAAAAATGTTAGCCACTGTTAGGCCATTTTGAATCAAAATGGCTAAAAATAGTTAAAAGAAAAGCCAAGATTGCTAGAAAATATTACTAAATGTTGAATTTTTACACTGCCTTAACAAGAAACGTGCTAGCTTTAGTGCAAAAAGCATGAAAATTGGCAACATTGCCTGGTCCCTCCAGTGTTCTGGCTTATTCTCAAGTAGTAACCTGTCCCTGATATGAAAAACGACTCCTTTGTTCCTTACCTCTTAAAAGTTCCAGGACACTGAAACCAACCCATCAACATTCCAATCATTTCCCCATTCATTTAGAGTAGCCTTTTTTCTTTCTTTTTTTTCAGCCTTCATCATCCTTACTAAATACCTACCTTTTTATAAAGATTAAATGACAAAAGCACCTTTATGCAGATATGAAGGCACTTTTGCATGAATCTAGTCTAAGAACTTAAAAGAGGTCTTTTCAAGTTCTTTGTAGATAAAGATAGCTCACCCCTAACCGTGTGAATATTGAAAGTATTTTAGGGGTGGCAACCTTTTGTGGCTTAGACAAAAGGCGGCCAAACCTTTTTTTTTTTTATTTTTATATTTGTTATACATCAGTGATAGAAATGATCTAAAAATGGAGAATTATGTTTTTTCATCAGAACTAAATTTCTATTCAAAATTCCAAACATTTGTTATCTTGTATTATTCAAATATATATATCATTTGAAGTTTTTTGGTTAACTGTATTTAGGCAAAAAGACTAAAACTTGATTATTCTAAAAAATTAAAAATTCCCTCCTAAGAATGAAAGATTTCTTTGAAAAGCGCATCGAAATACACATGGAAGATATTGCAATAAGCACTGATATGAAAAATAATTTGCATCCGTAGTTTCGTATGAAAGATAGAAAGTAATGGTCTAATTTAGCACTATGGTGACTTCAAAAACCCTCCTCCTAGAACCTTCAATGAAAATTATCTTTCCAAAACTGACAAATTTCTACAAGA
>OY735240.1:34208214-34255714 GCA_963457665.1 Thysanoteuthis rhombus | reverse complement strand
GAGAATCAACCAGAATAAGTCTTTCTGTATAATCAGTATTCTTAAAAGATGATATCATAAGTTGGTTTGCATGCAGTCTGTGATTAAAACAGATAATGGATTTAATATTCACACGGGTGAACACTCAATTGAACTGACACAAACAATGAGTCACATCCGTTATACTTGCTGACCCCTCATTGTTAAACATGTTTTTGGGGTAACCTATGTAGTAAGTAAGCCCTTATTCAAAAAATTTAATAACATGCAGTATGAAATAATATCCATATTCAATACATTATGATAATACCCTATGTAGAATAATAAACTACATGCATGACATAAGCTTTATATTGAAATCATATCTGAAAGGGAGGTGGTGTTTGATCAACACTGCTGGGGTGCCATGTTAATATAACTGTTTTGTTTTTTTAAGTCCCTGAAATGATTATATGGTAAACAACTGATGATCCCAACAAGAGACAATTTACACATGGTACCATAATAACTAAGTATATGTTAAACAGGGAATGAAACACAGAAGAAAATTACATAAATTGCATTGGCAGATATTAGAAAATAAATGACTGAAGGGAGACACAAAGAAAAATCAGAAAATTTTTTTATAATGTATAGTGTTTAAAGCTGTGAAGCTTTCTGGACTAATATATAAGAAATGGATATATAATCTGACAGAATGATTATAAATTGTGCAATATCATATAGAAACTTATTTGAATTGATCTCCTGTCAACACATGGTTGATGTATCACTTGGTCTAGACAAGATAATAGACAAATAGAATAATATATTCTCAATTAGTGAAAATACAAACTGAAAATGAACAGAAACAGAATTTATCTATAGATGTTTAATCATAGTGCTAAATATCTAACAAATTAAATAAAGCTATCAATATATAAAAAAAAAATTACAAGGACATATATCTGGTGAATATCAACATTTTGTGCCTATTGCACTCATCAACGACCGGCAATTTGTTGTTTTCTGTAGAATATGAAAATAAACAACTCATTTAAATTCGAATAATGTTTTCTTCAATCATCAAATCAGGTTTGAATGTTTCTGAAAAAAAAAAAAAAAAAAAAAAGCGGTTCTGACCAGTTATTACTATGCTTGTATAAAGCTTATCCATCAGGCTTAAGAACAACACATTGCCAGTTGCTGATGAATGCAATTAGGCACAAAATGTTAACATTCACAGGGCATATGTCCTTGCAATTATAATTGTTGTACATATATACGTACATTTACAGGATTGTGCTATTCCTTCCTCTCCAGGCCATATGTGATGAGTAATACGACAAATACAGGATAATTTTTCTTATCAGTGGATTGTTCAAATAAAGAATTTTATTAGTTTATAGTTCAAGAAGGAATGCATTCCTCTTCCTCCTCTTCCTCCAAAAAGAAGAGAACATTGTTCTCACAGGACTACACAATTGGATTAAAAGAAATTGAATAACCATAACCATCAAAGTTGGGTGAAAGGTTTCATCTGTTTTTATATTTGTATGTGTTTGTTTATGCGTGTGTTTCAGCATTCCTGGCCTTTACGGTGTGTCTAAAGATTTGAAAATTTGCATAAGTACTTCATTAGCCTCCTTCTAAAAATGCTCTTTTTTTTCAATGTTTGGAAAAAAGCTTTTTGGGTCTCATTTTGACGGGCTTCTGAACAACGTCTAGAGTCTCCAGAATCTAGATATTTATTTACTTTTTTTATTTTATCTAATTTTTTTTACACTATTTTTCCCCGTGGAAAACACCAGTGATGTTGTAAAAAGAATTCATTATTTTGTTGTATTTTTTTTTCAAAATTTGATGCTTCGGTTGTTTAATTATAGACTATCATGAGGAGTATCTATTATTAATGAATCACTATTCAGAGTGATTATTCTTTATATTTGCACATGGTATATACTAAGGCTGAGCGGTATATTGACTTCACACTCTATACCTGTGTTTCAAACAAGGTATAAGATCGAGCAATACTGTCTACACCAATATAGTCATATGATGTCAATTTAGCTATTTGTTTCTGATAAAGCTTTCAAGCTAACCCCTGTTCAAATGTCCGAAACAAAAATAATGTTATTAATTTTTTACTAGTTTTTGCCTTCATCCAAACTTTTAGTTACTTTTCATCACAACTTTGAATCAGACCATAATCCTATGGCAACGATTAAATGGTGCAATTGGAAAGAAAAGAGCAAGCCCACGGTGAGAATCGAACTCACACCTTCTAGCCAAAGGATGTCAGGTATACACCTGGCGGTTTTTAAACCATTGAGCCAGTTGGACTTTATTGTTAATTGGAAACTGATCATACACCTTTACAACCGATATTCAACACATGTTGATGTTTACAATTGAGACCTGTCTTTGCATATGATATTCAAAATTTAAAAAAAAATTTTTTTTTTAATATCTTAGGATGAAATATTGTAACATTATTAATTTTGATTAGTTTTTTTTTTTTACCTTCAATGTAACTTTCAGTTGCTTTTTATTACAACTTGATTCTACAGCAATGATTAAACAGCTTTATCAGAAATTAAAGAGCAAGCCCTTGGTGGGAATTGAACTCACACCTCCAAGCCAGAAGGGGGCCCAGTATACTTTTTTTTTTAAATCTTCAACCTAACTTTCAGTTGCTTTTTATCACAACTTTGAATCAGACTATAATCGTATTTAAATAATGTGGCAATACTTCATCCAAGAATATAAGAAAAATTTTTGTTTTTAAAATTTGATGAATTTAAAATATCGTACAAAAATAATGATTGCATCAAAAATAAAACAAAAAATATCATCCAAAATACAATAGTTATAAATATATATATATGGAGTGTATATAAACACCGTTTAGTCTACTTTCTTTCTTCCAGTCAATTCTTCTTCCTTTTTTTTCTTGTCTATTCTTCTTTCTCTCTTTCTTCCCCCTGTCTATTCTTATCTCTCTCTCTCTCTGTCTCTGTCTATCTCTTCCCCCTGTCTATTCTTATCTCTCACCTCCCTCCTAGATCTAAAAGAAAAGAATAATGATGTAATCTTGACATAAAAGAAAAGAAAATTTTTTTTTTTGACCACTCTCTATATCATACCTAAAGAAAGAAAAAGAAAGAAAGAAAAAGAAAGAAAGAAAAAGAAAGAAAGAAAAAGAAAGAAAGAAAAAGAAAGAAAGAAAAAGAAAGAAAGAAAAAGAAAGAAAGAAAAAGAAAGAAAGAAAAAGAAAGAAAGAAAAAGAAAGAAAGAAAAAGAAAGAAAGAAAAAGAAAGAAAGAAAAAGAAAGAAAGAAAAAGAAAGAAAGAAAAAGAAAGAAAGAAAAAGAAAGAAAGAAAAAGAAAGAAAGAAAAAGAAAGAAAGAAAAAGAAAGAAAGAAAAAGAAAGAAAGAAAAAGAAAGAAAGAAAAAGAAAGAAAGAAAAAGAAAGAAAGAAAAAAGAAGAAAAAAAAAAGAAAAGAAAAAAAGAAACTTGCCTATCTCTCCTAATTCGTTACAAACACTGTCTACCAATTTGGAAATTGGTCTTAACAAAAAATTCTTCCCACAACCAGTTCTGAGAACAGTCGACTTTCGTCAGTTGAATACTAACAAGACAGAATCATTCCAAGTGCAGAATTACTTGTGGAAAGAAAGTGACACTTGATATCTGCAGACGGGAAAAAATATTTCAACACATGACTCCGTTTACAAGTATTCATTTCAGTTATTTCTTAATTACTCGGACACAAGAACTATTTTTGGAGATGCCATCGGACAGGTGGTCGGCAACATGAAAAATGGAATCAAAATAATCTGCATTCACTTTGCAATGATGCCCTTGCAGAATAAGGCATGAACTATCACCTCTTCCCCCAGCTTTGGGTAAATAAAAGCTGGTGAAGTGAGTGACGCCACTTCCAGTGCCTGTCGCCTTCAGGTCAATTGTCGTATATCGCAAAATACTGACAAACATTGAAGTCTAGTCGAGACAGGAGTGTGGAGAAAATTTGTGATAAGTGATGCTCGGGCAAAGATGGCTCACCATAGCCGGCATAAAGGCGATATTTATTCTTTATTTAAACCATTATATTCCTACATCTTTGTGGGGTCATGAAGATATTAGAATTTGGATATTCATATCCTACAAGATGATTTTAATAATGACTGTGAAAAAACACATTGTTTCTTAAATAAACAACTCATTTATATGTTTCGTTGGTTTCAGCTTCATTAGAATTTGTAATTCATTTTATTCTGACGAAGCTGAAAAATAGAAATAAATTACTATCTATAGTTTCGAGAAGGGTCGTCAACATTCAGAGAGTTTTTCGGGATGATTAAATTCCTTGTTGTTGCTGTTGTTAACTCAATGTTTTTTCAAACGATCCCTTCTACTGTCTTCTCTGGGAGTACTATTCCTATAAGTGTTGCAACCATTATAGATAAAAAGATTTCTATTTACCATGATCACATTCGGATGGTACACTTGAAGAAGGCCATAGAATGGATAAGCCAAAATGCATTAACACAAACAGCAAGAAAGAGGGTCGGGGAAAAAAAATCTTTAAAAAAAGTAAATAATTTGTTTATTTTACGAACAATGTCTCTTTCTACATTATTATGAAATAATATTGTACACTTTTTCTAACAATGTCAATTGACAGATGGCTATTAAGTAGTACTCGTAACTATCCAATCGAACATCATCCCTCCATTGCACTAATCGAAGATGTATCTAGGAATTCTTCAATGTATGATAATTATTGGGATGCAAACTGTCATTTGCAAGGAAGGGGTGGCGGAATGTATTTTTCTGTGCTCGACCAACAGCTTTTCTAGTGGTTTCTAATGTTTAATGTTATAAACAATCACTTGAAACAAATGAGTGACCAATAATTTTCATGGAAAACTTTCCTTAAGTACACATGGGCTATTATAGGAGATGGAAAATTGAATAAAAATCACGTACTTCTGCCAAACCCATTTTCACTAAAAATTGAATGAAAATCAATTTATAACTATGATTGCAGGGGGCAATGTAAAAAAATTCCTAGATCTGCCGGGAAGCACTTCTTCCTTATCCCATGGCCCATCCTTCAAGAAAGTTCTATAAAAATCCATACAGAACTTTAAATTAAAACGTACAAAATCTTCCTCAAAATTTGACTTGACAATGTTTTTTTTTTATTTGAATCTCAGTGAATGACAATATCCGGCTATCAAAAGTGCTTGATGGTACATGATAAATAATGAAAATCAGCAGATAAAAAATTCTGAGAAGTATCCATCGTTTTCTCTTTCTTCTGAGATTGACAGTTTAATTTCAGTCCCTGCGGAGGCATTTATTTCTCATTCTATTCTGTCTCGTAAATTTTGGGCCTTTTTATATCTTATTTGTGATCAATTCATTCGAGATATTGGGTGGACAAACACGATTGAAAATACAAACTGTCCAATTTCGTAGTCAGGGATAGAAATAAATCAAAAATCGATAATGAACATGACTTCATTCTAATGAATTCAAACAAATTGAATGTATGATTGGAGAGAAAAATTTCAGTGTGCTGATATTGAGTTACACCCCTTCAAATGTAAATATAGCCTTTTTATTAGTTTTTTTTTGTTTCTTTTCAATTACCTTTTTGCTGCAGAATAATACATATATCTCAAAATAGAAAAATTCCTAGATCCAACCCAAAATTAAATCAATTCTTCCACAAAATGTCATTGAAATTCACTGAGAATTTCCAGAGATACTGTACAGATAAGCTGACAGATAGACATAAGTGAATACATATACCTCTTCCAACTTTGTTGACAGAGGTAAAAAAAAAAAAAAAAAAAAAGAAAAGAAAAGAATGACAAAAATAGAATCCACTGAACATCAAGATCAAATATTGTTATTTTATTACCTTGACAGAGTTCGACTTATGTTTGAACCAGAGTTCAAGCAGTGGAATTCACAATGAGTAAGGTTTGGTATTAAATTCAACTATCATGTTAGTTGTTACATGGCAGAGTTGCCGCCCTCATTTTCTCTTTGATATTTAATCACTGAAAAGTGATAAACATTCAGCCATTTTTTTTTTATAGGTTGTGGGGCAATACCAAAATATTGAGTCAGAATCCTGGGTCACAAAAATCAGATACACACTAGTCATTTAGTCTACTTAAATGAATGTTCAGGCATCTGCATTTACACAAATAAATAGATGTACAGTAATACCCCAATTCTTTTCAAATATTCTTTGTAATAAATTTAGTAATGTCGGATTTCCCGAATAGATAAAGATAGCACTGTGGGAAGTCTCCACTAACTGTATACTGTATTTTGATTATTGAGATATGTGTGTGAGCATAAGTACATACACAATAAGTTATCATGTAGTGATATACATTAATACCTTGTGGTATTTCACAATCCCTGTAAAGGAGCTATCATACGAGATACACAGCGCTAATCCGTTATATCTTGTTGATGTTCAACAACGACATATATTTTGAAATAATTTACGACACAATTTTTTTCCAGTGGAATAGCACTATGCTAATGATACTTAGCTAAGAATAGAATCTATTTTATTTCACTGAATAAACAATAACAAATTAATTACAAAATGTTTTGATTGATACAACGATTGGGGAAGAGGTTTTAAATTGGACTTAATGCCTCATAAGCAGAACTCACCTTCATATTTTCACATGCAGTATAATTGTATTACTTTTTAATTTAAAAATATGAATAAATAAATAAAAATAGAAAAAAAAATGTTAATAAACCAACAATTTCTAAAAAATTTTTATATCACAATAAAATTTCAATTTAAAAAGTATTTTACTACGATTCACTGTTATGCATACTATACTCCAATACACGCCCGATTTTCTTACAAAATTTGCTGTTTATCAACAAGTTACCCATCATGAGTGGAGACCAGCCTTCAACATTACCTACTAAAAGCTTGTATATCAATACCATGTGATATAATGACACTATATAGCACAGTTATGTTTGGGGCTACATTTTTTTATGAATGTGCCTAGAACCACAAATCATGATATCTAACCAAGGTATTACTGTATAAATATTTCTAAAAACTTTGATTTGAAAATTGCACCCCCCCCCCTTAAACCAAAAAGACTATTATAAAAAATTTTAAAAAATGGGGTTCAACAAATCCTACTTAGTGACATCAAGATGCCTTCTGAGGGTGTCACTTGCTAATTCCTGTCCCATTTGAGTACCAAATATAATATTATATTGATATTAAACTTCAAGGAATATATGAGAATCTTGAACAAAATGAATGCTAGTACTGATTTTACACTTGAGTTCAGAGAAATATGCAAAGTGTACAAAGTATTTGAGAACACAACTTAAGCGAGCCATAAATTGAAGACTATCTAAGCTAATGCCATACAGCCTGTACCAAATTTTAACTTTCTCATTCCTCTATCAGACCTGTTGACTGCATCAACATGGCGACTGCCAATTGGACACAAGAAATGAAAAGGCACACGATGCTAGTGGCCATAGTTAGCAACCACAGCAACCCTGAAATCAACAGCTTTTTTAATGGGGTCAGGTCCTTTGTATTCAACATCAGGATTGAGCAGGAGACCTCTGACAGGGAAGTGTCATCTATGGTCACGAGAAAGAAAACCTTCTCAGTGGTCAGACATTGTCAGGACAATCGAGTTCATCCAGCAAATCCAGATTAAGGACTTGGGACATCATCAAAGATGATTCGAGCAAGTTGATGAGGGTCATCGTCAAGTAACTAAGGGTGACACAGTCTACCATCAGACGTGTAGTGCATGAGGACATCAGGTATGAGACCTATGTAATGAGGGGGAGAGCAATCCGTGTCCAGCAAGACTCGGGAGAACCATGTGATCCAGTAAAAGTGCTTGCTGAACAAACTCAGTACCCCAGGGAGAAAAAAGTGAACGGGAGGAACAATAGGTAGCTCAGCACAGACCTCATGGAAGTACCCATAGTGATGCCTTCTAAGTTCCCATCACCTCAGATCGTCCGCCATATGGAGAAAATTTAATCAATAGAAACAAAATTAATATTTGTTTTTCTCTATAATAGAATTTGTTCACAATTACTCGGCACACCCAGTATTCAACAGCATGTCTTGACCACTAAAGGACACATTTAACACATGGTCCAATAAAAGCAAAGCATGTTATCAGGTCACGTGATTTATGTATATGTATGATTATGTGGTTTTTAACCATAAAATGTACAGAAACGGAAATAGCAGAAGAGTCAAGAAGAGAAGATTCCATTTAGATCCTGCTGCCCTACAGTGTATTCAAAGGTGGTCAGACAAGATAGGGTAACTTGATTGACAGAACAAGAAACGTAATCCCTCATTTCTCTCTTGCCAATAATTCTAATTAAGTAGAAACTCTCAATCAAAATTAGAGAAATCTAGTACTTGAATAAATATACTTTATTGCAAATCATGTTAGCGGTTCACTATATACATGGAAATCAATTTTTTCTCCTTCTGCTATATAGCTTTCTTAAACTAATTTCCTGCTCCAGCTATATAGCTTCATTACCAAAATTCTGTCCTTAAATTTTTGTTCCGTTTTCAAGCTGGTCTGATCTACGGCAATTGACAATCGTCGTCCTGTAGGCATTAACTCTAGTTAGTCTGCCAAACCCTTTAATCGAGCAACCCTTTTAAAGAATGAAAAAGATTTTAAGGGTTATAGTGAGTTTATAGAGTTTCAAACTAATATAATGCGTTTATAAATGCATGCATTCATTTGTGAAGAAAAAGAGAAAAAAGAAAAAAAAAGAGAAAAAAGAAAAAAAAAGAGAAAAAAGAAAAAAAAAAGAAAAAAAAGAAAAAAAAAGAAAAAAAAGAAAAAAAGAAAAGAAGAAAAGAAAAAAAAGAGAAAGAGAAAAAAGAAAAGAAAAAAAGAGAAAGAAAAAAAGAGAAAAAAGAAAAAAAAGAGAAAAAAGAAAAAAAAGAGAAAAAAGAAAAAAAAGAGAAAAAAGAAAAGAAAAAAAAGAGAAAAAGAGAAAAAAAGAAAAAAAAAAAATTTTTTATTTGGATCTTTCCTTGCTCGAAATTCCCAATATGTCCCTAGTTTCATCTCCCAATCTGGTTTTCAATGTTCAAAATTTATTTTCTTTAGTATGTATTTATTTGTAGAAAAAAAAAAAAAAAAAAAAAAAAAAAAAAACCCTCAACTCTGTTTCCCCATCCCTCAAAATCCTCAATCTGTCCCTGGTGTTATCTTGCAAATCTGAATAAATCCCACCCCTGCTATCATTTTACTCTCCCACCCAGCATCTCGTATATCCCAGACTCCCTGATGCCATATGCAATAAGCTAAGACCGTCTCCCGCTGCATGCATCAATTAGGGACACAAATATAAAGAACTCCCAAGCAAAGCGACTGCAGTCAGAGGCGACCCGAGGGATCCTCTTTCAGTTCACTATCCTTTTTGAAATAGGGGAGGGTATAACTCCAATCCAAATTTTTTTTATCCACCCTGATCACACAGCTCCGGTATACTACATTAGTTTCCAAGTGCACGCGGAAATTTGTCCTCGGAGTTTTCAAAACTCATTGCTCGAACCAGGAATCAAACACAGATCCTTCTGCAGCAGACATGCTAACCATTAGGCCATCTGAGGGCTAAGTTGGTACATTTGTACCAAATGTAGTACTTGAAGTATTAGTTGTTTGGTACCACACTTGAAATATTTGGTACATTTTTCATATTTCTCGTTATTCTTATATCTAACTATTGACGTCTGATTGATCAGCAAATTTTTGTTTTCATCAAAATTCTACCGCAATGTTGGTGTGTACTGGCAAAGTAGGAGAAAATGACGCAGATGGCTTATCAGTGAGATTAGAAAGTCTGGAAGGACAAGAAATGAAGTACACAAAGAAGGAAGGATGAGGTGTGATGTCATTAAAAGAACATCTATTCCGATCAATTTTTTTATCTTTTATTTTTTAAATTTTTACCAGCTGCCATGATAGAATGTATGAGGTCTGCATTTTTGTATTTGAAGAAAAAAAAAAAAAAACTGTTAGGGTTAGAAGTTAGGGTTAAAAGTTAGAGTTGGAAAAAAGGGTTGGGGAAAGAAGAAGCTAGAAGGGGACAAAGATGCCAAAAATGTCCATTTACAATTCTTATAAAAATTGATACGCACAAAATATTTCCATACCACAATATTTTACAAAAATGAGAATCAATTGACTTAGAGAAAGACTCCTCACACTTCTTCCTCCTATAACCTCAGATGGTGGACACTTCATCGAACTCAAGGCTCTTGTTTATAAAGTTTTCAATAAAACTAATACATAGGCATCATATTCATCCTTTAAGTTAATATATAATCATATATCATAGATTTGATACGTTTTTGAAAGACCGTGATATTTTGGTACGTTTGATAAATTTCTTTTGACAGCCCGGTTCTTGAGTAAATGCTATTTGTGAATTCATGCAGAGATAACACTACAACCTTGGAATGAATAAACCAACACGAATCTCGGCACTGCCAAGATGAGGAAAAGATAGCCATGTTATGATAAGACCCAACCAGATAAACTGCAGAAAGTTCATTCCTTCAGACTTGATATCTTACTTAATATTTCTTTTGGAAAGAGGATCAAATTATATAAACAGCCAATTTAAAACCAACGAATGAGACATTACAGAGATTCAAAATTTAAATAGACAAGCTTGGCTGCGCTAGGGTAGACTCCCTTGCTTCATTAAAATCTAAAAGGTAAACAAAACGGAATTCATTTCTCCATACAATATCAATACAAATCTAGGTGTCCCATTTCTACTCCTAGAAGTTTCTGTAAATAGGATTTGCGAACTTAAGTAAAACAAGTCTGCCCGAGCTGAGCGACTGGATTTTTCATCAGTTGATGCATATATCGCTGGTTTCTGGTGAGATTATTGTCATCGTTGTGACAAACGAAAATGGAGTAAAAAGAAACAAAAAAACTCAACATTACTAAGAGTTTGACAAAGGCAATACTTATATATAAATTTTATGGTAATGATTTAATCATTATCTAAAAAAAAAAAAAAAAAAAAATTCAATTTATGTATTGAACTTCAGACCCTTGATTTTTAGTGCAATGGGAGGGTGCTACCCCACGGTTTACTGATCCCCAAGACTTGGAAGAGTCATTTTTTGAGGCCCCAAGACAAACCCAAGACCTCTTGCAGTTCACATATTGAGCTTCAGTACGCTATCATCAGCCACTGTATTGCACAAAGTTTATTGCAAACAGATACTTCACATTGATCCTAAGCAGATGTGTTGATTCATATTTAAATAATCTTGTCATTTTTTATGGGTACTACACTGATAAATAAACAAGTTTTTCACGACTAAAATACATTTTGTTATTGTTTAAAAATTGCCAAGTTATTTCAATCCAATACATAACTAGAATTCCAAGGTAACTCATGAGTTTCCACCACCCATACATGCTGTGTTGGGGGTGATCAATTAAAAAGTTGGAAAAGGGGGTCATCAACGGATAAGTTACTTCTCTTGCCTTTTGTTGGACAGTGGTCACTAAGAGAAAGAAAAGGTCTGAATTTTCAATGAGTACGAATTCATGACAAATTTAGCATAAACTTACATTTCATATTGACCCTAAAAACCTATTCGTAGAGAATTAAAAAAAAAAAGAAAGAAAAAAAAAAAATCAAAATACTTCCCCTACTCATTGAGAGGAGTGCGTGTATGCAAAATTTCAGGTTTCCACTAAGAACAGTAAGGGCTGGGTAAAGTCCAGAAATATAGATAGACTCATTCTCACTGTCAATGATTGAAAAACCGTAGCATCAAATTTGCAGTCAAGTAGAAAAGATTCCATTGAAGAATTAACACTGTCAGAATGAATTCTACTAAAGATATCACTGGCATTTTCCAAAAGAAAACATCTAGAATAGAATTTAAAAAAAAAAAAAAAAAGCTTCTAGAAACATTTAGATTCTCTAGACATTTAGATGGTATTAATAAAACCATCAGAATAAGGCCTGAAAAGAAGTCAAAAAATCTTTTTTCCCCAAAATTAAAAAAAATCATTTTCAGGCAAGGTCTAGTGGAGTATTGATGCCAATTTTCAAGTCAGTAGACATAATGGTATAGCCAGGAGTACTGATATATGCAAACACACACACACTTTACATATATATATATGAGGTAGGATATTGGCCTCCGGGTCCGATGTGAGGGTTTCAATTCTGCCTCACTGTACTCGATGGGATAATGTCTATAGCCACACTAAAGAGATGTAATACATCGAAACAGCTGTCTGTGGATGATACAATAATATATATATATATATATATATATATAAAGGGATTGACCCCATTGCCACTCTTGGTGATTAAGGTTGTCCAATAGATATATCATAGATAGATACAAATGTCAGAACACATGAACAGATCAAATCTAGCAACAGTGATTAAACCGGTCTGTTGTGGATAATTGAAATAACTATAATTACAGAAAAGAAATTCATTTTCTTATCTCACTAGCTACTAAAAATTACTAAGATGCTCACTGAGTTATCAATAAATATAGCATGGGATCGTCTATATTATACAAAGTGTCAGTCTGTCATACAAGAAGAAGAAAAAAAAAAAGAGGGGTGGGTAATGCCATCACACAAATACATAATTGGCAGGTGCTAACCGAATTCTATTATGTGAACATGTGTGTTTGCTAGCTGCTGGTACCTCAAGGAGAAGAAAAAAATGCGAAAGTAAAAAGTGATGGAATTGAACCTGGCAGAGAAGGGGGAGAAACAGGGTAAGGGTATCAAAAAGAGTAGGGGCTGGAACATAGATAGTTGCTAAATTTAAAAAAAAAAAAAAAGACTAAATGTTTGTTCAATGATTTTTGCTGCTGGTAATATAACAACTACTATTATTACTTCGTTGAAGTATACCCAGATGAAGACAATGATCTAGGTTGGTATTAGGAAATGTGAAAATAAGGATATTTTTTATTCTATTAGATATGGCTTAGTCATTCCTTACACTCTCAGGGGTTTTCTTTCCAGACACTACAGTGCCTTAGATTTCCACCCCGGGGTAAAGTAACAAGTACTCTACTAGTATTTATAGTTTCAGCCAAATCTGAAGATCTTAACCAGTTCAGGGAACTATGTTCAGCATTTACTGAAACGAGAAAGAGAAGATGAAAAAATAGAAGAAAGAATGAAAGCAGATAATAGAAAGAGAGAAATAGTTGACAATGTGACTTGAAGACTGTCTCAACAGTTGACCCTCATTGACAAACTATATAGGTCATTGATTTCAGGATTTTTATTTCTCTTTATCTAATAGATGACTGGCATAAAAGTGCTTACACATTCACAGAAGGGGAGTTAACCATTGGGCTGAGTAAACTAAAGCCTAGGGGCGAAGAAAGTAGCAGACCTAAATGCAAAATAAAAGCTTCAACTGAGCATTAGAATAAAAAGAAGCTTCAACTGAGCATTAGAATAAAAAGAAGCTTCAACTGAGCATTAGAATAAAAAGAAGCTTCAACTGAGCATTAGAATAAAAAGAAGCTTCAACTGAGCATTAGAATAAAAAGAAGCTTCAACTGAGCATTAGAATAAAAAGAAGCTTCAACTGAGCATTAGAATAAAAAGAAGCTTCAACTGAGCATTAGAATAAAAAGAAGCTTCAACTGAGCATTAGAATAAAAAGAAGCTTCAACTGAGCATTAGAATAAAAAGAAGCTTCAACTGAGCATTAGAATAAAAAGAAGCTTCAACTGAGCATTAGAATAAAAAGAAGCTTCAACTGAGCATTAGAATAAAAAGAAGCTTCAACTGAGCATTAGAATAAAAAGAAGCTTCAACTGAGCATTAGAATAAAAAGAAGCTTCAACTGAGCATTAGAATAAAAAGAAGCTTCAACTGAGCACCAGAGTGAAAAGAAGCTTCAACTGAGCACCAGAGTGAAAAGAAGCTTCAACTGAGCACTAGAGTGAAAAGAGGCTTTAACTGAGCACCAGAGTGAAAAGAAGCTTCAACTGAGCACCAGAATGAAAAGAAGCTTCAACTGAGCACTAGAATGAAAAGAAGCTTCAACTGAGCACCAGAGTGAAAAGAGGCTTCAACTGAGCACCAGAGTGAAAAGAAGCTTCAACTGAGCACCAGAATGAAAAGAAGCTTCAACTGAGCACTAGAATGAAAAGAAGCTTCAACTGAGCACCAGAGTGAAAAGAAGCTTCAACTGAGCACCAGAATGAAAAGAATCTTCAACTGTGTATACAAAATAAAAGATTCAACAAAGTATACTAAAAAATAAAAGGTTTGTGTACACACGTGAGTGTTATGAGTGATATTTCAGTGCCCTAGTAAGTACAATCAAACATGCAGTACATTAGACATCGTACAATGATCAAAGTTATTCAACGTGACAAAGTTACTTCCTTCTTATCAACAAAGGATGATGTAGAAGGGTAAGGTCAGCCGAGGGGGCCCCTTGGGTGTAGATAATCGGTCATGGCACGTACAGCACATATCAGGCCAATTTTCACTAACTGACCTACAAGCAGAAATTGCTATGAGTTATGTACACAACTTCTGCCTATTCACGATCCACACATAAAAATAAGAATCTTTATAATTATCATTATTGTTAACATTACAAATACTTCAGCCGGGAAACACACGAGTTGGTTTTTATTTTAATTGGTTGCCCACATGGAACACTTGGCGTGGTTCCTGTTTCTTCTTGAGGAAGCGGCAATCATAGTTTCAATTTTCAGTGGCTATTTGCGGGCAGAAAAAATTAAAAACTTGACCCACGAGCGTGCAGGGTGTGTGGAGTGACCAAACAGTTAATGGCATTGGCTATACAAGTTCCATCTCTGGGCTAAGACTGTTTATATATATCACTGTAATGCCATTGGGAAAGACATGAATCCATCTCTTCTCCATCCCCCCAGCTACGGGTTAAGAAGAAGGGCAGACTGCGATATTCAACCAAGGTTGGTAACCAGTCAAGGAGATAGAGAATTTTTATTCTAAGCCAGACTGAAGAAGGATGGACTCTCGCCAGGCTATCTCGCCCTGAACACACCTATGATGAAATCATCTGTTAGTGCCCTTACAACTAACCACTGGAAGAAGAAGAAGAAGAAGGTTTGGTCAAAATCACAGCAGGTATCTCATAGAAATCGAGAGGTAAAAAAGACAAAACATTGTTAGTTAGGCAGTGCTACACCCTTGAAAATCAAGTGAATTCATATGAAGTGGAACCAAATTCTGTTGAATCTCACTCAAGTGGATATCAATAGATAGATCGATGTCTTGGGTATTTTTGGGAACTTGAACCCTACATCTGTTTTGATTATCATGGCAATGAGACTAACATTAGAAGTGCAAAATGACAGCCTGGCTAGGGTAAAGGATTTCTTTTCAAGGAACTGCATGAAGACCAAAGTTTGTGCAACAACATCAGGAGACCTTTATGAACTAGAGACAAGAATCACGGATTGTTGTACAAACATTCCACTCAAAATGCTTGCTGATGACGGGAATGCCCGAATCAATTGCTGACTTGGCTGAAGAAGTCCATCAGTGAAGTAGTTCTCAGTTGAACTAGAGAATATCTGAATAACAATATACTGTAAAATTCTGGTTTATGCATATCGATTTTCTAAAGTTTTTGACAAAAAAAACAAATGTATAGTGACTTTTGAGGCACCCTGTATTTTTATAGCTTATTGAAAATGGCTCAGTGATGCTGAACAAATTATCTAACAGATGCAGTGATTATGGCTCTGAAAATGTAATACTGTAAACTCTTGATTCAACGGACATTGATATAATGGATTTGGGATTTAACAGACATATGAATATCAATCACTGCTACCCACAACAGACCGGTTTAATCACTGTTGCTGTGTTTAGGTTATATATGTGGTCTGACATTAATATGTATGCATGTATGTATGTATGTATCTATCTATGCAGACACCCCTAACTCTTGATAGCAGAAACTTTAAATTTTGTGTAAACACACCCTCAGTGAATAGAGGAATTTTTTTTGTTGCTGAAGTCTCCCCTTAATGGGTTTTTAAAGGGGGTTCAAACCACAATGAGAGTGTATGCCAAATGGTCCCTTAGTTGGTGTCCATATTTTTAAAAAAAAAAAAAAAAAAAAAAAATCAATTTCACGGTTCAAATCATACTGGTCATACATTTTCATCTAGATAACTTGAACTCACCCCCAACATTGCTTAATTTATGAGATAAAAAACAGTAAATATGGATGGCAGGGATTTATGATTTCCCTTAGATAAATAGTCTCGTTTTATTTTTGCGTATCAATAAAACATTGTAAAATATCCATTTTTCTTTTGAGACAAATATTTGCTAATTATGTTTAAAATACATCATATTTATGCGAACATAGATTTTTGATAAGATTCTAGATAACCGCCAATAAAAGGTCAAGAACCACAAGTAAATATTACATATTCTGTTATAATTATATAATCTCATATTGTACAGTACTGTATATTGTATAAAGGGTATTTTTTTTTTACATAAAAAAAGGTTAGAATATACTCCTAGGTTATATTCAGATTCAACAGACTTCGGCATTAATATACACCCTTTTCCCAATGAGACTGTTAAATCGAGGGTTTATAGTATATTAAAACTATACCTCCCTTTTAGGGGATGTAATGATGTGAATGGTTACACTAATGCACTTGAGCAGTCACTTCAATATCAAGTTCATTATTGGCATGTCTGAATAGTCGACAGGTATTAAAAAAAATAAAATAAGCTCATAAGTAATTTACTCTTGTTATTAGTCACAAACAAGGAGAAACAAGGCTGCTAAATCCGATATCAGTCATGAAAAATGAAATCTAATACAGTACAAAATGAGTTGTTTTCTTTTCAATTTCAAAGATTTGGAATTAATATCCTTTAATGCATAAAGAGACGGGCAATCCTTGCAATAACGCATTTCGTGAACGGCCCTTTTGAATCGGCTAAAAGTGGCTAGATTTAGTACTCTGCACATGATAAACAAAACAACGTAATTTGAAAAACGGTACCTAGAACAAAGGTTTTATTCTCATTATTTTGTTAATTACTGAACAATACGTTATATAATTAAACACACACACACATGCAATATATATATATATATATATATATATATATATATATATAAGACCGGTATCTTTAGCCAGAGAATGATGTTTTGTAAAGTTTAGATCTAGAATGACGTTATTTATGGACGTTAACATTTGATAGGTGGAATATTTATACATTTTCGAGCCTTTTTATGAGTTTACAGAGCGTATAATGTTACCTGCGAATGGATTACTCAATTTCAGACATATTTTGAGAAAAAGCTAGCCACTTTTAGCCATTCAAAACAGTTGATCTAAATAGGGCCTTTCAAGAATTGCGTTCTTGCAAGCATTGCCAAAATCCGTTGACGAGTACTTTCCATACAAACATTCAAGAAAATATATCGACCCGTGTCTGGTAATGGCATCTACCTCTCTGGTGTAGACGAAAATACCTATCATTTTATTGCTCAAAACTGAAACAATCATAGTTAGTTAGTTATATAGAAGACCCTCTTCTTGAAGTAGAAGCGAACACGTTCATTCTTATAAAGCGAATATGTATAAAACGGTTTAGGTGTACACGAGAATGATATATAGATTGGCTAGACCTATAATTACTGGTAAAATACACGCTTGCTTTGCCAATGGATCCACGCCTGATGAATTCGTGGCATGTGCATAAAAAAAATGCGTTTATCTCTGCCTTGGGAACACGTGATGCCAATTCGCAATGCAGTCCACGTGTGTTGAGACCAAAACAACCAAAAACACACCCTCCCACGACGATTACTAACTGTAAATATAGTGACTATAATTCAGTATTCAGTTAATTACACGTTCTAGAAAAAAGTCTAATTTTTCTTTATTACGTTAAAAAGGGTCGATATTAAGTAACAACACAGAAACACTTGTCCTATCACAAGCTATGGTAACTTAAAAGCCAAGGAGAGGTAATAAAGATAAGAACAGATCAGCTTCATTGAAAACCTGCCATTTGATCTTCAATATCTTCTAACGTATATCACTCTT
The DNA here is from genome assembly GCA_963457665.1 of Thysanoteuthis rhombus. NCBI lineage: Eukaryota > Metazoa > Mollusca > Cephalopoda > Oegopsida > Thysanoteuthidae > Thysanoteuthis > Thysanoteuthis major. The sequence continues at coordinate 34,237,560 of OY735240.1, read as the reverse complement.
TTCTCGGGAGAAATTTTGATTTTTATGGAAATATATATATAGTAAAGTTGTACTTTTATGGAGGAGAATTATGACTCAAGCATGGCCGTATTTTGGGTAGTGCTAACAGTGCCCTCAAGATTTCAGAGCCATCCTCCCTGATATATCTTCAGTATTCAAACATTTTTTTTTCTTTCACGAGTAAAAAATGAAATGTCTCGGGTTAAATTTGTTACATATAGAGATAGATTATTGATCCATAAAGGTCTTTTATGTTCGAGTTAAATTTGGATCTTCACAGATGTCAAAAGAATAAATGAGTAAAAAGGCCCCGTTAAATTTGATTTAACTCAGTTTAAGAAACAGTATAAAGTTTTAAAATATCGCAGGTGAAAAAAGAAGGAAAAAATGTCTATGTGCAGATTTTTAAGCAACTGGGTATCCTTCATGTGAAATAAGAGAAAGACTGAAGACTTATTGACAGACTAGGGGAAATATATATACAAAAAAAAAAAAATAAAATCATTATTTACATATGTGACGGATTATCTACCACCCGGGTCCCCAGGCTGAACTTCTGTAAAGCTTCTCCTGATCTTGCCCTCCACCCTCTCATCGTTGAATAGAATAGGCATTGTCACCTTAAGAATTGGGGTAAGGTAAGAATTAATTAACTTATAAGTGTTCTTCTTACTGCATGAATGAAGTTATACGAATCAATTAATCCCAAATATTCACGTGTAGATTGAAACCATTTTTGTGAATTCTTATGCTCCAATTACTTCCGGGGCTTCACGCTTGAGGCTACTTAGTATAACGTAAGGGTTCTAAACCTGGGGTATCCACCCGCTAGGGATATTAAAAGCAGGTTTTTAAGGGTGGGGGTGATAGGAGAAAATTGAAAAATTATTTTTAAAGGAATGAAAAATAGATACTATCAATACTGAATCTAAGTATTCCTAATCGGCCAAACGAAGGTTATTTAGACGAGAGAAGAAGATGGTTTTGTATCTATATTTTGCTTCATTGGGTTTTTTTTTTTAAGGACGATGATGATGATGTTCATTTCGATGGTTAGGGCAGGGGTCATAACGGGCGGGGGTACTGAGGGTCTGGGACCGTAAAGGTTAAGAACCCGATGTCTTTTGCCTATTAATCTATTGTTTACAATGTAGGAATTAAAAAAAAAAAAGGTTTATTTGAAATGTTAAACCAGTCGTAGGTCACTAAAATTACCGGCCTGGATTGAATATTTCTAATTTCTCTCATCCTTACGAACATTCAGTATTCCCTTGAAGAGACTCTTTTGATTCAGGGATCAATTTTAAATAAAAATTTATACAACTATGACAGTCCTACAACTCAGGCCCCTAGGTTGAGCATTACTCCCCCTGGCCTTGCCCCACCCTTCGTTGAATAGAATAAGGTGTCACCTAGTAACGTTACATTATCTGGTCGCACTAATATCATTATGACTGATATGAGTACACATACAAGTGCTGAAATGCCAAGAAAAAAATCGCGTGTGTACTCAATTTTTTTGTATACTATCAGATTTGTGCTCCCCGGGCCTCTAGGCTTAAGCTTACCGAGCCTAATGGTTATTCTGCCACTGATTACACAACACAATAACAAAGCTTCAATGAAGTCCACGCCACGACTGAATGCTGTAATAGACAACCATGAGTTTGAGCGATTTCGTTATTCCTAACATTTCTAACGATAAAACAAAAATGTCTTTTCTGACATGACCCCCAAGTGATCACTACGATTTCTAAACACTGGACAGCAACTTAGATAAGAAAAAATGTAATCAAAATAAATAAAAAAAATGTTTTAAAATGGTCACCTTTAAAGGTAAAAATTAATTAAATTCGTGGAGTCTCTCATGGTAGAGTTTGTTAACAATGCACAACAATAATACGCCTAGAAGTGTATATTTATTTTTTGTCTGTAAACATCCCAAAGGAAATGAAAAAAGATTGATGATTTACGTATTCTTAAATCAGCTATGCTGATATCAAAGTTTCGTTAACGACAACTGAAATGTTTTTATTGACCTATTCATTTCATCAAAGTCCAATTTATTCGAGTAATATCAGTAATTTCATATATATGCAGTCATTTTCTACTATACAGGTACATTAGTAAATAAAATTAAACAAAGAAGACCTACACTTAGTGTCACCTGATTTTTTTTTCTTGAAACAAAACTAAAAGAAAAAAAAAGGTAGAAAAGCACATTCCAAACTTGTTAAGTAGGAGTGTACCTGGCCCAAAAAGACGGTGACATGGGAGAGATCCATAAAACAATACACCTATGTCAGCTTCAAATAAAATACATATATACATCTTCAATTATTTCACCGGTCCTAGATAAGATCGACTAAAAAAGAAAATTAACCTACATAGATAGATCTTAATGAATTCAGGTTAAAGAAAAGAGAGGACAGGAATGACAAGGTAAATAGAAAAAAAAAAAAAAGGAAGGAAGTCATAGTAAATCACGCACCTGGCTTGAGAAGTAAAAAAATTACTAGCGGGCATATTACTAACTTTAGATACTTATAGACTTATTCGGTCGCTTTTAGGGGGTGACGCTAGAACGATCATTTAAAAATAAATAGACCAAAGATACCTGATATATTTTTAAATTAAAAAAATAACAGCGGGCAGAGAGGAAAGAAGAAGACTGGGGTTTAAAAAATCAGTAAATTTTAAGGTGTTTTTTTTTTTTCAATATTCATGTAATGAACCTTCTGGCCTTTCTTTAACGTTACCCACTTCAGGAATTTTTTTTCAAACGGAAACAAGACGAGCTATAACCTTATCAATAAAGGGTACCAAGATTTATAAAACAGTGAATTTAGTAATTAAGGGTCTCCCGACTTACCTTGCTTTTAACTTCAATAAGATTTAAATTATTAGCGTGGCTTCTAGAGCTCTTAGGCATACTCTGTTGCTGTTGAGGTGATCCCATATCTCTTCGGTAAAGATAAGCAGCATATCAGAGAGAAAAGAGTACAAAATGGGGAAAATAAACCCCAAATCCAGTTGATCTGTGATTTTTTTTATGCAAGGACAAGCAGTAAGACAACTTCAGTAAGTCAGTGTTTTCACTCTGGCAAGTAGAATCACTCTTAATACACAATACTGCCTTATAGCAGTTGTTTGATAATCACTGCCTGTCCCTCTTCCCTCTCACGCGCACTCTCATCGCCTCTCTATATCAACTGACATCCTCTCGTTTTTACCACCCCTCTCTCTTTAACAATACACAACTTTTTTCCAGTGTAGCTATTGTATTATTTTGAGGTGACAATCATTTATGTTTTTACCTATATCTAATACCCCGCAACAACAGCTAACACGTTACGCTTTCAACTTTTATTCTGTCTTTTGTCACTTCGCTCTCTATAAATAATCTATTTCATTTTTCTATCTCCTAATCACGCACACACAGAGTACTACTTACGCACACAGGCACCCGTTCTGTCAACATCGGCAAACTTCGGACATTTCCGCCTCTTCTCAACTACTTGAGAATTGCACATTTTCTCATCTAACAATTAGATTTGTTTTGAATTAAAAAAATTATTCCGGTTATAATGGTGAACTAAGGATTGAATTCCGTTAATGTTGATATTTTACTTATTCTAGAGGGAGTATTTAGTAAAACATTTATTTTCCAACTTGAATAAAATTAGAATTGACGATACCTTCCTCAAAAAAAAAAAAAAATAAGATAAAATGAATAAAGCCTCACGTTTCAACGAAAATTCTGAAAATTTTAGATGACCTGCTCAATTTATTTTCTCAAAAAGTGTTTGCAGAAGTAGATCTCCAATTTTGAGCAAAGATTCTCGGCAGGAGGGTCCAAACGTGAAAAAAAAAAAAAAGATTTAAAAGGTAAATTTATGATTACTTGGCAATTTTATTGGAAAAATTTCTTAATCTAAATAATTTTTAAATTGAAAAAATTTTTTTTCCTAGCATATGGAGGGGGGTTTCCGAAACCCCTGGACCCCTCCCTGTATTCACGCCTGGTGTGTCTTAAGGTGAAGGAGGAATCAACATGTCTCCTATTTCTATGAATATACACGAAATAAGATATTCTTTCTCCTTTGAAAATAGTCTGGGTAACTATTTTTCCAATTTTCAGCAATTTAAGATTTTAAAATTGCAGACATTACAGAAATACTTTGTCAACCAGAAACTTTGACGAAAGTACAAACACCGCAATTTTTTATTTGCTAAGGTGTCCATCAGAAAAGTCAACTGAATAATTCAAATGATGAATTTCTTTTTCAAGAAATGATAGATACTCCAAGTGCAAGTCTATACAGATGAAATAAAATTAAACAAACAAAAACAAAACAGCATTATCTTTTCAGAATGAAGGCCATTAAAATTTACTCATGTAAATATACCATTGTCACCTTTTTTTTTTAGCAGATAGTGGTTGGTCAGTCACTTTATACCGCACTGATGGTTAAAATTATTAAGAAAGACCACCGTGACTCGATCACTCGAGGTAGACCTTCGTAGACTGATAACGAAATACAAATTAACTATCTTTAAAGTGTGAACTATTGCCGGCCAGTCAGATTGCGTGGGGGGAAGCGGATAACAAAGCAGAAAAGGTCACTAATCAATCGGCTTAATTTTAAGAAACGAAAATATTTCACCGAAAATTGTGCATCACTTTGACAAACGAATGATAGGCGGGTTGAAAAAGAAAACAATGGGCTACGATTACAAAATACTTAGTTACTAGATGTTAATTTTATTCCATTAATTTGATATTTATTACAATATTTAGTTGAGTACAATGCAACCTTGAATTTAATGTGACCCACACTTTTTGTAACTAAAATCAGTAATATATACTGTATCCTCTCATCACTGCGAATTTAAGAAAACAGAAAACACAAACTAAAACTAAGCACTAAAACTGACTTAGAACTATTTTTTGCTCAGTAACTTTTAGATTGATTTTACCGAAAGATCTAAATTCTATTCATTTGTTTGTTTGTTACCAATATCATTATGTTACACGTCATTTTGGACGGGTTCCCTGCTTATGATAAGCGACACGTCTTCCCGTCTGTCACACTTTTGAAATAGAATTAAAATTGTCAAGAGAGATCTATAAATGACGAGGGAGAGATCTATAAATGATGAGGGAGAGTTGTCTCCCTTATTTATTCATTAGCAAATGCGTAAATCTGGACTCGTTCTGGTCAGGTTCGATTGTATTATTTTATTTTATTTTATTTTACTTGAGAGACCTTTATTTCAAAATATATATCCTGAACAGAAGGAATGCGTACAGGGAGTAGGGACCAACAAAGAACTGCCCCCCCCCACCCTGCGTTAGGAATGATTAATTGATATTTAAGTAAATACCATAATTCGGAGTAACAAGGTGTCATTAAAGTGTTGTTGGGTTCGGCTTGAACTCTTCTTAAATTACCCCTAAAACAATAGATCAGTTTTGACGATTTACACATGAATTTTTGTTTAGTACACTTCACCGTCAGCGATACGATAAGTCATGGGCTAATTATTATTAATGTAAATGCTCATTGTGATAGTCTGGGACAGTCATGACGCACCCAGGAATTATCCCTGTAAGCAGCTCGTAATACTTGCTTGACAAATGCTTGTTGGTAAAATACTTACGAACATTTGTAAAAACAGTTTTGCGAGCAACCCAATGAGGAATAATCTATAAGATAGATCTGTTGACAACAGCTGTTCTTGCAGGCTATTTTTATAAAGTGTCTAGCCATATATGAGGTGATGTAACATGGCTACATTTATGTTGTATTAATTCGAAACTGAATTCACTGTCAATGGCTTGTGAAAACAGCATTCCCTAATGTGTTGATCATTTTCAAGAATACAACTTTAAAAGGTTGTCTTGTTATCCGAATTCAATTGAATACATCTTATTTATCTCCCATCAATATTTTTTTTTTACTAACATTCCCTTCCTGTTGAATGCTTGGTGCTGTATGGTTAATTTTTCAATGAATGGTGAGTTGAAGAGAATGTTTTTTGACAGTCTATCTGGACGATCAAGCTAAGTATTTTTTTAATTCTTTGACACAAAGACAGATCTTTTGAATTTTGGGGGTTTTGAGTTGTTGGATAATCTATGACAATAAAACGCGCCAGTCGTTGAGATAAGGTTACACTTCTTGCAACATTGGCACAACATACTCAATTTGGGAGCATGGAGTTCAGCCAAAAAAGGAAAATTGCATTTTCATTGGCTTTGTAAAACATCCTAACAATATCAAAGAAGCTTCTTCTCAAGGGGTAGACTCCATTATTAGAGAACCGACAGTTCAATAAGGCATCAACTTCAAAGTTTAAACGTCACAATTGCCAGACTACGAGACCATGGGTATGGCAAGATTTAAGGTAAGAAAGGTCTAATGAAGGAGCAACTTTCTACCAATTTTCAAGTAAATCTGACCCAAAACAGCTGAAAATGGATTTAAAACAAAGATCACGTGACTGAGTAGAAGATTTTTTGAAATAAGAAGCATCTCATCAAGGGACACCTTTCTGCCAAGATTCAAGTAAATCAGACTTGAAACAGCTGAGAAACAATCCGGAAACAGACTTGCTGACAGACGGATAGACAGAGCTTCTTATAGAGAGGCGGTGACGCCTCTAAAAATCGACCAAATACTTTAAAGCCACAGTTTCTCACAACGGGTGGTCCAGTTTAACGTCATGGTTACATTATAAACATAAACGTCACACCTTAAAACCTTAGCAATTAATATTTCTCAAAACGGACTAATTTCCAGAAGAAATGAAGATCTTATTACAGCATAAACGATTCTTGAGACAAGAGTTTGTTTTTCATCGAGTTTTTGTCTACAATTAATTTGCTCATGAATTTCATTTATTGAATTAAGCACTGTAATCCACTGTAAACAATTTATTGTTACCAATAAATGAATTTTCGTACAGTTGCATTTCTGGTCAGAAATACGGCCTCTCAGCCTTTTCGCTTAGAGTAAAGTGTAGTATCTATTTTTACATATTCTTCTGATACGGCACCGATGTAGGAACTTCACTATTGAACTGATTGACACCATTATAGTAGACTGGTCTCTAACCATGCGCGTGTTTTCGGGTTTGAAATGCATTAAACGAATAAGAACAGAGAACTTGAGTCAGAGGTAGGCAAACTCTTTAAGAAGCAAGTCGGATTAGTGTTGTTTTCATGTTTCACGTCATCGCTGAAGTTGCAGACCGCATATGGCCCGCGGGCCGTAGGTCACCGACCTCTGACTTGAGCAATACAGACTTTCATAGCCATACGTAAAGACACAATTTCAAATATCTAAACACATCAAAATAAGGATCCAGTTTAGCAATAGATTGTAATTGATCACCACTTTGAAGCCAACTTACTTGCTTCCCCTTTAAAAATTACTTTTTCTCAAAAATGAAAAAATCCACAAGGAATGGACAGATTCAGTGAAAAGTAGACAGGAAGATTGAAGCCACTTCTGACATACAGTGGTCCCATTAAAAAAAAAAAAAAAAAACTTTTGCGACAAATTTTCTGTTTTCGATTCATAAAACCTTCCTCTCCCCAGGGAGTTTTTCAGTTTCGAAAAAGATTTTTTCAAAAGGTTTTAGAAGGGGTCCTCTTTAAAATAGAATATATTGTGAAAACGAGCCCCTAACTTCGCGCTAATTTCGTAATTCGTGTACAATGATGAATCGAGAACTTTGCGTACGAATAAATGTTCTACCCCCCCCCCCCGTTACGGATTTTTCTTGCTTTTACGAACGAATTTTTGATTATAATTAATACATTTGGTAATTTCGTAGCTTGTGTTTTCGTAACAAGTGGGCGTTTAAAAATCAAAAGGAAAGAATAAATCGTGTTACACGAATGGCAAAATTGGCGAAAAGTAAGGGCTCGTTTTCAGATTATAATCTCTTGTAAACAGGACCCCCCATTAAAACTTTTAGAAAGTCAACTTTTTTCAAAACTGAAAAATTACACTTCCATAAAAAAATTGTTTGGGTTAGCAACAACAAATCTTCATCGAAAATTATTTGAAAAAGCTTAGATAAAAAAATATTCTTTTCTTTCCTCTACGGCTCAGATGTATTCCAGCGTTGCCACCACATCTCAAAGTTTTACATCCAGATTTGAAAAGAAGAAATATCTAAAAATATCTAAATTTCCCCGAAAAATATTTAAAAAAACATTCAAAAATATATTGGGTATTTAATGAGACTTTTTTCGATGCAGGTGATAAAAATGAAATTCAACATTTGTAAAGACGTAATTCAACATCTGTTACTAATAAGACTCAATTTCTTAATCAAAAATGGATAAAACTTAAGAAAAAGGTCAGACTGACCTTTGGTCGTCATCGAAAAATTCAGATATATTTGAATTAGTACGAGGTGATTGAAAACTGCTATTTGGGATCATTCAGGTATTAACTTTTTTTAGATATCTTTAGATAAATATCTAAAAGTCCTAGATATTTTTAGATAGACATTTAAAAACTTCAGATGAATATCTAAAAAATTTTCCCATATCGAAAAATATCTAAAAAGTATTTTAAAATATCCAAGTCTCATAAAAGATATCAGTTTGGATGTAAAATATCTAAACACGATTTTTCACATCTAAACACATGTAAAATGGATGTAAAACATCCAAAATTGCAATACTGTTCAGGTATGTACACCTTTTTCTTATCATTAGTTTCGTAATATTTTGGAAGCTTTGTTAAAATTCATTTTAGTATTTATATAATCATTTAATAACAATATCTTTGAATAAAGATATTTAGTTTATCTTACATATGACTTGAAACAATTTTCTCTGTGAATACGAAAGTAGATGACCGATTAAAATTTTACTATTTAACTGCAATGGCGGTACTTCGAACTTGTTCGAGAAAGATTTTGAAATAAATATCATTAAAACTTGTGGATGAGTTTACACAATGCCTCGATGCAATTATCCGACAAATCCTTGGTTGCTGGATTTTATTGCCCACCAGAGAAAAAGCCGGTCAGCAACAACGTTGCATGTCCTAAAGGTTGGTTGTTTGTTTCAAAACAAAAATGAAGTTCTTTCCACCTTATCAAGAAAAGTAAACAATTCGTTTTAATTTAGTTATTATTTTTTCCAACCTTCATATTGGGAGAATGATATTTGTTCAATTGAAGTTAAAGACTTCTTAAATCGTTCTTATGGGGGTAACAATAAATCACAGACGGGGGGGGGGTCTAAAAAAGATTATGCATCTTAATTTTTCATTTTCTTATCAGATTCTGTTTAATCTCGGTAAATTTTATTAATCTTTTGTTGGGATATATCTTCAAAGGCTCATCATGTAGCCATTTTTATATTAGCGATTTTAAATGACTAGAAGTAGCCAGATTGGAGCTATAATCTTTCCAAGGACGCATCATGTGGCCATTTTTATATTGGCAATTTTAAATGACTAGAAGTGGCTAGATTGAGACTATAATCTTTGCGAAGACGCATCATGTAGTCATCTCAGTATTGAAATGGCTAGAAGTGACTAAAATCATTGCAAGGCGTATCACTTTTGATACAGGAAATTTTTAATGGCTAAAAGTGGCTAGATTCAAAACGTTGTTTGAATTAAATGATTTGAAAAATGCTTCTCCCGTGTATCACGATTACTAATGTGACCCGTGGATAATTTTGTTGGTCACTTCAAAAATTCAAAACCAACATTAATACAGGGGAAATGAAATCTCTAGTTAACTGGCAATTAATATCTACCAAACAGACATTCAAAAAATTGAAAAAATCAAAAAATATCTAGCTACTTTTGGCCATGAAAAAGAATGGCTACATGATTTGTCTCCCTAGCCTTTTGTTTTACAAATGGGATTAGTATTTTTGATTCCAGTTCTGTCTTGTATCTCTCAACAATCTTGTGTGTTTATCCCTTGATTTTATTTAATTTACAGCCTCTGGCCGGTCCATTTCCTGACGGCAGTAAGGTGATGCAAGTGGGAGATGGAAAGTTACTTATAAAAGCTCAATTTGCAGCTGACTCTTTTGAGAAGTAAGTACTAATCAACAAGTAATCAATATGCTATTATTATCATTTATACTGAAAATTTTTTTTAATAGATGATGAAGAAAACATAAGATTGGGTGAAAAGATACACAGAGTTGCCAATCCCCCATCCAAAATGGACAGCATAAGACAGATATCATACCTCAACCAAACACAAGGTCATCTGGTAACAGACAATTACAAACACACACCCACAACTCAAAACTAGTTCTCCTTATTTTCTCTCCATTTCTTCATCCTGCTGATAATGAGGGCTCGTACCCTACAAAACGTCTGTAAATAAATATCTATCCACTCAATCTGTGTTTTCCTCATTGTCTATAAAAAATTTCACCATTATGTTCGATATAACCTATTTATCCAATATTATTATTAATGTAAATAATAGCCTGGGACATTCATTAAGCATTCACTTAGGAATGATCTCAGTATTAGTAGCTTGTAAGGTAAAGATTTGCTGTCATTTTGTAAATTCAATATCAAGGGGAGATAACCAATTGTGTCGTCTTGTGTGTCTGCTACTACTCCAGCGACTCCCTTTGATACTCAATTAACTGCTTGTAAAACTTATGCATTATATTATGTATGAAGGTTTGCTATTGGTTTGTAAATTCAATTTCTGTGGGGTTAAGCGATTTTGCTGACTTATGCGTATGCTGCTACTACTACTACTACTACTACCAATGTTTGAAATGAACAAATACAGAAAAAGATTGCAAACTATTTGAAGTCTTGTAAAAAAAAATTCCAAAGAATAGATATGGTCATAATAAATTCTGCTGATGACATCACTGGTGTTTTCCACTGGAAAGCATCTAAAATAAAGTAAAAAAAAAAAAGAAAAAATACATCTAGATTCTAGAGAATCTAGATCTTATTAATAAGTTATACCAGTCAAAATAAGCTCTAAAAATGGTTAAAAAAAAAGTACTGATGCCAATTTTCAAGTCTGTAGACAAAAAGGTATGGCCTGGAGTGCTAAAACATAAACACATGCACATATTGAAAAAGGATAGAACCCTCCACCACCTTTGGTGACTATGGTTATTCAATTTTATTTTATCAAATTTAATCATAAAGGGCATGTATTAGGGTTAGTTTCAGAGTTAGGGTTAGGGTTGGGGTTACAAGTGACAACAAACATTTTTTTTTCATAATCACGAAACAAAAAAAGAATATATACTATTCTTCTATTCTACTCAAAGTTGTTTTTGTTTTATCAGACTTGAAGATTCCGAAGATGAGGAGACTTGGGAACGATCTTTGATCATGGTGAAAGATTGGGATATACGTTTGTTACTCAAAGAAAGCAAGGTTTGTTGCTCTAATTTAAATGCTTATGATCATCTTCCGGTTTAGGTCAACATGAGTTGAGATCATTTTGATTCAGTGAAACTATCGCCAAAAAATAATCACAGATGGATGGAAAACATATATTCCAGAAATGAAAGGAATATCATTAAAGGCATCTGGTTCAGCATTAAAACCAAGTATCTATATAATTCAATATTCATCTCTATTAGATAAAGGTGCGGCTGCATAATTTTTGTTATATACTCTAGTCTTAAGTGCTTAATTACCCAGGGGAGGTCACAATTTAATAAACTGAGGAAGTCAGAATAAACAGGTGTGTGTGTGTGTGTGGAAAATCTGTCTCTATTCCATCAACAGGGTGGGGGTCGGGGTAAGCAGTAGTTTTGGAAATTTTTAGCAATTTAATAAACAGATTGGGGGGCAGAATAAGTAAGGGATTTTGAAAATCTGTCACAATTTAATAATCCAGGGAGTGATAGGGTAAACTACAGCTACTAACACAATTTAATAGGATCTGAACAAGACAAAGTCCTTTGAGAAAGATTTATGGTAAGGATGTGGCAGGCACATGGGAAGTGAAGACGTACAGTATTGAAAGGAACAAGAAACTTCTTTTGTTTTTGAAAAAGAAAATTGAATGAAAAGTCTTGGTGGAACAAAATTTTGAAATCGCTGAAATTAATGTATACAATTGAACATGGTTAACAGAGTTATCTCCCTTGCATTGTTTTATGGTTGTCTTCTGATGGGAAGATCTCAAAAAATCTGCAATCTCTTCCTCACTAACTATTAGAAAGGAGAAAGTAGAGATGGACTCTCGAAAATTGATCTGCAGGAAGGGTCTTAATAAGGGGCAAAGGGTGGTTTGGGAATTTTTTTTCTAAAATAATGGTGGGTGGGCACAATTAGGCACCTAATAGTAAGCAGTGTAAGTAAAGTTTTGCATGATTTTGCTATGTATCCATAAGAATATATTACAAGTTTTTTTTCTTTTTTTTTCAATTTTTATAAATAGAAGAATTTGAGATTTGATGAAGTCTCTTTTTTCAATCAATATGAGGTTGCATTCCTTTTGAGAAACCTACCTAAGTTGATTCACTGGCAATTATTTTTGCTGTAAAAATCTTCTAACCCCACCAGTAAGCTACCGAACTTTCTCCTCTTTTTGTCCCTTCCTACCTTTGTATCAAACTACCTTTCTTTCCTTTCCTCACTCTTCGTACCCTTTTATCAAACCACCCAACTCTCTTTTCTGCCCTCTCTATCCTCACCCTCTTACTAACCTTTTCCCTTATCTTTTTGCCAGAAGCATAACATTCGAACACAGGTAGTAACAAGCAGGATGATGGTATTGATCTTCTTTATTTCCTTTGTAGGAAAAATCTGAATATGTCATAGACATTAAAAGATTTGTTGTTTGGTATGATGAAAAAGGCTTATCCTCAAAGAACACCATGGTTCCTTGGTAAGTTGATTTTTTAAAATTTTTAATCATTTATGATAGATAAAATTTTATGGGGAAACACTCTAAGTAAAAACTTGATCTTCTCTATTTAACCCAAATTTTCAAAATGGTGATATTTCATAAGACTCAAACTTCTCAACCCACCAGACACCCCACATACTTTGGCTCCATTTTGTTGTGGTAGTATTACAGCTTGCGTAATCTATAAGCATCAGTAACTTTCAATGAAAATCTGATTTTATTCACAGCACAAATCATTTGTCCGATCCCCCATGAGAACAAAGTGTGACACAAGGTTGGTTTAATGTGGGGATACCACACAGGTGAACGTGTGAGAAGGCTATCAGCAAAAATTCTCTTTAGTTCTTGCAACTATTGACGCAAGGACATAAGAGTCTTTTGGTTTCAGGATGAATCCTGAGCCCATTGGACTTGACTACACAGAGCAGCACCAAGAGGTGAAACCCTGATCAGTTATGACAAAATCTGGTCTTTAATGCTCTTATTTACCCGAGCCCTCACAAGAACAGGATGTGTCCAATGCGGGGATACCACACACATGAACGTGTAGGTAGGACCTTCTAGAAAATTTTTTTTAGTCCATGCAACTCTAGTACTGTAAGGACATAAGAACATTTGTCTTTAGGTCTCAGGACAAATCCTGAGCCCATTGGACTTGACTACACAGAGCAGTACCACGCCTCTTGGGGCAAAATCTCAATCAGCCAATGGACATCTGCACTTGTCTGGTTTTTAATGGTTATGTGAACAACACAACTAAATTAACCAAACACTTCATTATATAGTAACGGTTCCACTTATATCAACGAAATGGAATCAACTGATTTGCATAAATTAAATTTCTAACACCTATGATAAATTTTAAAGGGAATATTTTTGTAAATTTCTCTATTCAAATATTTTAGCGTACTTAGAGCCAGTCTAGACTGTTTCAGAGTCTGTGCATTTAAATCAGTTGTCTAAGCATGAAGGCTGAAGCCGTTGCCAGTGTAAGGGCGTTTTTTTGTTTTATAGTTCAATGCATACAGAAGTTGCACAAAATGGTCCAAAAGTCACCATTATCAAATTTCAGTTCAATCTGACAATCTATCAGGCAACTTTGTTGGAAAAAACTGTAAAAGATGCAGACCCCCTTGCCAAATGGATTCTGAGAGTAGATCTTCACTTTTGCAGAAGGTGATGAAGAGTAATAATTATCCATTACAAGATAAAAGCCCTGACTCACTGATAGAACTGGATTGTCATCAATCAATAAAATGAGCTTTTTGAGTTAGCCATGACCCAATTCCTGCTATTAACACTTAATATGTAAATAAGCACTTGAAGCTATAAATTTTTTTAAATATGAAAAGATTTACTTGAGTTAGCATTTTAAAACTTCCTTGTCTAAAAAAACAACAGATTCTGCTTTGTTTAATACTTTGAGAAGAGTCATTAATATTTGAGCTTTTGGGGTTTGTTTTTTTTTGACAAGCCAATCTTTTCTTATATTTACATCAAAGATGCAAAGAAGAAATTAGGTTACATAAAAAAAATATGAGGATTCTCCTTTGTATGTTTTCTTGCCGATATGGCTTGGTTTTTCACTGACTGGCTTTAAGATAAATTCTTTGACTTTTCCTTTAAAACATTTCCGACAATCAATTTTGAACTGATATAAAAACTTACCACCAGAGTCAATAATTGAACAACCGTAACATCAATATTTGAAGTCCTGTAAAAAGAATTCCATCAGAGAATAAACTTAGTCAGAATACGATGGTATTTTCTGCTGGAAAATATCTAAAATAGAGCAAGACTAAACTACTAGAAACATCTAGATTCTCCAGAATCTAGATGTTATCAATAAATGTGTCTAAAAAAAGGGCCAAAAATGGCTGAAGAAGATTTGAATGGGTCTAGTGGAGTAATGATGTAAATCTTCAAAACTGTAGACAAAACAATATGGTCAGGAGTGCTGGAACAAACAAACACATGCACATATAAAAAGAAGGATTGAACCCTTCGCCATCTTTGATGGCTATGGCTGTTCAACATCTTAAATTTATCATGTTACCTTTTATTAATCTCTCGTTTCAAAGCTGGTCTGACGAAAAGCTTTTTGAATGTCATTCTATAAAGATTATTATTTCTATTCTAGTGAATCTCATCCAGAAATCCAAGAAACCATTGCTAGGATTTGGGCTGAAAATCATCCATCCCAGTAAGTATATGTTAGGTTTTGAATTATCTATTTTTTCCTCCCCTTTTTCCACCCACTTTCCACCTTTCCACGTCCTTTCCTCCCCCTTTTTCCTCCCACTTTCCACCTTTCCACGTCCTTTCCTCCCCCTTTTTCCTCCAAGTGTGTGTATCTCTTTGAGACAGAAGAACTGCACAGAAGAGAACATCACTCATTAACAACTGGGAATCTGCGACTGAAAGTCAAAACACAAATCACCGCTCCCCATCGCATCGACATGGCTAATCAACTTGTTCCTTCACTGTTCACAACTTGCCACTTTTCTGCCTCAAGGCCAGAGAATGATCGTATTAAAGGGCAATTACTTTGTTTCAAAAAGAATGAACACGGCAAGGGACACTGCTTATTACGCATGAGCTATGTGTCCGTTTCTGACTTTGGGTAAGTCCTCCGCTCCATTGATACTGTAATAATTAAGGTCTTAGAGAAAACCTAAACTTTTGTAACTTTCCTTGGCTAATTGTCTCCGTAACTGCTCCAGTTACTTTTTAAGGTTGTTTTAATGCAGGTGAGAATATGTCATGTTCTTATCTCCATTCCATAGGTTCAGTTGTAATGCAGGTGAGAATATATTACTTGGTCTTATTTCAATTCCACAGGTTCAACATAGTATGGAATGGTGGACAGTAACATCACCAGACGTACATATTTTCTCCCCTCCTTTCACAAATCCTTTTTTTTTTTTTGTTTCTGTTTCAGGCAGTTAGTTTCAGATCCTCAAGAAGACTCTGACAGAACGAACCAGACTGTTGGTTCAATCCCTTTAAGCATTCTTCTAGAACAGATCGAACGAGCGGATGACAAACCTAGTTCAGAAGAACAGTCTCTCCAGGAGATTCCCAATGCAGGTAAAAATGTATATATTTTCCTTTCCCCAGGGTTATTATTGGAAGAGAAGAAAAATAAACCTTTATTCAAATGAATTTAATTTGATATTTGGATCTTTGAGCTCCTTCATTCACTCTGTTTTCATGAAACCCAAATTTTTAATTCCTAATGTAAAAAAATTGAAATTTCACCAACCCTTATTCCAAGCGTACCTGCCAACCCTTATTCCAAGCATACCTGCCAACCCCAATTCCAAGCCTTACCTGCCAACCCCAATTCCAAGCCTTACCTGCCAGCCCGTATCCATGGCCTACCTGCCAACCTCAATTCCAAGCCTTACCTGCCAGCCCCTATCCATGGCCTACCTGCCAACCTCAATTCCAAGCCTACCTGCCAACCTCAATTCCAAGGCCTACCTGCCAACCTCAATTCCAAGGCCTACCTGCCAACCCCTATCCATGGCTTACTTGCCAACCCCTATCCATGGCTTACTTGCCAACCCCTATCCATGGCTTACTTGCCAACCCCTATCCATGGCTTACTTGCCAGCCCCTATCCATGGCTTACTTGCCAGCCCCTATCCATGGCTTACCTGCCAGCCCCTATCCATGGCCTACCTGCCAACCCCTATCCATGGCCTACCTGCCAGCCCCTATCCATGGCTACCTGCCAACCTCAATTCCAAGCGTACCTGCCAGCCCCTATCTATGGCCTACCTGCCAGACCCGATCCCAAGCGTACCTGCCAGCCCCAATCCCAAGCGTACCTGCCAACCCCTATCCCAAGCCTACTGATTGAAATTTTACTAACCCTTATTCCAAGCCTACCTACTAAGACTAATTCCTGGCCTGCCTACTGACCCTACTGATAATATAATCGAAAATGATGTTGTATGAACAGTGGTGAAAATCTAGCAACTTTTAGCCTCTCAAAAATTACCGATTCAAAATTTTCTCAACAGCCATAGCATCCCCATCGATTATCTCCCTTGTCAATAATCTTACCTAACCAAAATAATGATCATATCTTGTTTATTTACTTATGTTTTTTTTTTTCTTTTTCAATGCCAGGTTCTTTACTTAATATTTCCATTGAAAATCTGCAACGGAATTTCGAAACTGAAACCATTAAAGATTTCATCATTTCTCCCAAAGATGCAGAACTTCTTGAGGCCATTGTTGGTTTGTACCAAGAGTTTTTCCTATTCTTGTTGATTCTCTGTTATGTGCTCTTAACAGGCCGTCATAAATAGTAACACTGAAAGATGAGAAAACATTAGCAATAACATTAATACTCTATCTACAAATAAGAAAAATTGTGTATTATAAATTAGTAATGAACTGGATTGTTTAATGAAGAGCTTCTCAAAGTGAGGGTCGTGACTCCTCCAGCGGGTCGCCCATTGATTATTAGGGGGGGGGGGTTCAGAATTATTTGTAAGTTGTCTTTTTTTTTTTTTCTTTTCTTTTTTTTAAACAATAATAATGGATGTAAAGTTTTAAAGACAAATCTCTGTACAAAACTGTTCTGCTTGTGCTTATTGTGAAAATGGTCCAATGCTATTGAATCACTCTAGCTACCAACAGGGATGAAGGGTTCTAGCCTTTTTTATGTGTGTGTTTTTTTATGCGTTCCAGTGCTCCTGGCCATACCATTTTGTCTATAGAGTTGAAATTAACATCAGTACTCTACTACATCTGTTTTAAAAATTGTTTTATTGATTTTTGGAAAAAAGCTTCTCTGACCTTTATGGTACCTTATCCCGATGTTTATAGTTCATTAATAATATCTAGAGTCTCCAGAATCTTGGTGTTACTTTAGATGTTTTTCAGTGGAAAATATCAGTGATGTCATAAATAGAATTTATTCTGACCATATTTATTCTTTGATGGAAATTTTTAACAGAACTTCAAATTTTGACGCTATGGTTTTTCAATTATTGACTGTGATGGTGTGTTGTAATTTATTTTGATTTTTCCCCTTAGAATGGCAAGATGGCTATCGTGTGCCAGAAGATCCTTCTGAAAAATCCAGCAGTGAAAATCCTGTTTGCGTTTTGGATGGAACATCAACATTAAAAAATCAGAGCAAGTCTTCTAAGGTAGGACATCAATTTTTTAAAATATAAATTCATGAAATCAAATTTTTTTAAATGTTCATAAAAATCAATCCTTTTACCCAACTGACAAAAATTGTAAATAAGGGATCACTTATGTTCCAGGGTTCTCATCTGTCAGGGGAAAAGGTAGATTTCTCTAGGTCAGGGAATTTTACAAATTGTTTGGCAGTTTTTAAGATTTCCCCAAATTGTTCAAAATGTCAGGGAATTCAGTATGTTGTTGGGGGGAAAAATGGGCTCTTTTTTTTTTTTTAAATATTTTTTAACTGCCGGATCCCTCGTGTAGAAAGATTTTGTAGAGGAGAAAATGAAATTTATAGCCCTTACTGACACTCTGAATGTGATGAGTTATAGAGCTTCTTAACAATATTGTTGAATGCACACTTCACAGGATAGTTAACACTTCAGATTTTCAATTCAATTCAAATATATTGTCCAGATGTGAAGAAAATTTAGAAATTATTTGGGAATTGGGAAGCTAAGTACAGCTAATTCGTAATGATGAGAGGGAGGCAACTTTCTTTTGTACATTTGAAAATGCAAGTCTTTTAAAAATGCAAAATGTAGCTTAGTTTTCTTTTTATTTAAGCATATTTTGCAGAATTACAGGTTGTGACATTTTTTTGTCTTTTTTTTTCAAATTCTTTTGTGTATATTTGAATGAAATGGGGGCAGGGGGGCATCAATTATCCCTACGTTGACTTATCTATTGTTGGGGAAATTTGAAGAATGTCAGGAAATTTTGAACTGCCAAGTTGGTGAGAACCCCAAGTTTATAGAGAAATTGTGATGTTTTGGTATTTACTGAGCAAAAAGTGTTCAGAATAAACATAATGTTATTGTAGAAGGAATGATGGAAAATTGTTCTGTCTGTGGATGAGATTAGGTTGAAAGTCTGCATGGTGATGACATCACCATTCCATCTTCCTGTTTGGCCTTGTGCCACATTTCACGTATATTTGTA
The DNA here is from genome assembly GCA_963457665.1 of Thysanoteuthis rhombus. NCBI lineage: Eukaryota > Metazoa > Mollusca > Cephalopoda > Oegopsida > Thysanoteuthidae > Thysanoteuthis > Thysanoteuthis major. The sequence goes on along the minus strand of OY735240.1, from coordinate 34,218,507 downwards.
AATACATACTCCAAAGTAGAATGTAGTTGTTTTCCTTTTATTGGTTATAAATTTTGTGGCTCGAAAACCGACTCTTTTTACCATGTTAAAATTGAACTTAAACCAGATATTATATATTTTCTATTTAGAGTAAAAATGATATATTTTTGATTTAGAGTAGAAATAAGAACTTTGCACTAAATGTAGTACAGAACGTATATACTTTTTCCACAAAGTTAGAAGCATATACATCTTGAAGTATGCTCACATAAAGTATTTGAAATAAAGAAACACAGATAGGTAGCCATTTTTATCCGAGAGATTTTAGCGTTTGTGTTCTGTTCAACATTTACGAGTTGACTGTAAAGGGATTATTACCAATGAACAAACGTGTACTTTTTCATAGATATGAAAACTTTCCTTCTTAGCTTCAAAATTGAAACTAATGTTGTACTGTGAATATTTTATCTTCTAACTGCATTGAACATGTTTTTAATGTATTAATTCAAAATAATTGATATAACATTCTCTTGTCTACATCATTGAATGTTTTTTATCCCCTAATCAGGGCACTTGTGAGGTAACTCGTTCATTGTAAGCTTATGCAATGCTCTTCCATAGAGATAGAGCAATTTGGTGGATGGGGAATTTGTGCGTGAATGAATATACCGCTTAAATTCAACCTTACTGACTGTCCAGTTCCGTGGAGCAGAGAGGGGATACCAGCCTCCTGGTCTGAAGCGAAGGTTTCAATCCTACCTCGTACTGGATGGGATAATGGATAGTCTATAGCCATACTGAAGAGTTGTAATACAACGAAACAGCTGTCTGTGGATGACACAATAATATATATAGATATATATATATCATATGAAAGAAAATTACTGTTCTTGCTCATTCATTTCAATGTTGACCCAAACTTTTCATTCAATTTCCTTAGGGGGATATTCAACAGGGAATACATCTTTATGAGGCCAAACAAACTGTTAATGAACATTATAGACCCACAACTACACACCTTAACCATAAACAGTTTAATATTTGATTCTGGCTTGTGGCCTTCATATTCGTATAAGGATTGTTCTGCTAAGAATGTAGAAAATATAATAACTAGAAAAACTTCTCGTTTTTAATTAGCTTTTTTTTTTTCTTTTTTTTTTTTTAAGTCATTCATATTTATTTGTAATTCTTGTTCTTCGATTTTACATTTTTTTACATTTTGTATTTTTATGTATTAATTGAAAAAAAAACAATGGAAAAAAATTTTCAAATAATTTATTCTATTTTTGACGACATATATATATATATATATAGGAAGCTTTACAGCTTCAAACATTAAACATCTTAAAACTTATTTCTATTAATATTTGGACCAGATGATACCTGATCAAGGCCGTAGAGTACAACGGCCGAAACGTTGTATGAAAAACAACCAAGATGAGGATGGTCCGAATAATGATAGAAATAATAATAATACCTCATCTCAAAAATTCGGATATATCTTAAAACTTTTTCAAAAATTTTTTTGTCACTTCAGTCATTAATTCCCAATATCTGTCAATGCAATTTATGTAATTTTCTCCAATGCGTTTTTTCCCTGTTTCACGCATACTTTGTTAATATGGTACAATGAGTGAATTGTCTCTTATACAGATAATCAGTTGTTTATCATGTGACTGTTTGAGGGATTTTAAAAATAAAACAGTTATATTAGCATGGCACCCCAGCAGTATATATATATATATATATATATATACATATATCATATCCATATATGTATAATATTTTGTGCTATGTTAACTGATTTCAATCCTCTTTGATGCAGGTCTCTAAAGATGCAGTTGTTGTCCCAGTTACCAGCATTGAGAGGCATGAACATCAAAAAGAGATCTCTGCCCCGAAGCCAAACAGTGAGGCTGAAGAAGAGGAAATTCGTCTTTTTAGTTTATCTAGTGTCTCGAATGAGCAGGGAAAATGCTTACCAATCAAAGAAATTGAAAAGAGCTCTCTCAAGGATGCCAAGATCTCAAAAAATTCTTCCAATGTTGTCCGGGGCCTTGGCGGTACCGATGAAGCCACTTCTGCGAGTGGTTTAAGCAATCCTTCTCAATTAAATAAAGACTCAGTGGAAACGTCTTTTGATATTCCCCTGAGTGGGAAAGTGGCTTCTAACTACAATGCAAGCAAATCCTCCTCTGATGAACTACACTGTAGTCTGCTTGATTCCTCTTTAGATACGAGTTCCGAAAAACAATTGGCTCGATGGAACAACTTGGATCTATCTTCTATAGAGAGCGAGAAACAGTTTGAATTAGCCCGTTGTTCTGGTAAGAATCCAAGTCAGGGGACTCGGATATCAAAAAAGATCAAATTAGCACATGCCAGTGGTTCAAATCGTGATCCAGGATCGAGTGATTCACAAGGTAATCACTTGAATCAACCTAGCAAAGAACCGAATGAAAAGAATTCAAGCTCAAAATCACCATCATTGGTGACGATCTCTGAATCAAGTCCTTTAGGATTGAACAAACCGGTTTGTCAAGAAGACCCTACCAAGAAAGTCCGTCCGGTTGATTCTCAAAGACATATTTCTGCTTTTGACGGTCTGGTTGAAACAACTTTGTCTCCTGCAAAAGAGACGAATTTGTTGACCAACAATAACGGTTCCTCTCGCAGCCTATGTGAAGAAGCACGACACCCGGTTGGTAAGTTTAATCTTTAATCTTAAATCTTTAATCCTATTTTATGTTACTGTTAATCTGTTTTCTTTTTTTCTGCTATTGAGTTTCATGTTTACAAAAAGAAAGAAATAATTAATCATCACTTTAAGGCTGGGCAGTTCACACAATACACTTTTTCAACCATGGTATAAAATTAGCAATACCGTTTACACTGATATAGCCACAATGATGCCAATTTAGCTATTTTGGAGCTAGATCTAAGTCCTTGCGGGGTGGGCTATATATATTGTATATCACTCTTTGGAAAATTGATCTTCAGGAGGTCGCTATTTGATTATGAATCATTAGGTGTTTATGTGTGGCAATGAATGGTATAATAAAAACTAAGTAGTAATATAAAATTACCAAATATTGTAAGTGGTTATAATGAATGAATCGGGGGTGGGTAATGGTAATGGCTAATGTTCCAAGACCGAAAAGGTGGAAAAATCTTTCATAGAAAGGTAGCAAAAAATGTTGAAATTGACATGAAAACCTAAAAACCAGTTTATATGGTCCATTGCTTGGGTCATTCGTATTCTGGGGATGCTCATTGGAATAATGCCGGAAGTCGCTGTGGACCCTAACTGGAAAGCCAAAGAGAGGCTGGCCCGAGCTCACTTAGCGGAGAACAGTGGTGATAGACTTGGAAAAGATGGGTCCCACATGGAACGAAAAACAAACTTAAGTAGAAGACTGGGTTCAATGCCTTGATGTGATTGCGATCTTATCTTGCAGCCGGGACAAAGATGATTAATTAATTAATTAATTTGCTTCAGAGATACAATGAAAAAAAAAATATATTTCTGAACCTGAGGCGAAGGAATAGCTGTGTTCTTTTAAGACAATTTACGAAGACTTCATTATTCCACCTTGTTTGTAGCTGGCCAACCATTTTAACCCTTTTAAGGCTGAATATACCTATGGTATAGATAAAAAAAACGATTCATATATTTTTGAGGTAAAGATACATGGAGAAATCAGATTTTGTAATTATTTGATCAAAAATTTAAATTTGGGGGCAAAACTGGGGCCATATGGCTTTTTGGGGCTTTTTAGGTTATGTAGTGTCAGATGAATCTTTTTTTAATGTATTTCATTGTTACTGGCCTTATAGCTCTTTTGTCCTGGAGGGGTTTATCGATTTTATCTTTAGTGCACATGAATCCTCCAACTGAACCAACAAGTTGGAAGGAAGAGAAAATGGTGTTGGCTTTTGTATTCAGTTTATATAAACAGTTTAGCCTTGTGTCTTATCGATGCACTTCTAGGAGTTGCAATGATTTATTTTGTGCTCTGCTAGTTATAAAACAATAGATTCTCACATGGTTTTGCAAACAAATAAGTAGTTTGATTTCTATGAATTATTTGATTTACTCGAATATCCTGTCCAAAATGATGAGGGTTGTTTATGTACAGATCGGCACTAAGGAGTCTAAAGCTATTCAAGTCTTAAGAATTTCAATAAATTGATCTGATGTAATTGTTAGGTCATAATAGGAAGGAAAATTAACCAATGAGAAGCGTGAACTATTGGGGGATATATATATATATATATATATATATATATATATATACTGTGAACTGTGCTATATCAGGGGATACCAGTATTGGTATAATAGATATTTTTGATCGGTTCAATATGTATATATTGCAAACAGGGCTATATCGAGGAAGCCTGAATCTAGATGTTGGTTTGTTTTTTTAATTTTATTCTAGATGTTTTCAAGAGGAAAATATCAGTGATATCATCAATTGAATTTATTCTGACCATATTTAATCTTCAATGGAATTTTTTTTTACATGATCTCAAATTTTGATGCTACGGTTGTTCAATTATTGACTGTAATAGCAAAATATTAATTTTTGACTACTACTTGCACATGTACTATAATCTAGTACATGTTTTTTTCCCTGTCCCCAGTACTGGGTTGTATTGGCTGCTTTAATCCTACTCTTTGCAGAGTGGCATTGAGTGCCATTCTCAAAGTCTCTGTTATGACATGGTTATGGATTGAACCTACTTCCTACTGAAACAGAGGCAAGCACTCTTACAAGGGGCCACAGTGATTGTTTTGACTTTTTCTCACTTTCATCTTAATTCTTTTTTTTATTGTGATAAAAAAAAAACCAACTAAAATTGAAATGAAGGTAAATAATAGCAATAAAAATCATTACTAATGGGTTACAATACTTCCTCTCATGAAGAATTAAGATGGAAATAATTGCTTAACTAATCTTATTTATACAGAAGCTAAAACAAATACAGCACTGTAGAAATAGGATAAAAACTGGGTTTAAAGGTTGGATTTGGACTTCTGCTAGCCATCAAAGCTTTTGTAGCCAAGTTGGTATAACAGCTGTTGCATATAACCAGGCTTCTCTGTTGCAAGAGGTGTGTGAGTTTGAGTCTCAATTTGAGCTTCTTTATTTCTTATCCATGCTGTAGATTAACAGCCTGAGTTGAGTTGTGACGAAAAACAACCCCCAGAAATAAGATGAAAATAAACAGAATTCAAAAAAATTATCAATAATGGTATATACATAGTAATTCGTCTAATAAGAATAAATAAATTCTAAGTTTTTATTGCTAGTTTTGTTTGTAGATGATGGATTTACAAAATCAATCAGATCTGATCAATGAAAAATCTAGTTTACAACTCCAGGCCAAGTTTAGTTATGTTATGTTACTAATTTTTTTTTACCCTAATGGGAAATGTTTCGTTTTGAATCAAAATATGTTTTTCATTTATTTTAATGAAGATTTTTCTCTTCATTTCTTTGCAGAAATTTATGCCACCAGCCAAGAATTATTTCCAGTGAGTTTCTCTCCTTTACTATTGATACATGGGAGAGGGTTTTTTCTTTCACCATTAATGCAGGGGAAGGGATTCTTCCACCAATTATACTAGGAATGGGGGGGGGGGATCCTTTGTTTCACCATTAATGCAGGGGAAGAAGCCATGTGTTTCAGGATGAATTAAGTTTTAGCTCAGATCTAGGAATTCTGATTGAGAGATATCTTCATTATTCTGCAGCAGAGAACAGTCATGAAAAGTATAAAAAAAACAAACATTTGATAAAAAAGTTGGCTTCACATTGTAAGGGAAGTAATTTAATATTTGTACATTCGAAGTTTTCTCCCTTGTGAATTGTAAAATTGCTTGGGTTTATTTGAATGAAATTATTTTCAATGTTGATATTTGACAAATTTTTTTTACCCAATCCAACAAGGTTGGACAGTGGTTATGTATCCAACCATATCTGTTTGTCCACACGATATCTCCATAAGTTTTCAATGAAATTCAATGATATTTTGGGGAAGGGTGGACAATGGGCCGAGGAACAAGTGATTATATTTGGGGATAGATTAAGGAATTTCCAAAAGATCTTTAGTGATCATGATGTTGATAGAGGTATGCTCTCTCTGAGTGCTCTTGAGTTGATTTTTTTTAAAATCACAGAATACTGAATCTTAGTTCTTTATTTAAGTTCTTTCACTTCTACTGCCTCAAGTTTAGTCTTTTTGTGAAGTGGTTTTGAAACTGGTGCCTGATAAATAATGCCTGGGGGGTTCAAAGTAGCATTCTCTCTGAACTTGACATGGCGAATCTTGTGGCAGAGATACAACATCCACCACACATCTACTCAAAACATAATAATTGTGTGCAGATCTATTATGTACCAGAGATCCAAATTCAAATAAATTTAATCTATTTAGAATGAACATGATTTTTAAAAGGTAAAAATTGGTTATAGAGATCTAGTATTTAAAAATGGTGGGGATTTTGATTGTTTTAAAACTATTAGTATTGAATGGTAGGGATTTCTATCATGTTTGAAAACTAGTACTATTCAGTGGTAAGGACTTTGTCTATGTTTGAAAACTCATAGAATTGAGTGGCAGGAAGTTTTTTTTCATATTTGAGAACTTGTAGTATTAAGTGGCTGGAGATGGTGTTGATTACTGTCTAAAAACTAAAAACTGGCCCGCCAGAATATTTCCTTTATTGAAGAGGTTGTTAGGTTTTCAAAGTTTCAAAACCAGTGTTCTTGTAATTTTAAAGAAAAAGATTCATTCTCTAACCTAAATCCTTTTTTCAATTTCAGAAACATGCGGCTTGTTTGTCTCTGTTACCTTCATCAAACCAACCGCTTACGATGCAGAATAACCTGAACAACATTCATCTCCCCAAAGAAACAATGGAAATTATTAATACGTATTGGTCCATTTCACATAATAATCTTCTTGAGCAAAGACCTTAGTAATATATATATATATATATATATATATATATATATATATAAAAACATTATTTTTTTTTCTTAATTTAATCTTCTTTGGCGAAAGAAGGAGATGTCTTTGTGTCAAAGTTGAGATCATGTGTATATGTAGTTTAGTCTAGTGACTGTTATTGATAAATTTGTGTGTGTAAGTGCATTGTTGTAGGTATGTTATTGAGGGGGAGGGTGTGTCTACTTATATTCTGTGCGAATATGAGTATGGGTAATCCAAGAATTCACAAGAATGTAGTTAGTGATTTTTATTTATTTAGACTTTTCAAGATGTGTTTTATATTTGATTTTTATACTAACCTGTTGGAGGAAAATGTGTCCTCATTGGTATTTTACTGTGTGAATATGTGTGTGGATAGATTTTAGAAGGGTGTAGGTCTTGCGCTATCTGTTGGAGGTTACCCACACACATATTCACGCAGCAAAATACCAATGCAGATACATTCTCCTCTTTAACAGGTTAGTACAAAAATACACTACCTCCATTCTTCTAAAATTTTGGATTACCCACACACCCTCCCCCTGAATAACGCACACTTACATACACACAAATTTCTCAATAACAGTCACTAGACTTGACTATGTATACACACATGAAATCCTTTTTAATTTCACTTAAACACTAATGATCTCAACTTTGACACAAAGACATCTCCTTTTTTCGCCAATGAAGATAACAAATTTAGAAAAATAATAGCCTTGCATCATCTCCAAACTTTGTTATTTGCAAAATTGTATCATATTCATGCACACACACACACACATAATCAATATAAAAAGACATCAAATCCACTGAGAATTATATTTCATTGTCTAATTTTTCTCATAAATTCTTAAAATCATTTTAAAACCTGAACTTACATTTTTAATAAAAAGTATAAAGAGAAAAAATAAACTTTAAACAGCATTTTAGTTTTTTGTTCTTGAGGACATCAACTAATCATTAATCATCCTTATATTACTACTGTCTTCATCTTAATTTTATAGTTGCTTTTTATCACAGCCATACATGGGCAGGCTGTGGGTAAACAGCGTGGATCGGAATAAAGGAATAAGCTGCCGGCAGGATTCAAACTCACGTCCCTTTATGCTGGAGGAAGGTTTGGTTAATGCCCGACTGTTCTTACTAATGTGCAAAGGGATTCAGTTTGATTTGGGCTCGCACTTGCCACTAGTTCCTTTAGCTCAGTGGTAAGAGCGGTCTGACATTATTTGGGCCTACCTATGGCATATAGAGGGATGTGAGTTCAAGTCTTACTGGGAGCTTTATTGTTTTATCGTTTGCTCACTGCTGAAGGAAGCCAGCCCGATTATAGTTGCGATAAAATTCAACAAAAAATGAAGATGGTTAATGATTTACAATATTTCATCTCATAGAAATAAATGAAAATTGACATTAATCAATAATGAAAAAAAAACACAACCACCTTTTTTTAATAAAAGGTAATGATAGCTTTAAAAGCTAAAAAAGGATGAAATCTCTATCTTCTGTTATAAGAAAAAGGACTCCTTGTCTATGTTCAATAAATTTCAGTACTAAAGTTTTTCATTTGAATTTAAGTTTGTTACTTGATTACCCAGCGGCCCGTTACATCATCTCTTGGGAGAAAAATAGTGCAATCTGATGTGACTAGAATGAACAAAGATTTTTTTCTTAAGCCTTTGTCCATAAATAATTGAAAAAGGGATAATACTCCATAATTAGCATTTATTAGTTATTTCCCTTGACAACTCGGTCATGATAGTATGGATAGTAGTGAGCATGAATGCAGACCCCTGAACGATTATTTTTCAGTTGCAAATCACCTGGATTTTCTTGCATTTCTGAAGTTTGCATAATTTAGGAGTATCTTAATTCAATATCTATAGTTACAAGGCAGCATTTTGGCAACTTACGGGTCACTTGCAGATTAAAAGGATCAGACTTTAAGGATTATATTGATAGCTAAGTAGAAATTAAATTATTATTGTCAGGGTGAACATCAATGCAGACTGCACTCGATATTTATTCAGTTGCAAATCAGATTTATTTCTTTGAATTCTTCAAGTTTGCACAATTTAAAATTCAATAGCTTTAACTATAATGCATGGTCTGGGCTATTTGGAGGTTATATACAGAATTAGATTTTCAGTATTGTATAAATAAAAGCAGTGAAACTAATGCTTTATGAAATCTGTTCTTTCTTTCTACTCTCTCCATAAAGAAAAGCTAATATTGTCTGAAAATATAATTAGAAAACATGGTCAAGTCAATGTTTCCCTAATAAGATGTTTTAGTTTGTTATTGTTAATTCTAATGGATGAAATTAGAAAAAATACTACTGGCGTTGCTGTAAAAAAACACAACAGCTGTGCTTACAAAGCTTTCGTCAGGCGATGATCCTGGAATCAGGCACGGTTCCGAGGCTGAAGGATCGTTACCATTAATCCAGGGCACTCCAGCAGTATCTTGCAATACCACCTGCTTTGTTGGTTTTGTATGCCTGATGGAAATGCAGCCTCTTCATGAATTGTTTTATTCACTGTTAACGAGTCAATGTTCATGAAACCAGATATAAAACATTGACTGAATGATGTTAGATTTGAATCAACTGACAAAATAACAATGTCAAGATGCTGAACCATCTGTGAATGTGAACTTCAGCTGTGAAGTCAAAATATTTCTACAAGGTTCAATCTGGAACAACAGACTAATAACCTAGCCTGCCACATGGTTATAGAAAATGTATCCAAATGAGAAATTCCAAACCGTCAGATAAATTTCTATCTTCTAAGCCATACTTATTTCAAAGTATAAGAAAATTTTATATATATATATAAGAATTTTATATATATATATATATATAATATAAGAATTTTATATATATATATATATATATATATAATATAAGAATTTTATATATATATATATATATATATATAATATAAGAATTTTATATATATATATATATATATATATAATATAAGAATTTTATATATATATATATATATATATAATATAAGAATTTTATATATATATATATATATATATATAATATAAGAATTTTATATATATATATATATATATATATAATATAAGAATTTTATATATATATATATATATATATAATATAAGAATTTTATATATATATATATATATATATAATATAAGAATTTTATATATATATATATATATATATAATATAAGAATTTTATATATATATATATATATATATAATATAAGAATTTTATATATATATATATATATATATAATATGAGAATTTTATATATATATATATATATATATAATATAAGAAT
>OY735240.1:34175714-34203214 GCA_963457665.1 Thysanoteuthis rhombus | reverse complement strand
AAATTATATATATATATATATATATATATATATATAAGAAAATTATATATATATATATATATATATATATATATAAGAAAATTATATATATATATATATATATATATAAGAAAATTATATATATATATATATATATATATATAAGAAAATTATATATATATATATATATATATAAGAAAATTTTATATATATATATTCCAAATCTTGTTTAATTTTTGATAGTTAACATTTGAACAGTGTTTGGGACAATTGGACTCATCATCATTATTCTCTTGTCCATGCATCGATTCAGCCAATCCATTTTATGGCCTTCCCCAGTTGTATTATTCATATGGGAATAGAGGGACTTTTTCTTTCCAGTTGTCTCAACATTGTTGAACATACATGATTGCACTTTAGACTGTTGCATCCAGCTTGATCTGGTCATAAGTTCAAATTGCATTAAATGGAGTCTTTCATTCCTTGATAAGCAGTGTTTATTAGAAAATAGTAAAAGTAACAATGATTATATCTTAAAAAAAAAAAAGATTGTTTTTCTGTATATATGTTACAGAAATGTAACAAAAATGAAAGGATAAGCAGAATTTTTCTATCTCAACATCTTGGAGTTGTGGGGCTAACTTGGATGATAAAACAAATTTAACTGTTGTGCAGTTTTAGTATGGACTTCAATTTACTATACTATTATAATGTGGAACTGAACCCAGGTATAATGGTGAAGGTTATCATTATATAATCTTTTTGTTCAGATCACTTTCTTTTGCCAGTTTTTTTTAAATACGTAACTCTAATATTCATAATATATTGGTGAACGCATCCCACATAGCTCAGTTTGTGATATATATATATATAGTTCAGATCAGATCAAAGATGTTTTCTGGTGCAGATGTCTTCAGTTGTACATTTAGGAGGAAAATAGGTCTAGATGTATCAAAATCGATTTAAAAAAACAAAAAACAATCCTTGAAATGTCTAATTTAAGATTCTGTTCAGTAACAGGGCAAAAATTGCATTCATTTTTAACCCTATATTACATCTTCCACAAACATAAACTTGTGTTTTTGTCCTGAAATAGAGTCAAGACGTGTTAGTATTTCACTGAGCTCCTTGGGTTAAAATTGCATGATTGGGTACATAAAAACCGAGGATATTATTTCAGCCTAGCAGAATCTCAAATTAGAGACAGTAAAAAACAAACAGAAAAGGCAAGAAAAAGAAAAGGCAAACATTCCTAAAGTATAAATTTTCATAGGAAAATACAAGAAAAAGAAATTAATTTTTTTAGCAAAGATGAAAAAAAAAGACAACTATGTTTCTCATGGAAGTTTTATTAGACTCAATTTATTTTTTTATCTTTTTTTTTTTTAAAGCCAACCACTTTCTGGTTTCTTTTTTTTTTTTTCTCCTAACAGAATGGTGTATGATGTTCATTTCAGATTACGATGCCAAAAGTAACCCAGAAACTTACACAAAAGAAAAGAAATTATACGCTAAGTCCTACACTTGTTATATTTTAGCTGCAAATATTCCTTCATCCATTTGTGAATCCCACTTCTCAACCTGGAAAATAAAAATCAGATTTCAGATGAGAAATTAGAAATAACAACATTAGAGATTATAGACTCCTGTTATTACAACACTCTGGAGGATTCAACAGTGATAATATAACAGGTGTACTTATAATGAGAAAGCAACAAGTACAGACAAAGGATTTTAAAAATTTCTATAAGATGTCATCGCTTTTGTTTACATCCAGCAAGTAGTACTGCATAAAACCGAATGAAAAGAAATTAGGAGATTGAAGGAGTGGGTGGTAGCTATCCATAATCTATCCAATCCATACGTAAGATAAAAAAAATCCTTTCATTTTAGTATATACATATAAGACAACCCCTTCCCCCCAGGAATATTAGCATCAAATCCAGAAGAAAGATTTTTGATTAAGACAAATACTTTCACAAAAAAAAGTATTTGGTTAACAAATTCCCAACAAGCATAAATGTTTTGCACACTCATATTACAAAGCATTTTTCGTGTATGGGGAACTAATCCCCATGGCTGGTGCTTATGCAGGAGCTGAACTGATTTTCCATAAAAATATACGTGGGAACTGAATATTGATGTATTACAGTAATCAATATATAATTCATATGTTTATATGAAAAAAATGAAGTTTCTTGATAGGTTATACTTGTTTTGGGGGTGAAAATCCCCATTATATCTCAAAGATCTAAAATAATCAGTTCGGCTTCAATTAAACATCTCACAGAAATTTCTGTTTTACCAACGCAGAATTCTTATCAACAGAAACGAATGCATGGATGGATTAGAGACAAAAAATTATTGCATAAGAAACACATTCCCTGCACATACCCAGTTTTTGCAGATGGCCATCAAGAATTTAAATGATAATGGCCAATAAATGAATAAATGAAAAAAAGTATCAATTTTAATTTCCAAAACAAATTTTGATCAATAAGACTGAATCACCTCCCCAATATTTCTTCAACTAGCCTCATATTCCAATCACATTTATTCCGTTGATGAAAAATGAAATAATATAAATTATTTGTCATCAATAATCACATTTTGTAAAACAAAATTAAATGATTAAAATTTAAAAAGTTGGATTTGAAAAATCTTGCATCAGAAATAAAAGGAAAAATACCATTTGAAATAAAATATAACCTTTTATATCTATATTGTAACTAGTTCAATACCCATGGAGAAATTCATGGATATATTTGAATTTCAACGAGTCTAGTTTTTTTTTTTTTTGAGAAAAGAAACTTTTGAAAGACCAATGTAGAATCTGATGAAGGACTTTAGACTCAGAACTTTGAAATTGATTGGGTCAAGTGATCAAAGGGAGGTAATTCGGTCTTTTTGATCCGAAATTTGTTTTGGACATTAAAAGCGATGACAATCAATTAAATCTACTCAGGAAGTATGGACGGCATTCAATTGTATTTCATGTGACTCTTGGGAAATGAAAAGAAAATTAGCCAACAAGTCCGATCTTTTGTTGCCTTGTGAATCTACACAAAATAGGAGAGAGATTATTACATACCCAGGAATTCGGGCAAAGGGATCTGTATATCCTCTTGAAGTATTCACAAGGTTCATAATCCTCTCCCTTGATTTTTTGGCATCGATGGTAGTCTACATAGTTCTGCCAACAGTTCCTAAAACAAAAAGAAACATTTGAGTTCATTGGATATTTGACCAAGAAAAATTAAAAAAAAAAAAAAAAAAAAGAATAAACTCAACACAGAAAAGTTTAAAATAGCTGTTCTCATTCTTTTCCTAGGCTCACGTCCCATAAAAATTTAAAAATCTTTCTCACACTCCAAAATGTAAAGGCTAAAAAATTAAATTTTAAAACGTCAAAATTGGCAAAGTTGATATTGAAAAGTGTAAAAAATAAAATATTGAAATTCATCGGATGTCAAAATTAAAAGTCTATATAAAGATATTAGAAATAAAACCATTTAAAAATTCTATATATCAACAATACAATGAAAAAAAAAAAAAAAGTTTCATGTACCCAACGTTAAGAATCACAGATATAATAGAACATTTTGGCTTTTAATATTATAAGTATTATTAAATTCTAACTTTGATTCCTGTTTTTTTTCACCAAGTTATCACACACCAGTCAATGTTAAACATTCACAAATGATTTCATTTGAAAAATTTTTGAAGCTGACTTCAAGGAGGTAAAACTTGAAATGAACCATCAAAATTCAGGTGAACTTGAAAAATGATCTAAAATAACACACACACACACACATATATATATATATATATATATATATATATATATATATATATATATATATAAAGTAATGTAGAGAGATGACAAAAGTAAATAAACACTCATTTTGGAAAAAGAGTCCATTCAATAATCTCAACAATTGGAGAATATTTTATTATTAAAATTTAGGGAACTTGCTATTTGCAGATTTTAAAGGCTTTAGCTATTAAGGTATCCAATCTATCAGATATACAGTTTTTGCTTGTGGAATGTTTTAAGCTTCTAAGGAAAAAAGAGAATCTTCTTTTGCTGTAGGTTTTCGGCACGTCTTTCTTATTCCTGGATCCAGAATATTCAAGAAACCGAATTAGCCATGACTCCTGAATTACTTTTTTAGATCTACCAATCTCGAGCCTTCTTTTGGTGTATGGCATGGAGCTGTGTCCTGCATAAAAGAGGCACAGATTTTGTCTCAGTTTCCATCTGTGAATATTGAAAGAAGTTGTTCTTGCAGAATGGATATATCTTTATCTGAACTGATACCCTCCATATATTCCTGAAGCTTTGAATGACATGTTCTCTAAATTGCTGCAAACACCATAACTGATAATCTACCACGTTCAAGTTCAAACACAATTTTTGACCGGGTAATCTCCAGACATTTGCCTGCTGTTCGGAAATAATGCAAATAGTAACTCATCATGAAAAGATGGCAGCAGTGAAAAATCCCATGTATATTCATACACTTTTTCAATTTCTTATTGAATATCAACTGGTCTAAGAAGTGGCTTTCTTCTGATTGCTCTGCCATAATAACCCATGTGATGAAGAAGCCATTCAGTTATTTTTAGGCTGATTTAAACACACAGCCACACCTACTGCTTTCCAATTTCTAGTAAAGACCTCTTTGATGACCAAGGTCAACTTGATCAACACGCAGTCATTTCTTTTTTGCTTCATGAGTGAATTGGAGGATCAGATGATTTACAACTCAAAGAAGAATTCCTAGTTTCCACCTTATTTGATGCAGGCCTATTCCACCCGTGGATTCCATCCCTATCCCCTCAAAATCTAAAAATTCTTGGGTTCCTGGAATATGAGACATTGTGAAGTGATTGTATGGTTATTTATTGCCCATTTTCAGAGGAGTCCTCAACTCTCTATAGGAAGCTCTGTCCACTCTGTCCCCATATTGTTTCTCAGCTGTTTCAAGTCAGATTTACATAAAACTTGATAAAAAGGTATCCCTTGATAAGAAGCTTCTTACCTCAAAAAATCTTCCACTCAGGGTTACATGATCTGTCAATAATGGCATTTAAACATGTTTTAAAATCGATTTTCTCAACTGTTTCGATTCAGATATACTTGAAACCTGATAGAAAGAGGTTTCTTTCTTATAAACCTTTTCTACTCAGGATCATACGATCTTGTAACAATGGTGTTTAAATTTTATAGTGGGTGCCTAATTGAACTTCCAGTTCTCGTTTTATAGTAATTTATTAATGACGCAAACAATTAAAGAAACTGCTAGTTATGACATCTTATAAAACTACTGGAATAGCCTCCCAATTCAAAAAACATTCACACACTGGATGCTTCACAAATGACTACACAGCCACAGTCATCATTAAAATAACGGTGTAACAAGATGGATGCGTGCCATCAATTTTTGAACAGTTCTTGTGAACTTCCATCCCAAGCTGTTGCTGGTAGCTGAAAATATTTCATGTGAATTGATTTTTCAACATCTTGTACATTTACGCAAAATAAAGAGTGACAAAAGTCGTCTTATCTAAGAAATACCGATTTTGAACGTTTCAGGGAACTGAATTGGTTGAACCAGGGCTTCAGCTTCCCCCCTCTTTATAAGGGTCACCGTAACAACGATTGCTATGTCCCCCACAGGGAGGGGGGGATATATCCAGTCATCAAATTTCTTATTCAATCATTAAGTTTTTATTTACTTTGCTTCAGTTTTCAGCTCTTGTGAAATTTTCTGGACAGTTGTGAAAACCATGTGCTCCCATTCACTCCTCAGGGGATAGAAAAACACATCCGCCTGCTTACAAGCCTCCAGCCGAACTACACTGGCCTAAAATTCTAATCAAACAATTGAACTTCAGCCAATGAGCTAAGAGGAGACAATTTTATTCTTATATTTGGCCATGAGGCCCTCGGAATGTATGACAAAGACATTTTAACGGAGGGGGGGGGGCTTTCTTTCTAGCATTTCTACAAGCTGAGAAGCATGCAATGAGTACATGAGAGAATCATGGAGAGATCACAAGACAGCACAATATATCAGAAAGAAATTAGGAGTCCGTGACATCACAGAAACTATTAAAAAAACTCAAATGGCAATGGGCAAGCCATGTTGCAAGAATGAAAGACAACTGATGGACATCACGTCTCACAACATGGGTCTCCAGAGATCACGTGCAAAACTGAGGTTGACAGAACACAAGATGGAAAGATGAACTGGACAGATTCAGGAAATACTGGCTCCGCAATGCCCATGATAGAGAATTGTGGCGAATCCTGGGGAAGGTCTATATCTAACGACGGACATTAAAAGACTGATGATGATGATATAAATATATAACAAAATCTTTTACCCAGAAGAATCCATGCGTACTTTTTACAGAAGAAGAAAACAAAACAAAACAAAACACTAGTAAAATCTTTCATAGTAGTGTAATACTTGTAAAATCATAGTTAACCTGAGAAAGAGAGGGGGGGTTCAATCATGTCATAGATGGTCATTCAGCAAATTGTCCATGAATTTATCTATCAAATGTCAAATCTGAGTAAAATAATAGTGTTTATTTACCAATGTTATATCTCTCATATATATATATATATATATATATATATATATATATATATATATATATATATGTGTGTGTGTGTGTGTGTGTGTTGCTCTCACTATTGAGCTTAACAGCTGCCAGTAATGCAAAGCCCAAATAGCTGTTTCAACTCCAAATGCAATTTATAATCATTCTGTTGGATCATATACCCATTTCTTAATAACATAATTGTTGTGTCGAAAGAAACAAATAGTAGATATAGACTGTGAATAATCAAAATGAGAATTTGGAGTTGAAACAGTTATTTGGGCCTCTACGTATATATAAACACATGAAAATGCAAATGTCTATATATATCTATACATAACACTAGATAGGTTGCCGCACCTATCACTGTCCATTTATCTTCAATTCCGAGTTTAGTTGGACTTTGTAAACAAAGTTGTTGAATTTTATCTACTCGCAAGTTGTTTTCTTTATTGAAAGCTACACCCCCCCAAAAAAAAACCAACAAACAAACAAACCACTCTGAAAAAGGGAAAAAATCAACTCTTTTGAAAATTAAAATGTCAAACCAACCTTGTCTGGTTCTGATTAGGGAAGCGGGCATCAAACTGCACAGTTTTCAATTCTTTAATCTCGTCACCCATGATAGGATTTGAACTGCAAAGAGACAACATCACAAACAGGATAGAGAAAGAAATATCAAAACCCATATTTGTGTTACAAAGTAAGAGCATTGCTTATACAAGGTGTCTCAAAAGTGACGATACATCTTTATTTTTTTCTCTTCTTGTACCAAATGTTAGATTAATGTCTGAGAAATCTTTCGACACACTCCACCTTCACCCTGATTATTATGATGATGACACTAATGTTAGGACAGAGTAGCAAAAATCACAGCCAGGCCAGGATTAACGATTTCTTTTGGAGGGGTAAGTTTTATGCCAGATGAAACTCTATGAACTCAGGGCAAGAATCAGAGATTGTTGAGCAAATATCCCACCCAAAATGCTTGCTGATGTCGGGAATGTCTATGTCAATTGATGGCTCGGCTGAAGTGCTGAGAAGAAGTTGGCTCATAAAAAAGTCTAAACGGGAAATAATTCTCACATGAACTTAGAAAAATAAAAATGAAAGAAAAAAAACAATCCTCACACAATTTAGTTTTACGTGTACCTGATTTTCAAAAGTTTTGTGGTGTTTATTAAGAGAAAGAGAGAAAGAAAAGTAATTATGCAGTTACTTTTAGAACATCCTATATATTTTGAATAATTTTAATTTCTTTCTCTTAAAATCAGTCATAGAATTATGTGAGAGGAAAGGAAAAAAAGAAAACTAAGACATGAATGAAATTTTCAGATATATTAACATCTATGTGGGTTAAACTATTCTGACAAACCATAAAGAATATATTTGCATCAACAACAATTTCAGTTATTCAAAACTAGTTATTATCTATGAAAAAGAATTTGAGGATATATCTGCTTTGAGCAATTTTTTAACAATAAATGAATCTTGTCATTTGTTTTGTTATTTAGTTTCAGTGCTGCACCAGTAGCCTAGAATAGTGTTCATATCAACAATGGCATAATTTGAATCAACCAAGCTAAAATGATTAATCCATTGTATGCCTTTTATCCATCCATAGTTATCATTGTGTCATCAAGTAGGAATGATCTCCAATTTTAGCAACATAAAATGAAAGACTGCCTCCTCATTATTATTTCTACTAGAATATACCCATCAGAAGTGGCAGGGTTATTTAGGTATAGATCAGAACCACAGAACCCAAAGTTATTTTATTAGGTAATTTATTTTTAATAATTCAAGTATTCTAATTCTAATTTTTTTTCTTCAAAAATATCAACTCATTTCAAACTTTTTCAACTTTTAATGAATGATGATCAGACATGAAGTCTCAAGAGTTTCTATGACGTAATATTCATTACATCATAACAGGAAGGTAAATTAACCAATGAGATCATCCTATTTAAGTGCAAACAAATAAATAGAAAAATTTGCATACCAATTCATTATAAGGTTAGATTACAAAGAGTAAAGTCAAAGCTGGATTTTCTTTGTTTACCAACCTAGATGAATATAGCAAGAAAACGCTTACCAAATCCTATAAGATATGAACTAAGTGTGGTACATGTTTTGTCAGTTTTTTTCCTGTAGTTACTTATTTCAATGAAATCAGATTTTTACCATTATATACACCAATTTCTTTTTTTTCAACACAGTCCATGAGCTTGGACCCAAAATTTTGACCACCAATATCATCTGAGGAGGGGGGGGGGTAATTGTTAGTGATTTTTTTCACAAGTTATACACCTTCAGAGTTATGAAATATCTGATAGAAAACATGCAATAACTGTGCTATCTTGCATTTTATAACACTTATATAAAACAGACATTTCTGAGAGGTAACCAATAAGAAAGAACATATATATTTAACCTAACAGTATTTTATCAATGACCCCATAACATTGAAATTTGTCTCAATGGTGGCTGAGTTGAAGCATTTTTCATCAAGTGTTGTAACAAAATTCTTCATTGAAAACATTGTCAACAGTGGCTCTCACAATACATTTCCTGTTATACGGATGCTAAAATGTAATTGATACAAAAAAGTATCAGTTATTTGAATTTCCGATTAAAATATCTACAAATCCACGTGATTATATGCATCTGAGTGTTTTTATTGACTTTTCCATAAACAACAGACAGATATTTTTCTAAAAATAAAATAATCAAATTGACCGAAATTGGGTATTGAACTGTGAGAGCCACCATTGATATTATTTTCAATGTGAAATTTTATTACAACATTTGATGGTAAGAGCTTGAACTCAGCTATCCCCGAGACAAATATCAATGGTGGGGGATCAGTGAAGATAAAATAATATAAGGTTGAATATATATGTTGTATATTATATATTGGTCACTTTTCAGAAATGGTAATTTTAGAGTAGAGTTATAGTGTGCAGAATAGCACACATATAGCCACGACTGATGCAATGCTATCACATAGTTTCTAACTCTAGAGATGTATACTTTGCCAAGAATCACTACGAACATTGTTCCTCCCCAGATGGTACTGATCATCCCCGCCGGCTCATGGACTAGTTGCCATATCTGAATATTAAAAAAGTGGATCTTCCCAGTCAATGTCATAGTTGTCAATAAATGTAACTAATATAGCAATAGTGGCTACATCATGGTGGAATATTGCTAAAATGCCTTAAATGCAAGAAAAACAAAAATGATACAGTGAATTTTGAAAAAAAAAAAAAATTTTTTTTTTCATATATAAGGAAATAAAAAAAAAAAAGGAAAAAAAAAAATCTAAGGCTGTAATAGCTGTAAATAGGGATGAATTTAATTATCAAGTTGGTTTCATTAATGGCCATTTTTCCGTTACTTCTCTTGTGATTCAGAACTCACACTAAGAAACGGAACATTCTTAACAAAATGTTTTTCTAGTGTTGGAATTTCAAGATTACAGCTGAACAACTGAAGGTTATGCACCATTGGGGAGGGGGGGGGAGTTGTTGTCAGCTGAGGCTCATCTGGTAAAGATGATGGCTTCTTATTCTTTACTTTAACCAGCTGATTCGCGTTTGAACCAAAAAGCATATGGTTTTGTTAACGCTTTCAAATAGCAGTCAGTTTAACTGTCTCACTCTTTTTTTTCCCTATTCATTGGCCCCTGTCAGTATTGACAACAGGTGTAACAGCTTTATCCTGTAACTGGCTGGAAAGGTGAAGGCAAGTTATGAGAGAATGGTCTGCCCAAGAGCAAACCATCTCAAACTCCAACTATGTTGGCATGACAGTGACAAAATATTTTGTCCAAGCTGGAATGACTGAGGGATGAATCCATGACTTTCCCAAGGGCATTATTGCAAAGTAAAAACGATAGCTTCAACCGGAACTCAGACTCAATTTGCTGATTCCGTTTCCTGTGCCGATGAACAGTTACGCCACCGCACACATCCACCGTCTTCAAATAATTGAGACACATTTATAGAGAAAGATAATTCCTTTCCAACGAAATACAAAGATAAAGAAAATAACGATGGTTAATTTGTATCATTGAAATTGAGAACATAACTAGAATCACATAATTGAACTACTTAATCAAATTTGATTAAATAAAAAAAAGTTTTTAAAAAAAGTAACCAAACAAGGCGGGGTGGAGCAGAGACTCCACGATGGTAATAAAGGAAGTGACCGAATACATCACAACCGTCGTTTCGTACGTTGGAAGGGGTAACATCCCCGTTTGTTAAGCATTACGTACATTGTAAATTGAACCCCACCAATTTCTCGAAGCTCGAACAGGTGAAGGTCTTCTTATTGATTGAAAATAATATCGAAATTTTCGAGAAATGAACTTTTTTTTTTGTATTTTCCGAATCCAAACCCTCGAGATTGACCCTGTAAATAATACCTTTTAATCATCAAAAAAAATAAAAAAATAAAAAAAAGATCTCTTTCCGAAGGCGAGTTTTCATAAAAAATAAAAACAAAAACCCCGACCCCCAAAACAACCGCAGCGACCAGAAAATCATTTTAGAGTCTTTAAAATTAAAGATACACCCAACGAACAGCTAAAAAGCAACTTCGTCATTAAAGATAATCTAATCAAACCTGCAAGGTATAAATAAATGAATCTATCTCCTTCTTCAGGTGTACATTCATAATTTAACCTTTTGAAAAGAAACTTTTCAGCAAAGGTCGCAGAAATTCAAAACAAAATAAAAGCTGATTATATCTTCTATAAAAGTTGCAGGAATATAGATATTTTCTTTACAAATATTTTTGTTAGTTTGTTTCCAAGGACTTGAGGTGACCCACCCTGTCATCGATTAATCCAGTTTTCCTCTGGAAAAGTGGGTTCGAAACTGTGATAACCCAAGGACCACCCTCAAGGTGGAAATATCCAGGCAGATCCTTACTTTTAAAATCAATTTTCTTTTTACACTAATTAATAAATATAGATACAATGAAAAAGAAAGTTGACCTTTGAAATCATATCTATTTAAAATAGATTACGTTAAAATTCTAATAAATGTCAGGTTTGCATACAATTAATATCATCATTTTTATGGCTATACGACAAATGCTGTTTCTGTCATAAGATTTGCAGTGTCAGGTTCAAAGGTGACTCTGTTGTGGACCCCAGAGAGTCATTTGACAGACCCCCGGGGTCCGCGGACCCCAGTAACAAAACCATTACAGAAGGTTACACAATAAAAAAATAACATCTTGTAGTCTAACGAAACAAATAATTAAGGCTGCTCTTTTATTTAAGTTAAAACAATATGTATAAGATCTTTAATCTAATCTTCGTTAAATATTGAAAGCGATTTTCTGATTTGTTTTCTTTATTAAATCTTCGGATCAATAGAGATTTCTCGTAAATTTGACATTTATTTTAATACGAAAATAATCTTGCTCACATCTAGAATTCATACGGAAATACGGGTTTTTGTTTTGTTTGCGTTATTCTGATACAAATTGAATAAACGACACGAATGTCAGATATTTCATGATCTCACAATACGTTGTACAGATACATAAGGTACATAAAGTGACTTTTAAAGACGTTTATGTCAGCTTGTTTCCCATAACAATTTAAACAATAACAAGCTAGTTTTAACCAGAAAGGAAAAAATCCTGACTGATAAATCTGATAAATAAATAATTTTTCAACATCCATAGAAAGATAATAATGTCACAAGTTTCGGATAAAGGATTTTTTTGTTGATAGAAATCGAGACGAACGAAGTATAACCTAAGACCAAAGAGGACGTGACTAATCCGACGATACATTCACAAGTCAAATGAAAATAAAGGTTAAGAATCGGAAAAATAATACCGAATAGTTAGTTTTATCTCTAAATAATTTTTCTTACAAGTAATTTATTGAGCTTTCAACATATAAAGCCTTCGTCTTCTCGAAGAAATTTGTCAGTTTTGAGCAAAAAAATCCATTTTTCCAGATTTTTAATGCAAAATAAATAGCAGAACCGGACCTTTTCTTTTTTTTTAAATTCATCAAAATAAATCATGATTTCAGAAATATTTGTTAATAACCAATAACTGTTGGTTTAAAGGCATCAAAGAGGAAACAAAATAATATATAACTTTCTTTTAAATTCGTTTTAAATAAGATTAAAAATTGTTTCAAGTTTTTTTTACAGTTGAGACGCATGCAGTGACCTTGTTGTTCATTCGAGACAAACTTGAACAAAACGAATTGCAAAAAGCAAGTAATTAATGACTGAAAGGTTGTAAGTAAATTTTTGAAGCATCTAAAAATTATATAACAGTTTTCTAGCTCTGATGAATAAAAGAAATGATGTATAAGTAAATGATGAACTTACCTTGAAGGACAACCAAATCACAAATACAGGAGCAACAGAAAGAAAATGGCTGAAGGAAGGTTGAGTCTCGTTCTGAACTTGGGCGGTGACTGGATTTAGAGTTATCTACCCCTGACTTCCTTTTTTGTTTTTTACATTTTTTATTAACCACTGGATTTATTTATTAAAAAAAGATGCCTCTATGGGCAAATCCTTAAACAATTTACATTAAAAATAATTATTCAACATTGAAATATACATTTATTCAAGAAATAAAGATATATGAAACTTAATAAATAATCCTACAATCTTATCAATACAGAGGAACATCTCCCAGGCATATTTTATCTATTTATTTTTTTGCAAATCCTTCTACATATTTCAGCTGGTAATTCCAAAAATTGGCCTCTCAATTTATTCTGTATTCTCTATGATCTGAATTTATGTGAGTTATTCTAAAAATCATTTATAAACATACTATTTTTGCCTAAGATACTTAACTATTCCAGTTTTTCAAAATTCTTTGGAAGAGAAAATCAATTTGTTTTTGCGACTTTGTTTTTGTAGTAGACGTTACTAGAAATTTCCAGTCCAATTTGAATTATCAAAGATTAGAATGCAATAATTTTTAAAGCAGTTTATCATCTTGAATGTTTCAATCAAGTCCCCTCTTGCCCTCCTCTCAAACAACAAAACAAACAATGGTTCTCAAAAAAAACAAGGATTCCTGTGAACGGGAATAATATAATGCACACTTCTGCATACAGTTGAGCTTTTCTTTGTTTTTCTCGATAAACGCTGGGATTCCTTTCGAGTACTTTGATATAACTCTTTGTTGTCGGCGTGCTACAGGAATCCCAGCGTTGCCCCGGGTAGAAAAAACACAACTATGTGGGCAGGGATGGTGCGAACCAAAAAATGAATTTTGTTTACTAGTTGGCAGATTGCGCAATCGTATCTTGGCATGGATGTTGTACGCCCTCGGACAGCTTCGTGCAGACCTGTGTCGGCCCTCACGCACTGTCAGACAGGTATATGTCTGCACAGCTTTTCCTGTGACTGTTAGTAAAATTTTTGAAAGCAGAAATTTGGATTTAAGATTCCAATAGTTTGAGATTTATAAGAATATATCATCCAATCTCGAATGATATTTGAAATCCTTCGTTTTTTGAAGGCAAATATGTCAATCACAGTTGAAATCAACTACGGATACAGGAAAAGTAAAAAATGAAGTGACTTGGCTGAAATCGTACAAATGACTAATTGTATTAAATATGGATCTTAATTTGGAAAGTTCTGTACACTCCCTTTCTCGGTGTTAAAAACAACGTACAACTTTTGTATTCTGTTCTCAACATCGAGAGAGCGACCATAGAGACCTAAAGAGCACTTTTTTGAAAAACAAAACAAACTTTCTAAGATGGTGCTTTGTGATATACTCGTTCGAATTTTTAAGGTTGTAGCCCCAAGAATGTGACCAGAGCATCCGAATACACACGCGCATACACGTAGACACAGATACTCAGAGAGAAAAATTTGTAGTCCACTTAGTTGGTTGGTTGGTTGATTGGGCCATTTGTGGGGCTATCGTTATCCAATTCAATACCATATTGCTGATATTGCTATGATTTAGTTGTAGCAAATAAAACTAAAACGTTACCTAAAACAATATTTAATTATATCTCCTAGTTTTTGAAATCCAACAGTTATCCCACTGCATCTAGTTTAAAAGAAGGAGGACTTATCTTCAAAACGTGTAAAATTCAATGCTGGCGTAAGTCTGTAAGGAAAATGGCCCATCAAAATAATTTAAAGGGTGTAAGCTCATTGAAAAAGGTTCTCAAAAATTTGGAATGAAAACTTCACAATTATTTTCGTTCGCCCAAAACAGTCAAAATAAGTTTCTGTTGTTTTTGAGTCAGTCCAGCAGGCTATGTAAGTATCACGTATATAGACCGCACTGATGGAGCTAAAGGGTTGAACATTTTACTCCCTATTATGTCAACAATATTGATTTTTTTTTAATGGGGGTTTCAGTTTGCAATGTAGGCTTATGCTGAGTCAGTCCATAAGTTGTGCCTTTTTAGCGGGTGTTTCCCAACAAAAGTCGACAGAAGTTACTTATTTATTGATCAACCCTCATTCCGATATTTTGATTGATCCATACCCATCACGGCACACAGCCAAAAGACATTGGTTACATGACGGTTTTTATTCAGTGACTAACAAGACATGTATAATATAATTCTGTGTAAAACAAAACTCTTCAAAAAGCTTACATAATTGACTGATTATATCTATCTATCTCTCTCTCTCTCTCTCTCTCTCTCTCTATATATATATATATATATATATATATATGAAAAGCAGCAGTCCCTTACATTGTTTTTTTTGGGGGGGGGACAGTATTCGCTCACTATCAACACTGTTGATTGATAGAAGAATTTAGGTCAATAGACCATGTGTAAACACACATGACCTATTGACCTAAATTTGTTCTGACCTAATTTTTTGCTTTATTCAAATTCTAAATTAACCTCACACAAAACTACAAACATTTGATGTCTGATAATTTCAACAGCATAGATGACCACCAAAAGTCTTGCAGATGGTCATAACCACTGAGCTTACCACATACATGATCTATTAGCACCCCTGATAATGACCACAAACTCACTGGCCAATTATATTATATCCGGTTTCTTGTAGTACCTTATTTTCTTGCTTGTCATTTTACTCTCATATTTTTAGATTAACCATAAATCAATACCAATATATATATATATATAAGTTTTGCGTATAGTTTTTGTAGTGGCAAGTAGGGTTAGTGACAAATCAAAAGTCCACCACAGACTGGCTACTACTAAGATACATACATGTCCTACTGACCGTCCAAATCTGCGTAGGGGAGGAGTAGAGCATCTGCATCTGGGTCCGAAGCGAAGGTTTCAACCCTTCCCAGCAACTTAGCGGTACTGGAAGGGATATCGAGTCTTTAACCACCCCGAAGAGTTGTAATACAACGAAACAG
Organism: Thysanoteuthis rhombus; assembly: GCA_963457665.1. Lineage (NCBI taxonomy): Eukaryota > Metazoa > Mollusca > Cephalopoda > Oegopsida > Thysanoteuthidae > Thysanoteuthis > Thysanoteuthis major. The sequence goes on along the minus strand of OY735240.1, from coordinate 34,187,239 downwards.
CTGTCTACAATTGACACAATTATTAATTATATATGTATATGTTCACCTTTAGGCACCATCAAAAACGTTTTTTGTGTCTTTTTTGGTCTCCATGGTCATTTTGGACCATTTTTTGAAAATAATTAGTTTTGGTACTCGTGTGGGCTTTAGTGATTCATTTATGTGTGGACGGATATATATATATATATATGCTCTTCTATAGGAATAGAGCACTCTGGTGGATGGGGGATTTATGTGTAAAATAAATGTATCGATTAAATTCAGCCTTACTGACTGTCCAGTTCTGTAGCTCAGAGGTAGGATATCGGTCTCCAGATCTGGAGCAAGGTTTCAATCCTACCTCGCAGTACTGGATGGGTTAATGGAAAGTCTATAGCTACACTGAAGAGATGTAATACATCGAAACAGCTGTCTGTGGATGACACAATAATTAATGCTCGTTTATTCATGGTTGAGCACTCTTTAAGTGAGGTAACCCATCCATTGTAAATATATGTATATATATTGCTACACTTGGTCAGAATGTTCCATTGTCTTAAAACTTGACAAGCAGGTTATTAAAGGTTATTTAAAAAATGTCCCTTTCGCATGGTTGAAGCACTCTATTCGACTTTTCCATTTAATTCTTATGTTTCCTTCCATTCTAACTGACATTAAATCAATTATGCTGTTTATGGTCCTGTATTTTATTTTACAAACTAATTATTAATACATCTTCAATTTTATTTGTTTTTTTTACATGTCATTATCTTTTTCCGTACGATATATGAATGTAAAACTACTTGTATTTTTCAGTATATAGTGTTTTATCTAAATATGTATCGTTAAAATTGTTATCTTTATTCAAGTATTTTGACATGCATAAGTTTTCATGTCTGCATTTGGAAGTTATTTTACTTCTTCTTTTGAGGAGTTTTTTTCTGGTCGTTTGTAGTTAATGATGTTCAATTTTTCTTTCAGGCAAAGCATACATTTTTTTATTGGTTATATTGTATTGGTAGGCTCCTCCTTTAATTTCTATATGTGTTTAAATAGCGTTGTTGATTGCTTATAATATTTATTATCAAATGTCATTTTAAGATAATTATATCTAGTATACTATAGTTTTTTTTTGTTAATCCTATGTATACTTTATCGTTGTTTTTTTATCATCTTCGGTATCTACAGTTGCTTTATACATGACATTGTTTGTTAGGCATTTTTGTTGGAGTGGACATATATCTTTATCTCTACAATTACATAGTATGTCTTGGTTATTTTGTGTATTGTTATTCATTTTTTTATATCATTATTACGTTTTTTTTTCATTATTCTTTCGATGTTGTTTAAACATAGCCATTTTCACCCCATTTCCGTTAAATATAGTGTGCAGTTTATTTGTTCTTGGAAAGTGTTTATCTATAAATCTAAGGAATGTTTTTCCCTATATTGGTTAATACATTCTTATTATATGATAGATTAAACCATATTGTATTCCCTTTTCTTTTACTTTTATTATTCTTGTTAATCTTTTATGTACATTTTTCTTTGTATCTTAAATCCAATGTATTTTAGAGCCGTCTTATATTTCTGTTACATGTTTTTAAAGGTTGATGTGTTCGCTGAATCATCTGATATTATTTTACTTGTTATTTTTGGTATTTCTTCAAGTATATTTGGTGGATAGTCAGATGCAATGTTTATATGGAGAGGATTGTTATTTTTTCTATACAGCTTGTATATGTTATTATTTAAATTTAGTGTTATATCTAAATAGTTTACTATTTTTGTTGCATGTTTATATCTATTTTGAATTCCATATCTTTGAATATTTTTATTATTTTTTACTCATTTTTGTGCGTGATTTGTTTTGTATGACCTCTGAGAACTATCAGAAAATCATCCCTATATAATCCTATGTCTTTCTCATCTATTATGTTCATCAAATTTAGAATTAATACTTCTATCAGTTCACACACTTCGACTCTATCATAGGCTCCCATGGTTACATCAAAATATCCTGATTTTTTCATTCATGGTTCTTTATTGGAGATTAGTATAGATTTCCTACAGTAGTTGATGATTTTATATCTTCTTCTGTTATGTCGGAGTGTTTCTTGCTAATATCAAAGCATTTTTCCAGTAGTGTTTCAGCTACTGTAGGGCAGAATTCCTTGATTTTAATATGCATAAATCCACACTGTTTTTGTTTTTTTCAATTTATGTTTTTAAACCATTCAATCACTTCATGGGTATCCTTCCGCAGGTTTAAATTTAGTTTTCTCCTTAAATTTTCGTTTATTGAGATCCAGTATATTTTGCTGACTTTACTGACGTTGTTTTCCAAAGGTTTTGATAATCTGCATGTTTTATTTCTGCTTGAAATCGTTTTTGTGGTCTTTTATTGTGATATAAGCTTCGGCGTTTTGCTATGGTGTTAATTCAGTCGTTTTTTGAAAATAGATTTTGATTCTTTTTTATTTCTCAAGTAACGTTTCTATTCGCTTTTTCTTTTATAATTGCTTGTTATACTGTCGTTGTTTAATAGTTGTTCGTGGTCATCTATGTTCATTTATACATATCTCTTGTTTTATCAGTTTCTATTTATACTTCTTTCAAGTTTTAATTTCTTTGATGGCAACTTTTGATTTTAAGAAAAAATGTTCAGCCAGTTACGAAGTTCCCACTACAACAGAAGCTATAAGTCAAATGATTAAAAATATCAAATTTATGATATTTTTAATCATTTCTATTGGTTCTCTTTCAAAATTGACTTATAGCTTCTGTTGCGGTGGGAACTTTGCAATTTTAAATCCTAAAGTTCGTTTTATTTCTCATCTTTATTCTCCGTGTTATCTTTGTTGAGGTGGTAGAACTTTTATGATTTGATCTGTTTGATGAAATTTCCGATTTTTTTTCTAAGTTGAATTTTATATTCTCCGTTTGATGGTGTCGGGATATTCATTTTAGAGGTATTCTATATTAGTATTGTCCATAGTATCCTGGTATTGTTTGCTACAAATAAAATAACTATTACACTGTTAGTCCTCTCACCAAACCTTTATATTTCAGACCCAACTTGACTCTCGCCAACACGGATACAAACACCCTCCCCCTGCTCCTATTAAACAACTAAACAACAAAGAAATACCTCCATTCCTTTCCTCGACCTCAAAGTGTTAACAAAAGTTTCTAGGCACTTCTACAAGTTTTTCTCCAAAAAAATGGCTTGCACCCATCAAAATGCACTGAAACATGCCTACGTGATATATAAAGATTTTCGAGGTATAGCATCTGCATTCTCTCAAGTTTTTCTCTTCATCTCCCGATTGTCACTTTCACCATCATTCTGTCGGATCATTTCACGTCCACAAACACACACACATATATATATATATATATATATATATATATATATATATATATATATATATATATATATACGCACATCATAAAGAAATGGATATATAATCTGATAGAATATTCATGAATGCATCATATTATTTGAAATAACCTCCCGTTGTTACACGGAGAATGAGTTACTCAGCCTAGACAGCGTAAATAGAATAAACAATGTAAAAAAAAATGGAACGGCAGGAATCGAGCTTGCGACCATGAGGTAACCGTTCCAACATATTGTCGCTCTCAACCATTGAGCTAAACTGCCAGACATAAAGGCAAAGGCTCAAATAACTGCTTTATCTTAAGTTTTCTCATTCTATTTATTTACTGTCCAAGTCTTAAGATGACGTTTCGTGGATAATTATATTATTAAGAAAAATATCTTTAATCCGACATAATATTTATGAATGCATTATATCATTTGAGACTCTATTTGAAATGATCTTCATTTATTACATGGAATATGCGTCACTTGGCTTAGACAGCGTAAATGGAATAAACAATTTCCTTTATTTGTTTATTCTATTTACGCTGTCTAGGCTAAGCGATACATTAACTGTGTAACAATGCGAGATCATTTCAAATAAGAGTTTCTATATGACATAATGCTATTAATAATCATTCTAATAGGTCATATATATCTATTTATCAATAAATATATATATTTATGTCCATCTTTATATATATATGTTTGTGAACAATGAAGAATAAGGTAGTAAAAGTATATGGAGACTTTATTGGTCAATTAATTAATTCATAAATGAATTAATTAGTATGCTATACATGTTTCGGGAGGGGTTCCCATCTTCAGTAGCATGTGTGTACGTTTCAATGGTCAAAGGGTTATCGTAGAAAACAAATTTAGCCTCAGATGTTTTGCGTTGGAAGCAAAAATTGAAATCAAGGAGGAGGATTACTTTTAGGTCATAATGGTGAGTTAGGACTGCGTTCAGTCATGGGTGTTCTATTAGTTGTACTTCTCAGAGGGGGCATTGGTTGTCATGGACACAGAGTAGTTGATTAGTAGTTTAGTATTAGACAGTGTGGGTGTTGGGTTGGTTGGGGATGAGGCTATCTCTGGTGTTAGTCGAGATGGTGGGGTAAGGGGGTCTTTGTTGTGTATGTTTGAATATCTTTAGGGAAATGAATGATCTGTATCCTTAATGGTCATTGAGGATGTTCTGAAAACATGAAGGCTTTCACACACACACACACACACACACACATATATATATATATATATATATAATTAAGAAAATGGACTTATTTGGTCCGACAGAATGGATTATAAATTGCATTATATTATACAGAAAATTATTTGAAATGATCTCCTGTCGTTACGCGGTTAATATATCATTCAATTTAGACGGCGTAAATAGAATAAAAAAACTAAAGAAAATAGGGCTGTTGCTGGAGGAATCAAACCTGCTCACGAACTAGCTCAATGGTAAGTGCATCGCTACGTTGAAGCAGCTACCTATCGGTGGCTGGTTCGATTCCTGCTGCAGCCTCAATTGAATGATGTATTAACCGTGTAACGACGGGAGATCACTTTGAATAAGTTTCTGTATAATATAACGTAATTTATAATTTATACATATGTATATCGTAAACATAACAGACCCGTTAAGCCGGATATCCGATAAAACATGCTACGATCTCTCATGCCTGCAGCCATTCTTGATTTCCCCTTTCCTTTTCTATCATCACCATCCTCCTCCTCCTCCTCCTCCATTGTTGGGCATAGACCCGCCCCAAGATCCGACAGTTTCCTCACTTCTGAACATCACCCTTAAACTGTCTAAAACGCATTACGCCATCTAATTCTTTACTGACCACAATTTTGCATATGATCTTAGAGAATCCATGTTGTGACACGTGATGTCTAGGCATTATCTGATATTCTTACAACATGGCCTGTCTGTTGCCATTCGAGCTTTCCAATGTTTTCTAGGAATCCACTGACATTTCTGCACAAGACAAACCCAGGCAAACAAATCCACGCACAACTAATCCGTGTAAGGATAAATCTGTGGACAATAAATTCATGCCAAGTTCAATGAAAACAAATGTATTTATTCCTATTTATTACAGATGATATCTAAGGTGAAATGAAGCTAGTTGCTTGATAGAATAGAAAGGAGATGTGATTATCTAGTCGTTGTCAATTTATGGGGCGGAGATACTGAAATACTTTGTATCTACAATGCTTAGATTATTTCGAAGCCCAGAGTAATTATGAAAACGATGTTTCAGGCTTGTGCCATGCAGAGAGTTCCTGAGACTGTTATGTAGAAATAAATTGCCACTTAGGGCAGGGTAGAGATGTTGATACGCGTTACGCTGGAGAAGAAGGGTGCACACGATTATTATCCGGGCGTATGGAAGAGATCTCAATATCAGTGAAATGTCTGGCAAGGTTTGAAACAGTGATTGGTCATGACAAATCAAACCTGCTGAGAGGCAGGGCATTAACCAGTTCTCACAAACAGGGTCTAGCATTCAGCTAGTTAATACCCAGAAGTGAGCAATGATTAACGGCACTTTGTTTTTATAGACAGAAGCTAAAGGAAGTGACGTCATTAAACATGTGGACAGCTTTCACGTTTTTTTTTATGTAAACTTTTTATTTATTTCAATTTATTTTCGTATTTAATTTCAACTAAAAATAAATGAGTTACTACGCCTACAATAGAGTTAGAACATTATGTTGAGATAAAAAAATCTAAATTTTCTTTTGGGCTGAATTATTTTTGGAAATTAGTTCACTTCTTTAGTTCTATTTGATAACTTTGTCTCATGTGCGCGTTGTATGCTTCGTAGGTTGAGAGCTAATGTCTTGATTAAGTTCCCTGTTTCAGCTCCGTATGTGACTATTGGCACTAGCCTCCTTTCTGAAACCGATAGGATACTCTTGCTTTTGAAGGTTGAACTTCCTCTGCTGAAAATCTGGCAGGTTCAAGAAGTTTACCTATTAATGTTACGGGGAAGGTAAGATTAGTAGAATGTATAATTATCAGAAGTTGACTCCATGTGTGAAGGTCATATATTAGAGAGATCGTGACGATAAAATGATAACACAACCTTTATGAAAACAAATGATTTTATTCATTCAACCAACAAGAAAGATATGTATTTTGTCAATGTCTCTGAAAGTGAGATCTTGAATCAATGTATACATTTGTAATGCAAAGAGTTCAGGGATGTGTGTAATATGAAATATTACTTAACGGCAATATCTCTAAGTGTGTGTAATCAAACAAAAAAATACCTATTTTGTCAAAAAAAAAATTTCTTAATTGTAAGGAAGATATGTATTTTGTCCATGTCTCTGTGAGTGAGATCTTTCATCAATGTATTCATTTGTAATGCAAAGGGTTCAGGGATGCATGTAGAATGAAATATCATTTTATGGCAATATCTTTAAGTGTGTTGTAATCAAATAAGAACGTACCTATTCTGCTGAAAAAAAAGTTCTTACTTGTAAGGTTCTTTACGTTTCAGAATGTCTTTGAATGTAAATATGTTCGATGTTACTTACATTTTGTGATGAACACGTGTTATCACGTGCCTGGACTGGGAGAGAGAATTTACTCACGTCTCGTCAGCACTCGGTGCAAAATTCAAAGAGACACGATTCCAAGTTCACGCCCGTCATGCGAAAGTGTTGTGGGCTTCCGATTGATCTCTGACCAATGGATTACGGGCATTCTCGTCACACCTGCTCTACTTCGGAAGTAAAGGTGTATAATTAATTTTTATTTATTTATTTATTCATTCAAGTATTTTAATTAAATCTTTTCTTTTTTTTTGGTTGATAATTTGTATCACCGCAAAAGTTTGCCAACTTATGGTGATTCTTTTTTTTTTATGTCTTTTTTTTTCTCGATTCCTTGTCCCAGGTAGATGAAGGGGTCTATTTTTTTTAGGGGGGGGGGGTAAAATTTGATACATCCGTCTCAATGCATCTTACTCGATCTGAAAACAAGCTAACATGTTCGCAAATAAAAAGCATGAACCTCGTGAAATATTGACATTTATCACTAAGAACAAAGTGGCCGACCATTCTCTCTCTTTCCTTCTCCCTGGTCCAAGGCTCATTGGTACTAGCACCCCTAGCTGGTAATGCCTCTGGCCTCAGCCTTTGCAGCCGGCCACTCTCTTTCTCCCTAAGATCATAATCATCTCGCCAACCTCCCAACCAATCCGATCTTGACCATTTTTTCACTGTGATCTATCTCTGTACTAACTTTGTCCATTTCACTTCACTGATGTTGAGGCATCACACATACGCACAGCTACGCAGCTACGACACCGTGTCTTCACCATGTGCTCCAAACGCATATCCCCTCACACTCTCGTGAATGAAATGGCAAGGCTTTTTACAATCCAATAGTCACGATAATCTTTCCTAAATTTCTTTACTTCAGAAAACATGCATGTATGAAACTCCATGTTCTCTGTGTTTCTTGGTTTGTCCGTCGAGAGTCTATCAGCGCCAGATAATAGCCCCCAAGTAGACTCTTTTACTTGGCAGTAAGGCTCGCACATTGAACCCTGATTCTACGAATTAACTTGGATCGTGGAATTGTTGGTGATTCATCTTTTGAATCAGGTTTAATAGAAACAAAAAAGACATTCATTGGACAGAATCATTTATTCATATTTGTCTACAAAATGTCTACGGGTCTTGAGTTCCAGCTGTAAGTTGATTCCTATTTTTGAATTTTTGTCTTTCTTGAAAATGTTTCAATCCTTACAGCAGTGGCTCTCAAACTTTCACATATGACGGCATGCAAAGAGATATGTTTGACTGGTCCTTCAAGTCGACGTACTGTGAAAATTAAATGAGACGAAAAGTTTTCAGTTGCCAATGAACAAAACTTTTATATCAGCATACAGCTATATATACTCTTCTCACCCTTTTCTCTTCATCTATTGACAACTCAACGACGTTTAAGGCCTGAAATGCATCTTTGGAAAGATTTACGTGCTTAGTTGCGACACACTAATATGCAGTGCCACACAGTTTGAGAACCACTACTCTAAAATGTTTCATCTTACATCGAAAATGATCCTGCAAGTTGGAAGAAAGACAGGTGTAGTGTTTTCTTTTAGTTTTTCATGGAACTGTAAAAAAAAAAAAAAACACAAAAAAAAACATTTATAAACATTTGTTAAAATAAAACAAAACTAGAAATCTCTATCATAACATGAAAGTTGTCTGGCTATTTGAGGGAGAAGGTAGATATTTCACCCGGGAAATAATTCCATCCGGTAAATAATTCCTAGCGCGAAGGGAGATAACTTTGTTAGTTCTAATATTAATTTTTCAATAGATAAAATATTGTGAACCATTATTATAAATCTTTGACTGTTATTTACCTTCAATTTAATTTTTTAGTTGGTTTTCATCACAACTCAACACAAGCAGACGATTTACGTAAGTAAACAGTGAAGACCAGAAATTAAGAATAAGCTTCACCAAGAACTTATTTTTCTTAAAATTTCCATTAGCTCATTGCTGTTATAGATTCTATTGAACCTATTCACGTTGAAATGTCACCAGTTATAGGGCGCTAGTTATAGGTGTTTCCTATAGTGAGTAAAGGAGAGCAGTAATTAATTCCTTAGATAAGCTGTTGACTGATTTGAAAATTGGTCTTGACATAAAATTCTCCCCGTTCTGATAACTGTTGACTTTTGCGGCAGTTAAAGATATAAAAGAATGGGCTATTCTCGCTTCACAATGAGTACAGGAATTGACAGGTTTCAAAAAAGGGGGGGGTATTATCATTATCACTTACAACCTCGTTGGCAGCAGTATATGTATGCATTCATTTCTGTCTCTCTGTTGGTTCGTCTGTTTGTCTGTCTGTCTGTTCGTCTGTTTGTCTGTCTGTTCGTCTGTCTGTTTGTTTGATTGTTTGTTTGTCTGTTTGTTCGTCTGTTTGTCTGTTCGTTTGATCGTCTGTTTGTTCGTCTGTTTGTCTGTTTGTCCACACAATATCTCTAAAAGTTCTCACTGAATTCAATGATGTTCTGTAGAAAAGTGGACAATGAGCCATGGATGTGATTCAATTTGGGGACGGCTCATGGAATTTTTTTACAGTTACCTCCCGTGCATCATAGATATACATCCACACAATATCTCCAAAAGTTTTCTGATGAATTTAAGAAATAAGGGTGGGCAATGGGCTAAAGAAGCAGTTAATTTGGGGGGGGGGATTCAGGAATTACCTCTCTCCCCTTCATCATAGCTATACATCCATGTAACACTATATCTCCAAAAGTTCGCAATGAATTTCAAGAAAATTTTCTGAAGGGATAGGCCGTAAAGCAGAGCACAAAAGAATTTTTGGACAAGTCCAGGAATTTTTTTTGATTAAGAGATATCTTAAATTTTTTTTTTAAACATCCATGTCCACACCACACAATATCTCCAACAATTCTCAATGTATTCCAATGACAGTTTGTTATTGGGTAGGCTATGGACTAAAAAAAAGTGATTAAACTTGGAGGGTGGATCCAGAATTTTTTTTTACCATCAACTCCGTTGCATAATAGCTATAAATGAACTGATTTTCATTCAATTTCTGGGAGCAGATTTGTGTATTCCCTTAGTTGGTCAACAGGAGGATGGAATCAACCAAGATTAAAGAACGTTTAAATCAAGAATTCCACTTCCAAGGGTACTGTATAAATCACTAATGAAAGAAAGGAAAGAATTGTATCAGAGAAGTGTTTTCATGGTATAGTAGCCAGAAGAAAGCCACTTCTTAAACCAGTTAACATTCAGCAAAGAAGGCTGTTGGGAATTGAGATGGTGAACAGAAACCCAGGAGTATTGACTGTCATCTTTACAGAATTATCATCATTTGCATAATTTCTGAACTGTAAGCAAGTGTCCGGAGATAATTTTTAAAAAAAAGCTGCAGAATAGAACAACCATAGCCATCAAAGATAGCAAAAAGTTCCATCCTTTTTTTATATACACTTGTCTCTGTTGTATGTTTGTGTGTTCCAATGTTCCTGACTATATAGTTTAGTCTACAGAATTGAAAATTGTCATCAGAGCTCAACTTCAGCCCTCCCCCAAATATTTTTCTCAATATTTTGAAATAAAAGCTTTTTTTCAACCTTTTTCGGCCTCATTTTGACAGTTTCATTAATAAAATTTAGATTCTTCAGAATCTAGATGTTTCTAGATATTGTTTTTAAAAAAATCTATCTTAGATGTTTTTCAATGGTAAATGCCAGTGATGTCATAAACAGAATTCATTTGGACAATATTTATTCTTCAATGCAATATTTTTACATGACTCCAAATTTTTATGCTATGGTTGTTCAATTATTGACTTTGATGGCGAGTTAACCTTCAAGTTATATTTCTGAGTCACAAAATTATTCAATTTTATCAGTCAATACAAAAAGCTGTTTGTATTGGTTTTGGAATGAAGGGTTAATTTATTTATATTCCAGTGTCATGGATAACTGTGTCTCAAGTGATAAATTTGAACAAAGAAGTTGCACTTTGCGTTATAATAAGCAACATGTCTGTCTGTCCGTCTTTCACACAATAAAAATTTTACATTGAAAGGAATTCATGCAGAGAAGTTCTGTGAACGGAGCTGTGAAACAAAAACCGCTCAGAGGTGGGGGAGGGAGAAGCTGGGTGAGCGAGTAAAAAAGAACTTTAAAAGTAATTGAATTAAAACTAAAAATAATCCATCATCACTCTAGATAAATGGTTGAACCGAGAAACACGTGTCAGGTGATTTCTCTCACAAATTTTTAGCATATTGTTCCATATCATATAATCAATGTATTGAGCACTTTTTATTTTAATTCATTTCAATTCAATGAAAATATTCAAATTCAAAAATTGAACTTTGTTTAATGAAATTATTTCTGAATAAAGTAGTATTTTTGATCACACACACACACACACACACACACACACACACACACACACACATATATATATATATATATATATATATATATATATATATATATATATATATATATATATATATATATAATACATATGGTACATATCAGGCTAGCAGTATAGCATAATATAATGATACATTAGTAATGTAAAGCAACTTCTGATATGAGATGGATTTATTTCATAGAAT
>OY735240.1:33988214-34170714 GCA_963457665.1 Thysanoteuthis rhombus | reverse complement strand
CACTTTTGAGGGACACCCAGTAATGTTCAACATGAATTCAAATCTTTTGTTTTTTCTCAGTTTTCCTTTTTATTGAAAAGTATTAAAATTATGCTGTCTTGTGATCTCCCCATGTAAGGTTGAGCATGATTCTCTCATGCACACGTTGCATACTTCTCAGTTTGTAGGTCTGTCTCTTGGTTAGGTTCCATGTTTCAGCTCCATAAGTGACTATTGGGAGGATGCATTGGTTGTATACTCTTCTTTTTAGGGTTATTGGGATCATCTGATTTTTTAAAGTTGAGCTTACTCTGCTGAAAACTCAAATGGCAATGGGCAGGCCATGTCGCAAGAATGAAAGACAACTGATAGACATCACGTCTCACAACATGGATCCCTAGAGATCACATGCGAAACAGAGGCCGACAGAACACAAGGTGGAGTGATGAACTAGACAGATTCAGGAAATACTGGCTCTGCAACGCCCATGATAGAGAATTGTGGCAAATTCTGGAGAACGTCAATGTCCAACAACGGACGTTAAAAGACTGATGATGAAAGAGTAGTCAAATGAGATGAACCCCCTTTATAATAACATTCACTTTGGTTAATATGAATTTAAGAGTTACTTTGACTTTGTGCCAAATCTAGCTTTATATCAATAAATAACTACAAATATGTCCTTTGGGTTATGGTCATTCTTCATTTGTAGGACTTGTAGTATTTAGAGTCTTTGAGAGTTTTTATCTGAGTATTTTAGTGTGTTTGATATAAAGTATAATTTAGAAACACACACATTCAAATATATGATTATTATAAATGTTTGTTGTATAGATGTGAGGTGATCTAACAGAATGTTGATAAAATGATAATTGGGAGGTGTAGAGAAATTTAAGAGAAAAAGATAAAAAAACCATCAAAAAAAATTTGATCATCATGTGGGCATGTTCTGATGCATTTCGAAGGTAGCCAGCCACCTTTTTCATTTTCAGAGAAACTTGCAGTGGCTGCAGAGAAAATGTATGCTTTTTACACGTTTGAGATTTGAGGATTGAAGTGAGGAGATTTCTGTGTTGTGGGTTGTTAAGAAGGAGTGGTGGGGGAGATGTAAGTATCTGTGTATGTGATGATGGCATTTTAACTTTAAGAAATTAAATTACATATTTTTTTCATAATTCTGAAACAGGCGGTCAATTCCTTTTTCATTTCAACTTTTTTTCTATAACCAGCCATAACTTCAGTGGACGTTTTGACCAATATTGCCTGAGGTCTTCTTCGGATCTAAATTAACACAACGTGAATCGGAAGTTACTTACTAAAGGACATGCTAAAGAATTCTATATTTACATCTGATTTTCTCAAAAATAAATAATTGAACGATAGAATGTTTCATATTGTTCTATGCTATTTTTACATTGTGAAATTTCATCATGTTAAAAGGTTGGTTTCTTGATAGATGGAAAAAATACATTGAATCATATGAAAATAAATCTTATCATTAAATAAAAAGTTATCCATATCAAGTACAAAAGGAAGAATGAAACAAAACTTTGAATTTTTAAAAAAATAATATAATACAACATTTACTGAAAATTTTCGATGTTATTTAAATTTTTGTCAGTCTTTCTGATTCAAATGTAAAAGAAACCTTTCAAAACATGAACGGCACATTCTGAAAACCAAAATAGAATTTGACCATTACACATCAATTGTTTACCAAAGATTTAAAATATACCACATTTATTGTAAGATTAAAGAGTAACTTTCAATCTATATTTTATTTTCCATGCCAAAACACACAATTTACTTTGTCAACCTTTTAAAAATCATTTCTTTCAAAACGGCACCAAATCAAGACTTGTAAGAAAAATGCATACCTGTACAATGTGTTGAATCAATGATAAAAACTTGAAAAAAACTCTAAACAAAACTATTTTAACATGAACAAGATATATTCATACAGTGCCAATAGCCATTTTAGCAACATGTATCTAAACTTTATGTTTGATTTTGCGTCTGCAATAATATTTTTAACTATTTCATATTTCTGTTTAATATTCTTCTTTGATTTAAAAAAAAAAGTTTCATACAATTATATTAACATATTTTTTACCTTTTAGGATGAGAGGTATAATATCTTGGATTGGTTATTCTTCCAGGTCAATCCGACCATGATATGTCGCTTGTCAGTCTCTTCTACTGAACCAGCGCGTATGATTCTTGTTACTACTCGACCCAGAGACTGAATTTGCACCCACCAGGCTGGTTGCTGGACGTCTATATCCAGTCACCAGTCCCGTTGGGTCCTTGTCATATCTTTACAAAATGATGGAAATCACGAAGGTAAAAGACCATTGTGGCAGGGTGTTGCTTATCTGCTTTTTATGGATAATGCAAAAAGATTGAGCCCTTGCTATATCTTTACAAAATGATGAGAATCCTTGTTTTTCTGTAGCCTATGATATTTGCAGTGTCATGTTACATATGCCTGAAAAGTTTTGTCTAATTTGGTTTCGGCAGTTTAGGCATACATTAACTTCTTGTTGCAAATTTTTTGTAAAAGAATTAGAAAATTTATTAAAACTAAAAAAGCATTTTTCAGAGCAATTCTTTATGATCTGGTGTCATAAAAAAAGTTAGAATAAAATTATCTACAAGATGAATTTATAAAAATAGGTTGAATTTCACAAAAGTTATCAAAAAATCAATATCATCACTCTATATAAAAACACAAAATATCAAGGGCACACTGCTATTGCATGTGCCTGATATTGTATAAACTGAACGACACTTAGAGTATGCAGTTGATTGTGTTGAACCATTTAAATTTCATGTCTTGCCAGAAGAGTTTTACTTTAGACATGTTTTGTGATGTATCAATGACCATGGCTTTTTGATGATGATGCTTTGCAGATATTGTTGAACTCTAGACTTGACTTTGTTTTCCTATTGTAACAAGCTTACCTCAGCAAAAAGTGATGATTCATACATGTAGAGCAATGACATACATAGAAACTAATGATGAGTCAAATAGCAACAAAAATGGCTGAATTAGATATCTTCAATATGCTAAATAGAATAGAATGGAATATAATTTATTTCACTAAACAAACAAAAACAAATTAATTTTTGCATATCTATTCCTAGGTGAGAAAACTGATGGATTTAAGAAAAAGATGATTACATTCACAACTGTGTTCCTTGTAGTATTTTGTTTGTTTCAAAGTTGAAAGGTGCTGCGTCTTGGAGCATCATGGAGAGTTTTCATTTTGTAGTTTGCTGTTAAAAGATGTTTAAATCAATTTTTTCTTGTATATTTTCAATGATAATTTCAAAACATATAACCTGTGCGATCTCTCATTTTGAAATTTCAATTTCTAAGTACCAAAATGTCTTAATGCCAAAACGTCTTAGAACCAAAATATCTTAATACCAAAAAGTCTTAGTACCAAAAAGTCTCAGCACCAAAACGTCTTGATACCAAAATGTATTAATACCAAAAGGTCTTAGCACCAAGAAGTCTCAGTACCAAAATATCTTGATATTATAAAGTCTTTGTACCAGAAAGTCTCAGTGCCAAAATTTCTTAATACCGAAAAATCTCAGTACCAAAATGACTTGAAACCAAAACGTTTCAAATCATGTTTGACATCTTTCTCATCAAAGTGGCATAATTGTTAGTCTAATCTCTCATTTACTGGTAATAGCCATCAATATCCTGAACATTATTGAGATGAAAATGGTTCACCTGAAAGTGTAGAGCCACTTTCGTATCAATCCAACATGATGCAGCTGAGAAAATTGATATTGAACATATTACGGACTCTTCTTGCAAAATGTTTGGATTTTTGTTGCTGAAATACAAGTTGAATGACAAAAACAAATTGATGAATGAAATAAGACAACAACAAGTTGAGTTAGATTATACAATTTTAATAATTCAAAAAAGAATAAGATATCATTGCGAGAAGAGTCCGTTATTCCAGCAACTTACCCTTCACTGGGGTACGTATTATGATATGTTATTGGAGAGAATCTTGTAGTGTTTCTCTGAATTTTTGAGATGAGGTATTACTATTATTATTTCTATTATTATTCAGACTATCCTCATCTTGGTTGTTTTCCATACAACGTTTCCGCCGTTGTACTCTACGGCCTTCATCATAATTCGAAAATACTGCTACTGCTAAGAGGGGAGTGCAGTCTATATACCCTCATTAGTTAAATAAAGGGTTTGGTTCGTTACTTACCCCACACCTACCAGACGATACCTGATGAAGGCCGTAGAGTACAACAGCCGAAACGTTGTATGAAAAACAACCAAGATGAGGATAGTCCGAATAATAATAGAAATAAGAATCTTGTAGTTTTGAAAGTTCTTGAAGCTTATAAGTGTTTTCTTGTTGAAGTTGAATTTTCTTTGTTGAATTTTGCAGAATTAATTTTGTTAGTGCAAATTGCATGCCAAAGTTTTTGGTGACCAATCTGGGATGATCTTGTGTGCAATATCTGTTGGTAGAAAGACTGATTTTAAACTCAAGATGCAGGTTTTGTTATTCAGATCAAATAAGTATGTCATATTAACTGACATTTGAAAGGCCTTCCTCATGATAAGACTTGGTCTAGTCAAAGACCGCAATAAATTTTGTTCTTTCATGAAAGAAAGAGACAAACTTATTTGCTTCAGGTATAAGACTCCGTTATTCAGCTTCTATGCAAGTCCCTTCATTCTTAATTTTCTCATCATGCAAAAAACTTACCTGTTAATGTTAAAGAATAATTTTTTGGATGACAATTTGATAAAAACAGGGAAATCTGTAATTGACTTGTCAAATCTTTATACAGAGACCTTTGCTTGAAAGAAGGCAATTTTTCAACCTTGAATGGTAAAATAAATGAATTGAGGAACTCAAACAATTTATGATAAAAGACAAACATTTTATAGAATGTGAATATGAATGAGAAAAAGTTTTGAGATGTAAGTATTCTACCCAAAATAAAAATGCAAATATTGAATACCTCTTTTGCATCACCTAACCAAGAGACAGACCCGAAAATTGAGAACCATGCAACGTGCACATGAAAGAATAATGCTGGGCCTCACATGGAGAGACCACAAGACAGCACAGTACATCCGAGAAAAGACAAGACTTAGGGACATCATAGAATCCATTAAAAATCTCAAATGGCGGTGGGCTGGCCATGTTGCAAGAATGGCAGACAATCGATGGACATCGCGACTCACAATATGGATCCCCTGATACCACATACGCAACCGAGGCCGGCAAAGTGTTAGATGGAGAGACGAACTAGACAAGTTCAGGAAATACTGGCTCCGTGATGCCCATGATAGGGAAGTGTGGCAAATCCTGGGGAAGGTCTATGTCCAACGATGGATGCTAAAAGACTGATGATGATGATGATTTGCATCAGGGGGCCGTATTTAGGAAGTAGAAGTAGATCCTTTCCAAAGGGCAGATAACTCCGTACATGAATAATTTTCTTCAGCTGGAAAGGTGGGCAGTACACCTCAATAAATCATGATATCAACATACTGTCACAGATCTCTAGACTGTCTGACTCACTACCTTTATGCCTACCAGTTACTTTTAGAGGCAAGGTGCTCATGAGAGATCTGTGATCTCAAAAATTGTTAGAACCCAAGATTCCCAAAAGTTTGAGGCTGATTTGTCAGCTGACTTAGCTGGACTTGATGGCATACAGTTTCCTAGATATGCCATCAATGATGAAAATTCCTCAAAATTATATATTTTTTGTAATGCCCTTAAAAAAAGCTTACGTATTTAATCCTTGCAATGTTCATAATGGTGAATCATGACTTGTATTTGGCAAAGCAAAGGCAGCCCCTATGAAAACCCACAGTCAACCCAGATTAGAATAACTTGCTGTGTTCCTGGCTGTCAAATGCTTATCCACATTGTTGACTTCTTGCTTGAATGATAAAATAAAGTTAAATTATCTTTCTCACTATTTTTTCACACCAACTATTTTATGTTTATAATTATCAGGCATTTTTTCCAGTTGAATGAATTTTATAACTCTGACGTCAATTTTCTGCAGAATATTTTCCACCGACGTGGACTTGAATAATTCATGACATTAGAAGTTTCTGTGTGAATTTATGAGCTAAAAAAATCCTACTAATAATAATTTAATTTGCTGTGGTGTATTAAAAACGTATATATCTATTTTATTCAAGCAAATAATTTGAAACTTTTTAATGTTCTGAGCGTAGATTTAAAATTTTCCCCTTTTGGTGAAGTTTCATGCTTTATAACAGATAAAAAAAAATCATTATAAATATCAATTTGTGAAAACAATTTTTTAGTCATCATTTAATTTGCTTAAAATCACTTTTGTTGGAAACCCAAAGGCCTAGAATGAGTAACACCCAGGGAGAATATATATACTTTTGATCACTTTTCAATTGATACAGAAAATAACGGAGCTCAAACAGTTCTGTAGAATAACCAATAACTTAGCTTTCGACAATTACTTAAAACCTACACCGATGTCCCAAGAATATAGTCGTTCTTTTTAAAGCAAAAACCACACCGCAGTTTTCCTGAAATAAAATGAACAAGGGAAAAGTTATGGCCCTTGCACCAATTACAAACTTTATTACAATTCAAAGGTATTGGTCGGAGAGAAAAGAATATCAAGTCAGGATTTGGTAAAATGAAAAAGTAACCTTTATTGTAAAAGAACGAAATAGGAACATACCATGAAGAGATGCAAGTAACAAGGTTCAGTTCTAATAGAAAGTTCTTAGATGGATCTCGTACATCTTTGATTCTATAATAGATTTCTGTCAGCACCAGCAGTTCGGCAGCCCCAGTGGGGGAATCAAAATTAGCCAAGGGCAGATAACTCGCCCGCTTACTAGAATATTGAACTTGAATACCATTTCAACTGTCAGCGATCTCCACAGTCCCTTGCAAATTCTGCAATATGCATGGCATTCAATGCTCCGATGTTTTGGATACAATAATCTTGAAGCATAAAAGATCGGTGCAGGGATCTTGAACTATACGATTTACGTTCAAGAACTAGGAATACGTGAATTATGTTCAAGTACTAGATTGTTTTGGTAAGGGCAAGTAACTTAGATTCAGGTGCAGCACATGCAAATCCAAAAGTCACATTGAGGCTTCACGCAGCTGCCTCTCAGCCAATACAAATGAAAATGTCCCCCGATTAAACTCAGACGAAACGCCTACCTAGCCTACATAGACCGACTCATTTGTGCAAATCAATTTTAAAATTCGCTCCTTACAGTGCAAACTTTTTCAGGACTGTATATTCTGGTGCATCAAGATGAAATTTTTTTAAGATAAAAAAAAATTTTCTAACTAAAAAAACGCTATTAGGTACTGTTTCAACATTAAGTTAGTTGGAAATGAAACATGGAAAAATCTAGCCACTTTCAACCATCAACGGAGGCAACTCCTTTTTGTTATTTACGGTGACCAGTTTAGGCCCTTCTTTGTAAAAATAGCCAAAGATATGGTAAGGTGGTCTGCTACTGTTTCAAGGTAATAGTGTGATTCAGCATTTTCATTAGTCAAATACTCTTCAGATCTCAATGGTACACTGTAGACCCGTTATAATGTAGACGTTAGGATTCATAATTTTCCACCATGTTATGACGTATTTTCCATTTCAACAAACATTAATCCAAGTCCAGACCCATCCCCTAACTTCTTCAAAACCAACCCTAGTAATTTGTGCAGAAAAGAAAAGAAAACCATTGGATGGGTCCAGTGGGAAGACAGAAATAAATGATTTTAAATAGTGACACCTCACCAGGAGGTTACATTTTGACAAAACTCAGATACATATTTAGTGAGTATCTATGGTTGATGATAGTCAATACATTAGTAATCTTTTTGGCAAGAGACGACAGGGAAATGGTCGATGAGTCCTGTTTGAACTACTGAAATGTTTTCATCTAATTTATTTCCTTTTTACAGTTGGTGTAACCTGATTCAGTAGGGGGTTTTTCTATTTTTGTAATCAGCTGTTATTTTAAGAGCCAATTTTAATGTTTTGAAAATTGAAGACCATGCTCAAACTGTGTCCTATGTGATTCTGCATTATATCTAACTCCATTATAAGGGGTCTACATGGTATTGGGTTAGTGAAATCTACTGTACCTATCCTTCTTTCCTCATCTCTCCCTTGTGTTGTTATGTGTACCAATGGGAGAAATAACAAACAATACTTTTGAAAAGACAACCAACTTATGATCTATGTCTACACACAGACTTTGTACATTCATATTTGCTTTAGGAATCCAGAATATTTTTTATACGAAAATGTTAAAAGTAACTTGACTCTTCTGAAACACCATGATGACAGTGTCAGCACGTGGAAGAATTCAAATGTAGAAAGGCAGTGGGAGAAAGACACAGGGAGCTGATGGACGCCTAGCCAGCTGGTGAGGGTTGCAGAGTGGTCGAGGAAGTAGCTAGTGTCCAACTACGTATGAGTAGGAATTTTGCTGAAGAAGAATTCTGTAAAACGTTTCTGCATCTGTTTGATTAGAACACCACATTTGCCTCCTGAAAATTCGTCTGGCTTTTTTGTCTTTCGGAAGCTGCTCTGGTAACGTCAATGAAAATCTTCAATTCACTATAGCTTTTTTTTGATATCTGTCCCATCTGCAAACACTTTTCGTCATATTACATGGACAATACAAGTAAATTTTATTAAAACCCAAACAAAATAAATAAGTTAAATTGTTTATTTACAATCTATAATTGTTACATTAACTCTTGAAAGTAACAAATACTATTTCCGCCTTATTTTGCAGGAATTGTTCTTCTAGAATCCAAAACGTTATTTTTTCTCTTCTGCAGCGGGAGCTGCTTCACCTGCTTCGACCTGCTTCAAGGCAACTTCATCAGCTTCAGTCTTGGTACGGAAACCACGGAATGTTTCCCATGGAGTACTATATTCAAACTTACGAAATTCCTGGCTTAACTCTAAAGGTTCTATAACTACACGCTGGGCCTCATCGTCATAACGTACCTGCAAGGAAGAGTACAAGTTTTGAATGGTGTACAAATTTTTTCAGGTAGTAAAAAAATAAATCAGGCAGTTGAAGGGAAATAAAAGGTACCGGAAAAAAAATCATACAAATGAAATACAGTAATACCTTTAGTTATCGCTCGAGATACGTTCCTAAAAAAGTGTTGTGTTAAACAGGGTCATTATAACATTACATAGCATAGCATAAATAGAGATGGTGCCAGCAATCCTTTAAAAATATATGATGTCATTGTCGAGCCTTAACAAAACGGACTGGATTAGTGTTGTTTATCATATCTGGTAGCTACTTTCTAGAGCAGATGAAATATCACTGGATGTCAATATATATCACTACAAGGATAATCATTGTCTGTGTTCATTTTCACACACATAGCACATCAACCAAAGTGTACCAGTAAAATTATCTCAGAGACGGTTCATGAAGAAGTCTCTTATCATTATTTATTTCAGAAATTTAACATTACTTAATCTATTGTGAAAAACAACGAATCAGCGCTAAGCAGGGTATTACTGTAAATGTTTCTTGTATGAAATTAATTTAAAAAAAAAAAAAAAAAAAAATGGTTTTCCACTGGAAATGTTTATTTTAAATAATTTCTTCAATAGTTATAAGTAATTAAAATAAAATCAAACAAGTTGAACAGCCACGTAGATTGAGGCTAGAAATTCAGTATAAAAAAAACAAAAAAAAGAAACTAGCATTCAAAGGGAAATTATAAATCACCACCCATATATGCTGTGTTGGTGGAAATTAATTAACAAGTTGGAAAAAAAGGTTTGATCAATAAATAAGTTACTTTTCTCACCTTTTGTTGGGCTGTGATCACTAAAAAAAGGTTTTAAATTTTTGTTGTGACTTGTCGCCTGTGATGACGTGTTTGAGTAAATCTGGGTTATATTTTTTTCAAATCAAAACCCGAAATCCGAGGTCGTTACCTGGGAATTTATAATATAAGTTTATGCAAATCGGTCAGGTGGTGTTCATGCTCATTTTTTTTGGAAAATTTGTACTTTTTAGCAATCCAATTAAAAGGTGAGAGAAGTAACTTTTAAAAAAAAAAAAAGGTTTTAGAGGGAGGGATTCACAATTTACAATGTATCTAATTCAAAACTGGACCCTGATTTTCTGTTCAGTAGGATTTCTCATTTCATTTGTTTATACATAATTCTTCACAGGGTCAAAAGTGAAACATCCTCCAACGGAAGGAGAGATAAGTAACTTATTCATTGATCACCCCTTTCTGCAATTTTTTCATTGATTAACCCAACACAGCATGCTGCCAAAAGATGCTGATGATGTGACCGATTCGATAGAGTGACCAGTTTTAATTCTATTCATAACTTACCTCTGTGTAACCACTGAGTGGGAAGTCTTTCCTGAAAGGGTGACCATCAAATCCGTAGTCAGTGAGGATGCGTCGAAGATCAGGATGGTTGGAGAAGAAAACACCATACATGTCCCAGATCTGGATGGAAATAAAAAAAGACAGATATCAAATATTTGCAGATTTGTGATGAGGAAGCAGGAAACCTTTGTATTAATTTTGACAGCTATTTACCTTCAATCTCAATTGCTCTTTATCACAACCTGACCTGGCCCGTCACTCTACAACAGCAAGCAATTAGCGTGGAACCGCAAATAAAGAATAAGCTCCAGGTGAAATTTGAAACTCATACACCTCTTGGCAGAGCGAAGTGTGGTTCATGTCCAGCTGCAGTGACCACTTTGCTACAAAAGCTTCGTGGTAAGCAGGTGTCAAATCTTACTTTTCAAAGTTTCTTGTTTTTGTTCTAGCATTACAGTACAGTGGATAACTACCAAAATTGTGGATATTACAAAAAAAAAAAAAAGAAATTTTTAACGTAGTGTAAACCATAAGGTTTATTTTTAGATGCAAAAAGAAGTTTGATCTGACATCCCAGGACAGTGAAAGGTCAACTGAATAGGCATGAATAGACTGAAAGCAACTAAAAGATATGGTAGATGAGATGCATAATAAAGGGAGCAAAAAGGTTTTATTAAGATGCTCCAATAATTGTGTACTTTATGCGGAAAAAAAAAAAAAAGGTTCTGCAATCATAAGGTTTCATAGGTGGAAGGAAGTCTGATTTGACATGAGATGACTGTAAGAGCACAAATTCAAGATGGCCGCCAGTCCTGGCAATTCACCGAATGAAAGGACATCCTCGACTTATCTATCAGGGATGTTAAACACATACAGCCATACATCAACTCACATCTGACGCATATATCAGAGTTTGGAACCCAGTAACTGTGATGGATCGGAATTTCAGTCATTGTAGCTCTATGCCTCAACTGTGAATAATCTCCCTTCACGTTATTATTGGCTTGCTAAAGAGAATGCAGAATACATGTCATGTTTTGTTTTCAAGTTCTGCGGACAAGGGAGGCGAGAATAAGAAGGTAAAAGAGCAGACGACTTGCTGGGCTGAGCTAATAACTTAGTGAAAGAAACATAATGGATGACATTAGTTCTTCCCACTTTGGAAAAGCAGGGAAGATGTATGTAGTTAAGAGTGCCTTAGGTAAATCTACATCATGGTATCTCATGTCGTGTAGTGCGTACATTTCATTTCACTTCATCCTATAATGACTGACTTACACCCAGGTTGGGTTACATCTAATGTATCCTGAATACAATTCAATGCATGGTCGTATCAACTCACCTCTCGTTCGTACCAATTAGCACCCGCGAATACTGAGCAGAGGGAATCGAGTGGGGTCAGTTCATCAGTATAAGTCTTTACACGGATACGAGAATTGTATCGTACAGACAAAAGGATGTAGACAATCTGGAAGAAAGACAGAAGTACATGAGCAAAAATTATAAAAGAAATAGATAAACCATTATAATTTATCGTAAAAACAGTGGGCAGACATTGACCAAGTTGAATTCCTGCTGTGATTTATCCGCAACATTTATGTTTTATCAAGAAATCAATTAGATATAAGAGAAAATGACAGTAAAGATATGAAAAACAAGTTCAGCTGTGCTAAAGTTAAACTCCCTGGCTTCATACGGACGTCAAAAAGAATGCTTTGCTGCCTGTCTACTTATGTCTAGCAGAACGCCCAAGACCACAGAGCTTGAAATTGAAATTTTATTTGTAATTATAAACAACATGGCCTGCCAAATGTCTTAAAATCACAGACCTGAAATTTAATGTCTACAAAAAACAAAACAAAAAGAAACACGAAAATGCAAGTTGACATGACATGACATGACACGACGAAATCACTCTCTAACTCTCTCTCTTCCCAACATCTGAATTATTGCGATAATAAAGTCAACTCTCTCAGAGTTTGACAATATCCAGACAATATTTGTTTATTCTCATAATAGAGCAAAGCAAAATACTTTCGGCCTTTTACCTCCTCAACTTTTGTATACATCAGCTTTAGTGAACTTTTGAATATCAAAAATTACATTCAAATTGATCAATAGAAAATAATGAACTTTTTTTAAAAAAAATTAAAAATCAATAAATGAATCATTTTAGCCATGATCTAGAGAGAATTGAAATAATTACTTCAACATATATAATTTTATATATCAAATGTATTTTGCTCCAACAACACAAAATAAAGTATCAGAATCTAAACATATAATGAGCTCCTTTGCTAATTCTTTTTGTTTGTACTCAAATTGGTTGATTTACCTTCTGTTAATGGCATACTAAAAATTATGAAATAGAAACTCTTAAAACTTCATGTCTGATCATCATACATTAAAACAGTTTGAGATGAGTTGAGTTCAGACTTTGGAAAAAAAACAAAACAAACTTAATACAAGGTTACTTCAATATTTAAAACTAAATCAACTAATAAGATAGCTTTAGGCTCCTTAGAGCCGATCCATGCATATATAGCCCTTTAATTTTTTTACAGATATATTCTTATATATATATATATATATATATATATATATATATATATATACATATATATAAAAGCTATAAATCAAAAATGATAAAATTCAACTTACTTCAAAGCGATTAGGTCTACTGGGTACATCTAACCCAGCAATATCCACTATGTTCAAGTACTGGGCATTATGATGGTCTTTTAAAAAAGTCATTACAGGTATAATACCCTCTGGGTGGATGAGTACCTCGAGTTCATTGTTATAGGTCAGCTGCACTTTCTGCACATATTTGGGAAGACAATTCCCAACATATTCACCAAACTCAAGTAAGGTTGATCGTAATAGAGGATTCTCAGGTCTTGCAGTTGCTATAACAAACAGAGAAATATATACCAATTTATTAATACGCTTCTTCATATAGTCATATAGTGGTGTTTGAAAACCATCGCTCGATGAATATACCAGTTTGAAAGTTTTGAAAAATTGATAAAAATCTCATAAAAAACTAAAAAGTTTGAAACACTTACGTCTGGTTTCAGTGCTCTGGTACCTGGACAAAGTAGGTGCCACGGCAAGGGACGGCCTTAGGACTGAAATAAAGCAAGCAAAAAAATATTATTATAGATTTTGACTAATTTTTACCTTCATCATAATTTCAGTTGCTTTTTAACACAACTTTGACTCGGACCATAATTCTACAGCAACAATTGAACAGCGTAATCAGAAATGAAGAAACTCGCACTCTCTATCCAGAGGGAGTCCAATATACACCTTGCTTCTTTTAAACATACGGCCACAATTAATAAGATTTATCTGTTAAACTGTTAGATGTGTGAAAAATTAATGAAAATGTTAAGGTATAAATTAAGCATCAAAATGATAGAAGGTAGGAGTGGAATCATAAGTAAAAAAATCTGATATTTAGAATGAAAAATCATTTTTTTTTTTAAATTCATCCTTTATTAAATAAGTACTTAAAATTTTACTAAAATTGGATAATACGCTGATTATTGTCAGATTTTTAAATTTCTCAGATGTCAATTTTTATCTCCTTACAACTGAAATCCAACACTTATTGATGTTCACATTTGAGATATAGTAGTCTTCAATACAATATTTCAATTTTTTTTTCTAATTATTCTAAGAAAGAATACATCAAAACCAAAAAAAAAGAACATTTTTTGCAGAAAAATACAAGTTTTATTCACCAAAGCCAGATCAAAGAATTTATTGCAAAATTAAAATTTTTTTTTGACCAATAAGAGTTGAAATCTTTCAAGACAAAAATAAACAAAATGAAAAAGGTATTTTATTAGAAGTAAAACTAGTTGCCACTAGTATATTCTTTGAGTGACCTGAAAAATTATCATAATGGGTATTCTGACTTGACAAGAATTCATCATCGTGGTATCATTTTTCAATTTTGGGATTTCCATAAAGAAGAAAAAAATCAAGATTTAAAAAAAAAAGCGATTAGAATACGAGGTCAGGTAAATAGATCAATAGGAGGTAAGTAAATAATTTAGGATTTTAAATTTATTTCATTGATTATCTGTTCGACTTTCACGTTGTGTATTGAAGATAGGTAATAGAAATCCTTGGTTATATGAATGTAAAATATGGTAGTTGAACACGGAATACAAAGGCTCCAGAAAGTAACTATACAACGTATTGATTAGGTTTCTAACAACAATTGAATTGAAGAAATCTGTGTGTATGTATGCGTCGCGATTACTCAACAACTGGCCATTGTACGAAGTTGACATATTAGTCAGCCCACAAGGCAGAATGGTGTCGAATTTGAAGTTCTTTGGATTAGTGGTTCTGGAGAAATCTAATAAATACAGAGTTATCAGTAAATATCTAAATTGGCAACACTGAAAGAACTGAAATACTTCGAAGCCGTAGTTTCGCACGACGGACGGAAAATCATTTTGCTTGACATTTATGGCAGGTTGCTCCTGACACAATAAAGTCGAACATCTTCCAAACGGACTAAGATAAGAGTCAAGTTTAGCAATTGAGTAAAATCTTTATTATAGATCCCTCACCCCAGAAAACCTTGAAAATATGATTTTCCTCAAATCCGAGAAAATTTCTAGATTGAATGCATAGAAAATTAATATTTAAAAAAAAAATAAACAACAGTAAAAATATAGCCATTTTTAGCCACTTGAAATAGCCAAAATAAAAATAGCCACATGACGCGTATTTGCTAAGATAGCCTCGATTTTTCTTGAAATAAAAAAAGTTAAACATTTTTTAAATCATGAATATTTTGTAATTTTGAGCCACAGTTTCGAACGACGGACTGAAGTGAGGGGTTGATTTTTAGTATTAGAGTTACATAATCGTAAATTACAATAGACCACCTCACCTCTAAAACCTTATTATAATAATAATAATAATGATAAAAATAATAATAAAAATTGATTTTTCTCAAAATTGATAAATTTCTAGAAAGAACAAAGGTCTTATAGATAGAAAGTGAATAATATTAAAGACATTTTTCCCTACGAAAACAGTGATTGATGTGAACTAAACCGAATGTTGACCCTAAAAGAGTCATTTTTTGAAAATTAAGACTTTCTAGGCTTACCCGTGTATTTCAGGAAAGGTTTAATGGACAATAGATAAAAAATTTAGAGAAATATCGGACATCTAATCAGAATACAATGTGCAAAAAATCGACTTATCTATAAGAAAAATAATCAAATGTCTTTAAAAGCTAAAAATCCCAACATTTGCAAATAATAAATAAATGTCCTTCTTAACCTTTAAACACTGTAACACGTGTGTTTTAGAGCTGTTTTCGATATGATTAAATAACACAACAGGTATAAAAATTTAAAAGAATCAATGCTGAAAAGGTGATAATAATAAATAAAGGGGTCCAAAATTCTTACCTGATCTTTTAATTAAGGCAACCGAGGCCGGAGCAATTAACCTTCGAAGGAGGTAAGAAGCCATCATAACTTACCTCTCCGTTGACACACAGACAGAGAGATGTAAGACAAGTCTAGTCCAGAAATCATACAAATAGATTAGTTATGTCTGGCGAAGTACCAATTAATTTACAAGTAGATTACAGTTATGTCCCTTTATCAATTGCTGAGGTTAGGAAACAGTGTTCCCAACTCAGAAAAGTATTTTTTTTTCGCGCTAGTTAGACAGCCAAAAAGAACTAAAAAGTGCTATATACAAAAGATAACCAATTACGTAAGAAATTGCCAAAACACACATAAGAATTTTCATAGATGGCCAACATGTTTAAGCGTGCCCGCACTAATTTATCACTTATCCACACTGCCAGAAATGGCCAAAACAAGCATAAAAATGCTGAAAACAGCCAAAAAAATGATCATAAATGGCCAACAAGTTTGAGCATACCCGCACTAATTTATCACTTTTCCACAATGTCAAAACAAGCAACGCGCTAAAGTCAACACAAGAAGTGCTAAATTGGCAGCACTTGTTAGGGGCAACAGGGGGCCTCAAATACATTGAATAATTTTTTCTGACCAGAAGATTTTTATTATCTTTAATTTATTCATTTAATTATAAAGAAATGTATAATAATGAATGCACCCAACGTTGTTCCCGTCTAACGCTTCATTTTATTTAATCCTGTCCTTAATACTTGATTCAATCTAATGATTTAATATTTTTGTAAAATATATGTACATAACAGACGGCGTAATCGCATCTCTGATATTTCATTTAATCCTTATCGACTTTGGTGTATTAAGACGTAAACGTTCATCTTTAAATTATTGTGGAAATTGACGAATTCCTGGCAAAAAAGAAAACATATCGGGCCGTAGTATTCCAGAAAAGTGGTTATTCGGTGGATTTGACGCAACCTTGAAAGTATGCTCTCTATATTTTTTTTTGATCGCTCCGAGGTCATTTTGATTCCAATAACCCAAAATGATTTAAAACCCGGAACCAAGATTCACACAGACAGTAGGAAAGCCTATGATAGAATTGGTCAGATTGCCGTTGACCCAAAATACGTTTCCCAGGCTGAGAATCACAGCCATAGGGAGAAACGCCCCCTCCCAAAATTGAACACGTTGGGATGCATCCATTAATGTTACCCATGTAGGGACCACTCGAACAAAGTTGAACAAAAGGTTGTATAAAACAGGCTCCTGGAGTTCCCTTCCGAATTGTAACAGAAAAAATTCAAAAATTAGATTAAACGATACAGTGACAAATTAAACAACCAATCACAGGCTAGCAGGTCCCTGCGAGCGAAATCGGCTTTCGCTTGGAGCCTCCTTGATCAAGATAAAATAGAACCAACACATGTCATCATGAGTTTTTCACTACTTTTCTCTCAGTTCCGCTCAAAAGTTCCGCTAGGTTCAGTCAGTCAGTCAAAAGATAATCTACCGAAGCTTTTCAACATCAACTCAAGAGGAAACGGGCGGCTTTTGCAGATCTATGCACACAACCGACATGTCTACTACAGTTCACGTAAAACAGAATATACTTCACTTGTATCTACCTTTTGTGAGTACTTTTCTCTACTCAAAATCTCTAAGTTTACACACTATATTGCGAGTACTACGCTTGTGTAAACAATTTGACATTAACTATCAAAGATTTACTACCTTGAAACACATACTGATGCACATACACACGTTCATTATAGGCTTATGCAATATATATCGCTTAAATTCAACCTTACTGACCGTCCAGAGGTAAAATGCCAGCCTCTGGGTCTGAAGCGAAGGTTTCGATCCTACCTCGTGGTACTGGATGGTCTATTTATTTACTGTCTGACCTCAGCAAAATGTGACACAAGGTCGAGGCTTTACGTGGGGAAAATAGGAAACATCCATCCAAAAATGGCCCCAGCCGACGCGGCTTTGGTTTGCTTAGCAACCAAAGCAACATCCGCCACGAAAGCGTCAGGACAAGTCCCGACCTGCTCCGTTAAGTGCAATGGAGCAGAGCTACCCTAGGGTGCAATATTCCCTTCAGCTGGACCGAAGTTATTTATTTGCATCCCCACGACTGCAAATATGAAACGAAGTCGGGATTACACGTTCGAGAACGTGCAGGCATAGTGAGCGACCCGATTCTTTGCGCATGATTTCGCAAGGAAGTCGGGACAAGCTGGACAATGTCCACCGGATGAATTCTGTTGTTCAAGGCTCCCTAACTCTCGACACGTGTTTACGCGGAGTCATTAGGGCAAGCTTGACGTGGTTCACAGGACGAATCCTGTTGATGCTCTCAGGACGAGCCTGAGCATGCTGATCAGTGGTTCCGGGATGGGGTCAATCTCGGACATTGATCAACTTCTCAGCCCGAGGGCGTCAAAGAAGAGATACTACACTGAAGAGTTGTAATATAACGAAACAGCTGTCTGTGGATGACATATATATATATATATATATATATATATATATATATATATATATATATATATATATATATATCATTAGATAAGACAGTTTATGTCCGACAGAATGATCACATTGTTTAATATCTCGTCGGGACGAAACATGTCTTTACATTTATTATACATAGACATACACACCCCTATATGAAATAGTGTACTGAACATAAAATTGATTACATTACAGACTCACAAACATATAATCTAACAAACCCCCAAAGCCGTCTACCTTTGTTGTTTTGTTACCAGAATAAATTGTGCATTGCTATTAATATTCATCTCATTGTCAAATGATTCATTGAACTGCGAACACGTTTTATAAATATCTTGTTGCACACGTAGCTTCGGTACAATTTTCAATATGGCGTCCAAGATGGCAGTTAAAATCTTAATGCGCATATTAACCGCTCAATATTCTAGACAGGTTAACTGACAGTTTTTGTAGTATCACGTAGGCTCAATAACATAATAATGATCTATTACAGTCACACCATAAAAAGGTGTAATTTTCAGGATAGCGTCCAAGATGGCTGCTAAGTACTATGAAAGTTCACTACTTGTTCAATGATCAATCTGAACAGGTTTTTCTAACGTTTCTTTGTAGAACCATTTTTTTTCAAAAGTCAATTCTGCTTGAAACTAAGTCCGAAACTCTCTTTATAACTTTTGACATATCAAAAGTCTATCACTGTCTCATCATGGGAAAGATGATATTTCCAAGATGGCTCCTGAGATGGCCAGCAAGTACCTAAAACACGTATAACTTGTTCATTATTTTGAGTTCAAGTTCGCTTCTGATATGATTTGATCCACTGAATTCAATGAAATCATTTGTTTTTCTGTATTTGATGTATTTGCTGAGATAGCGTATATAGTCTGGAATGAGGTTTTGAAAAGTCGTTTTTACATTTTGAGTTTAAAGATGTTTCTGACATAGTTTGATGCCCTGATATCAATGAAATCATTTGTTATCCTATATTTGATGTATTTGCCGAGATAACCAATATCGTCTGGAATGAGGTTTCAAAAGTGATCTTTATATTTTAGCTTATGGCCGTTTCTGATATAGTTTGATGCGCTGAATTCAATGAAATCTTTTATTTTCCTTTATATGATGTACTTGCTGAGATAGCATATGTCGTCTGGAATGAGGTTTTAAAAGACATTTTTACATTTTCAGTTTAAGGTTGTTTCTGACATGGTTCGATGCCCTGTATTCAATGAACGAATTTGTTTTACTATGTTTGATTCATTTTTCAGGATTGCCTTTATTTGCTAAAAATGCAGTTTTAAAAGTGATTTTTGTATTTTGAGGTTAAGGTAATTTCTGACGTAGCTTGATGCACTGAATTCCTACATTCAATGTATTCTTCAAGAAAGTCTTTATTTACCAAAAATGCTGTTTTGAAAGTCATTTTTGCATTCCTATTTTATGGTCATTTTTGATGTAGTTTGAAGTGCTGATTCCAATGATATCATTAGTTTTCCTAAATTCAATGTATTTTTCAGGATCTATATTTCCTGAAAATGCTGTTCGAAGAGATAGACTATAATTGCAAAAAATGCAGCTTTGAAAGTCATTCTTGCATTTCAATTTTATAGTTGTTTTTGATGTAGTTTGATGCACTCAGTCCAATAACATCATTGGTTTTTATATATTCAATATATACTCGAAGGAAGCTTATATTTGCCAAAATTGCAGTACTATGAGATAGCCAAAAATGGGTTTTGAATGTCATTTTTGCATTCTGATTTTATGATTGTTTCTGAAGTAGTTTGATGCACTGATTCCAATGATATCATTGTTTTTCCTTTATTCAGTATAATTTTTGAGATAGCCTATATTTTCCGATAATCTTTTACTACGAGATAGCCTATAGTTGCCTAAAATTGGGTTTTGAAAGTCATTTTTACATATTGATTTTATGGTTGTTTCTAATATAGTTTGACGCACTGATTCCTAAGATATCATTGGTTTTCCTATATCCAATGTATATTTCAAGAGAGCCAATATATCCTGAAAATGCAATTCTACGAGATAGCTTATATTTGCCAAAAATGTGGTTTTGAATGTCATTTTTACATATCAATTTTATGGTAGTTTCCGATATAGTTTGATACGATGATTCCAATGATATCATTGGTTTTCGTACATTTAATTCATTTTCTGTGATAGCCAATATTTCACCGAAATGCAATTCTACGAGATATCGTATTTTTGCAAAAAAAAAAGTTCTACTAGAGAGCCTATATTTGCCAAAAATGTGGTTTTGAATGTCATTTTTACATGGCAAATTGTTGAGATAGCTTATATCGGCCAGAAATGGGGTTTTAAATGTCATTTTTGCATTTTGATTTTAAAGTTGTTTCTGACATAGTTTGATGCGCTAAATTCAACGAAATCATTTGTTCTCCTGTATTTGATGTATTCACTGAAGTAGCCTATATCGACCAGAAAAGGCAGTTTTGCATTTTGAGTTTAAGATGGTTCCTGATATAGTTTGATGCGCTGAATTCAATGAAATCCTTTTTTTTTCCTATATTTGATATATTTCTTGAGATAGCCTATATTGTCTGGTGGGGTGGGGGGGTTAAAAATCATTTTTAAATTTTGAGTTTTGAGTCGTTTCTGACATAGTTTGATGAGCTGATTTCAGTGAAATCATTTTTTTTTTCAATATTCGATGTATTTGTTGAGATACCCTTTATCGGCCGGAGATGGGGTTTTAAAGTTCTGTTTTGCATTGTGATTTTAAGGTCTTTTCTGGCATAGTTTGATGCATTGAATTCAATTAAATCATTTGTTTTCCTATTTTTGATGTATAGCATAGCCGGAAATACAGGTTTAAAAGTCGTTTTTGCATTTTGAGTTTAAGGTCTTTTCTGACATAGTTTCATGCGATGAATTCAATGAAATCATCTGTTCAATCCATGTGCGCATCCTGAAGGAAGGAGAGTCAGGTGATAGATCATTATGACTATCAGGTAGTTAAATCATTTTTTCCATTGATGAGAGTTAGAGGTGTGTATATTTTCTGGGAGATAGTGGTTAGTAGATGTGTGTATGTGAGATGCCTAGACATCGTAGAACTGAAATGGTAAAATTAGTCTAGTGATTGGTCTTAGTGTAAATATGGTAATGTTTGGATCAGCTGGAAAGCTTGCAAAATGTCAATGGTTTTAGATAGGAAGAGGAGGAGAAGAGAGAGCTAGTTAATGGCTAGAGGTGCCGGTGCAAGTAAGTGTTTGAACACGTGTGTTCAGGGGTTTTACAGGGGTTTTTCTTTGGAAGTGATGTTATGGATATCTAGCTAAAAGAAAGGTTTCGTATTTGATTGTTAATTTCGGCATAGGGTGTTCTACACTGGTTAAACTTTATTAGATTTGTATTATTTCATCGAGCACCTTTGCTACCACAAATTTCCATTTAGAAACATCTATTAAGTGTTTGATGTTGGTTGGGGATTAGTGTCGTTTTTTTTTTGGGGGGGGGTGTCCATAGACTCACCCAATAATGATAAATATGAGAAATTACTGCAAATGATGATGTCATAAATTCTAGTCAGTAAATTGTAAAAAAAATTGGCTACGGTTTTCTCACATCTCCTTAACATACTTGGAACATGATCTTGGTGCTGAAGAAAAGTTTAGGACTTAAAACCCTGCACTAAAACTTTTCAAAATGGATCTTTGGATCTAAGTCGTGAAAATAAATTCACAACAAGGGGAACATAAACTGCACTTTCTGATGAATGGCGTAAATAAGGGTCCAGTTTAGCATGATAGTTGCGTATTAAATAGACTCCCCCCTTGAAAAACCTTTTAAAATAACTTCTTTCAGAAGTGACAATTTTTTTGAGAAAACGAAAGTCTTATGGATTGGAAGCTAAAATTTGCTTAGAATATTTTTCTTTTTTTCAAGGGTCAGACTCTCATCGTTATTGCCCCGAAAAAGGACTAACAAGCCTGGGTGCTGCAAGGTCAAACTCCACCCCCTACTTCTACTCCAACTTAAGATGGTCCGACTTTCGTATTCTACATTTATCAAATTAATAAAATTATACATATTTTGATATAATTGTATTTATTTATCAGAATTTTTGTATGTTGATGCACAGTGTATGGATGAGTTGGGCACGGATCAAAATGGCTTCGAGGTATGTGCCACATGGTTAATGCAGAACTGCCAAGAACCAAATTTTCTTTGTTTCAGAACAACGTAATATACATCCATAGATTTAGACGAAAAAAAATCTAGATTGGCAGCACTGCCCCCCTTGTAGAAGCAGACTCATTCTGATGACGTTTGTGTGACGTAATATTTGAATTGGAAGTAGTAGTGTGATCGTGGCAACCATTGGTCGCAGTCACGATTTATCATCGTTCGATCGCGGGATAATTGTTGGGGTCACACTATTTCCGAGGTGGCAAGTGCTTTAGTTTTCAGGGCAACTGTAGCAAAGGTATTCTAGGAATACGTGAATTCCGGACAGGCATCAGCACCTCGTGAAAACTGTGGGCGACCTCCAGGTGATGCAAGAACGGGACTGACAAAGATGGTGACCACACCCCCAAAAGGGGAACTTTGCATCAATTTACATCCCGAATTGACGAGGAGCTGCTCAACCCATCAATCAACGCACTGTACAACGGGCACTGCATTTTGGGGGGTTTCGTAGTCGTTGACCAACTATGTGGATTTACTCTTCAGATCGTGAAGAAACAACAAAAACTACAGCTACTAATACTACCAACACCTCTTCTCCTTCAGAACAACAAGAGAAAAAAATCTCTTTCACAACAAAAAGAAGAATCTCCTCCTCTTTCTTCTTCATAAAGAAATGATGATAAATACTGAATATACATTTAAGCAGCCTAAACTACCCCACTGTGTATATCTAATATATTGGAGCTGCATAAAGTACGGTGGCGACCCCTATATTTTTGCCATGAATCAAATACGAAACTCATCTTTTAGCTGGATGTCTAAAACGATGACTCCCTATATAAACACTGAACACACGTGGTCAATCGCTTATCAGCCTCTGCTTTCAAGCTGGTTGCCTTCCTTTCCTTCTCGCTAAACTCGCAACCAACGTAGTTTCTATTCTTTAACCGTGACTATGTATATATTGTCTTGTCACTTATCTTCCTTGATGTGAGAATTCACAAGAACTTTATAGCTACTATATACAAATACTGCAACTACTATTTTTGGCGACAACGCAAACGCTGTGCTCAGAATTTCGTCCCTTTTAACTCCTTCTTGCACCCAACCTGGACTTTATAATCTAGCTTCGTCAACTATACCACTCATTATAACAGGCACGACTCATCAGGCTCTATTCGATAGATAGACAAAACTACATTAGACCCGTTATGCTACGTGTCGCACAAATTCTTATTTTCGCGTGGGAATAACATAACACTTAACAATCTCTCCTCTTCTTTTCTCTTCTTTACACGATCAACTGTATTGATATTTTCATTACATGTATTTCATTTTGATTCTTCATTCATGCATTAAATGTATTTTTCACAACTACATACTTGTATTTGTCATTTTTACTCTGTTTAATATCTGCATCCATATTCGTTCTTGGCGTGCATGTTCTCTTTACATTTTCCTTTCTCCTTCAACTTTTCCAGCAGCGTCAGCGCGTGGTGCCAACCACCACTCCATCATCATCATCATCATCATCATCATCATCCTTTCAACGTCCGTCGTTGGACATAGTCCTTCCTCAGGATTCGCCACGCTTCTCTACCATGGGCGTCACGGAGCCAGTACTTCCAGAATTTGTCTTGCTCGTCTCTCCATCTAATTTTTTGCGGCCGGTCATTTTCTCTCTTTCCTTCTCCCTGGCTAGAAGATGCTGGAACTAATTAGCATTGGACCATGTGCGTCCAGGGGTTTTATAGGGGTCTTCAGAGGAAGTGACGTTTTGGATATCTAGATAAAAGAAGAGTTTCGTACTTAATTCCTAACTAAAAGTATAGGGGGCACTACAGTACTCCCTCCTCGCAGTCCGGAGGGCTGCGAAGAGGAGTTAGAATCAGAGGAAGTAAGAAATAGGCAGGCAAAAGGCAGTGGATAGAAATCTAAGAAGGTTTCAACAACATGATGGGACAAAATCATGGACAAAAATCAATCACAAGAGAGATGTGTCAGCGAAGGTTTGACTGTAAAGCCAAATAGAATCGCAAAACCAAATAGTTCTCTCAGTGATAGATGAGTTTTCAAAGATAAACATTATGTATTTTGACGGAAAGATAAAAGAAATTAATGGGTTTGTTTCTCGTCAAGTGCTTTGAATGTCGTATCATTTTCCCTGGTTTACAACCTGCAGCAGTGAAAATTTATGGTCGGGGTGCGCGAGTGTCGTTGCATAGCCTGCACTTCCGTATAACACGTATCTTGAAAATTGTTTTGCTACAACTGGTTGCGGGGAAATTCTTTTCCTATTCGTTTGATATTGGTAGGTTATGTTACCGAATCAAACACAAATCTTGACAGAAAAATCAAATTACATTCCATTGATTTAAGCATGTATATGCACATGCAAAAGACGTGGCTTTAAAGAAATGAGTGAATATTAGTATTTGGGCTAAAAAAAGGTCAACAACTTCAAATGATTATTTACTTTAGTTAACTACCAATGTGTAAGGGTAAACTATTTCTACTGTCTCTTGTTTGCCGAGTTATACCAAGGGAAACGTCCGTGTCTAAATTCAGAACGAAAAGCTGCATGTAGAAATTATCACCAGACAACCTTCACCCCTTTCAAAAATGGTTAAAATTGGCGTATAACGCGCATCTTATCTACCGGAAAATGTGGCAAATAATAATAGTAATGAATAAATAATGATATAAATGAATTTAGAAAAGAGCAAATAATATTAGATAATACATATTGAATTGTACAATTAGTTTTAATGTTTATTCAATTGCAATCAATTCAATTCCCTAGCTGTGCTTTTTTGGGGGCATCCGTAGTCGATTTTGTCAATCAATGGAGAGAATCACACGCATCCAAATCCAAAGAAGCCAAAAAATATCTACAACCAAACCTGCATTTCCTTTACCCTTGGGGTTGAAATATCATATATATGCTCATTTTCGATAGTCATTTTAATAATCATACAATTCTAGATGAAATATTTTTTTTACGTTGAACTCCCGACCACGAAATTTCGCTCATTTAAAAGGGATACTTTTCATGCGTCACCGTCTAGGCTTTGTATCGACTGCTAAAGGAGTACACAATTTCATCTCTTCATTTTTTTCATGCCATAAAAATTCCGAAAAGTTTGACTCAAGCAAAATTTACCCGAACTCCAAACTTTCATTTTATTTGGCTTTTAAAAGATTATGTACATGCAATATTTTGTGTACAGATCTTTATTCAAAGTAATGCAACAATAATTTATTAATTTATTTCTATCTTTCTCACTTCTTATACTGTTACTAACAACCAATGAGCGGAGGTGTGAAGCTTGATGAATTGTGTAAGATTGGTGTTTTAAAGGGAGGTAACTTTCGAGTATCAAGGGAGGTAACTCTTTTATGAGCATTCCTCAGGCGTGCGACCTGGAGGGGTTACTCAATGCTTAAACTTTGCGAATTGTTGGCTCGGATATTTCATACGTAAATTTAGATATTTTATGTTGCATTTAGCTATAATAAATTGTATTTAGATATTGGATATCAGTTGCAATATGGTTCCGAAAATTTACAGACGTTCGACTTACATGATATATCTTTTCAATAAATGTAATAGGGTGTAAGATTAAAACTTGATATTTTCCAAAAATGGAAAATTTTCCCCAATGAAATAAAGGTCTCAATCATTCAGAATTTGAAATTCAAAAAAGAAAAAATGAATCTTTAGTGTTTTTTTTTCTTTATATTTCATGCAGTGAATGACGGTTTAATAATGGATAGTGTATTTTCAAATAATCTTTAAATATTTTTCTGAAATATCTAGATATTTGGGGTTATTTTTTGCCTCAATTTTTGATAAATTTTTAATCAATTTCCTGGGATAGCTAGTTATTTTTAGATTTTTTTTTTTCCTCCTCAATTTTGGATACCAGAATCTGAAAGAGTCAGCAACACTGCTTTGAAGGGTTAATTGTCTTTCAAGAATCATACAAAAATGGATGACTGGTCACATGCTCCCGTTACGATAGTGGACAATTTTTTGTCTGCAAATGAAATTACTCAAGAAATAACAACACAGATTAGGCTACAACTTTCGATACATGACAGTTTTTCTATTTTAAAGTGGCTGGCCAAATGTCGATTAGTTCTGAACTATATTGACTGTTCCACTTGTGAGGAACACTGCTGGAGATGCCAGTGAGACGATTGCACAAAATCCGTGCTCGATCAGTCTTTTTGGCAAAAGCCATCTGTCGCTGACAGCAATTGAATCATACACTTGTGGTCAAACAAATAACAGATGTTTGCCAATCTTTGTTTTAGTTATTTGAATGACATAAAGAGAAAGCGCTGATATCTTTCTCTAATATATTTATATTGTTTGTAGATGTGTCCATACATCTCTATTAGATGTGCTCCAGTTACATTAAACAACAGAAATAGGAAGGATGGAAGAGGTGTGATGTCATTAAATGTATGACATCATTAAAAAAACAACTACTGTAATTT
Organism: Thysanoteuthis rhombus; assembly: GCA_963457665.1. NCBI lineage: Eukaryota > Metazoa > Mollusca > Cephalopoda > Oegopsida > Thysanoteuthidae > Thysanoteuthis > Thysanoteuthis major. Next base: position 34,143,686 of record OY735240.1, on the reverse strand, counting down.
CATTATAGAATGTATGAATTTTAAAAAATCCCCAAAACACTAAAAATGGCCATTTACGATTTCTATTGAAAATAATACTCTTGGAATATTTACAAATATGAGGATCAATTCCTCCTTCCTCCTCCTGCTACTTATACCATGGATGGTGGACACATTGTTGAACATATGGTTCTTGTTTTTTATTATTTCACTATAATTCCTTAATTCTCTGATTTTTCTTTCAAATGTTTAATGTAGATAAGGTTTTTAGTTAAACTATTACTCTATATCTGAACAAAATGGGTCTACATTTGCAGAAGGAGATAGTAATTTGCAAGCAAACGATTTAATTGAAAATGTTCAATTATCTGAAACATGTTTCCTAAACTTTTTCAGAATACTGTTCCCATTTTAGAGTATATATCTCATCACCCTTGCATAATTGTTGTAAAAAATGATACATTGAAAATAAAATTTTAATAAGATTTTTTTAAAAATTCAAGCACTTATTCAAGCTCTACTGTAAAATCAGCTTTTTGACATACAACTACATGTGTACAAGGTATCGATTCATATTCTTGGCTTCCCCTAGCTATCCCTTGTCTTCCAATGCCCAACCACTACCCCTTTGCTTTCCAGCAGCCCCAAGGGGGTGATAGTGCCCATTTAGGGAATCACTGATTTAGAAATTTTACTGAGTTGAAGCTGATTCAAATAATTTATCAACTTTTAAACTTCAACCAGAATAAGATGAAAAAATATTTGAGGCATGTAAATGCAAACAATTGAAATGTATTTTTTAACGTTTGTAAAGTAGAAGGAATTATTGCTTACATGAATTATTTCCCCTTTTGCATGGGCTGTCATCAACTCCAACTAAATTAAGGGTCCTTCCTTGCCCTTCAGATTATTGCCGAAAATCAGACCATAACCCTTCTTGCTCATCCGATCCCAGATACATGGGCATGTATTTATATTTTTACACGTTGTCATTAAATAAGTAATTAATTAACTTTGATCGGTGTTATGCTGATTATGGTTCAGTCAACTGTTCTGATGTTTTGGATGGTAAGTCTTGGTACTATAGCATTTGCCAACCCAAGAAATCAATTAATTCTAGCCACTAGTTTAACAGGAATTACTCAAGTCTGTACAAAAATATAATGATTATGTATTGTAGGGCTTATGACTTCACAGAAAGTAATGTCGGGTGTAATAAAAATGCTTGCAATGATTGCTGCAAAGAATTCTTTGAACAGAGGATTGACTTCATATATCAACAGATTAGAGGCTTTGACCAGAATAGTGGGGAACCAATTGTTAGGAAAGTGGACAAATTGAAATATTTTACTATAAACACCTCAGAGGACAATGTAGAGAGGGTTATTGGGTGTTTTTGGTGATATTGAATGGCAAATGTTTCTTCTTTGAAGTGCCAGTCAGGATCAAACACTGTGTGATTTAACAGAACAATGGATTTCTATCTGGAATTGTTGGCAATGACTGGAGAGCCTATAACAATATCAAACAATGGGCGGTTGAATGAAGTTCTCTATTGTATTTGCATGTTTCAATGAAATGCTCTGATAAAAACTACTTATTTCAGAAAAAAAAATGCACAAATGTTAACTACAATAAGAGCAAAGGAGAGATAATTCACATGTATTTTACAGATCAATGCTAAGATAGAATGATTTATTTTTTTTGTTTAGGTCTTTGATAAAACTTTAAAATTATATTTTACCTGAGCAGAGGGGCTGGGTTGATCTGGAAATCATTCCTTCTCCAGACCAGCTTGCAGCTGGCCATTTTCTCAGCAACTTAATACCTGGGATTCTCAAACTAGGGGTTGCAAGTCCCTGGGGTTGCATGAGGATTATTGGGAGCAATGCATACTTGATGATGTTTTCATGATTTAATGAAATGCTTTAATAAAAATCGCTTTTTGGGAAAAAAAAAAAATTTACGAATATACACTACTATCAGAGCCAAGGGGAGATAATTCATATATATTTTACAAATCAATACTATGAATGAATGTTTCATTTTTTTTTTTTTCTTTTCAGTAGGTCTTTAATAGAAATTTAAAATTATGTTTTACCTAAGCAGAGGGGATGATTGGATTTATAAATCACTCCCTCTCCAGAGCAGCTTGCAGTTGGCTATTTTCTCAACAACCCAATATCTGGGATTCTCTAACTAGGTGTTGCAAGTCCCTGGGGTCACATGAAGATTATTTGAAACAATGTACACTTGATGAATTTTACATGCTTTTATAAATTGCTTTTTTCAGGAGAAAAAAATAAATTTACAAATATAAACTACAATCAGTGCAAAGGGGAGATCATTTGTGTAAGCTGTACCATTTATTTTATGAATGTAAAATAAGACATTACTAAATAATGATTACATGATATAAAATCCTGAATACTTTGTTTAGAAAGAAAAGATGAATTTTACCCCAAATGTCTTTTGAAGTTCTTGTTTTGCAAGATGTATCAAGAGGACAAAAGACTTTGTAATTCTCTCAAAACAACTGCCTAGAGGTACAGGCATCTGAACATATCGTATGCTATTTTGTAAAAAGTAATTTCCTTTTTCAATCATTTCAATTTTCTTTCAGAATAAATAGTGGAATTATCACAAGTTTTTTGTTATTTTCATTTATGCCTATTTAGCATTTGAAAAAAAGCTGACATGTTTGTCCAGGCAATGAAGTAAGCATCTGCTTTAGCAGATATTCACATTGTGAACTGAACTTCAGATGTTGCGAAGATGGTCACAAAGTCAAGGTCCAGTTTTGCATCAGATGTCTATTGCAAATCGATCACCCTCTCTTTGAGCCCATTCAATCGCTTCTCCTATGAAAATTATTTTTTCTCAAAAATGAAACATTCCTGAAAGAAGTAGAGGTCAAATAATTTGATAACTTTTGAATTTCAACCAGAATCAGATTAAGAAACCAGTAGATATGCATGGTTTATTTCATCTCCGTATATATTCATATGAAATTTCTGCACTTTCTTTATCAGTATGTTGTTAATCATCAGCTCTTTGCTGATCTATAATTCATAACTACAAAACCATAAAGTATCTCCATAATGTAAAATAGAAAAAAACATAACAAGCAATAACCAACAACTAAACAAAGAGAAGAAAAAAGAAAAAGAATAGATATATTAATAGAATAAGAAGGTTCTCCGCCCTAGAAGAATAGAAACACCCAAAAAAACATCCTAAATAGGGATCTGAAATGAATTGAGAATCTTTTATTTCATTATATATATATATATATATATATATATATATATATATATATATATATATATATATAGTACATGTAGTACAAATCAGGCTAGCAGTATAACATAATATAATAACATATCAATAATATAAAGCCACTTCTGATATGTAAAGGATTTATTTCATTGAGTGCTCGATACATACAACTTTTTACTCATGAAGTTAAGTTGTTTTAGAGTAGAGCTGGAAATAAATAGTAGAATGTGGATTCGCTACACAAACTAGTCCATGTTTCTGCCCTCTTAGGGCCTCATCAGGTGAATGATGAGGCCCAAAGAGGGCAGAAACATGAGCTAGTTTGAGTAGCGAATCCACATTCTACTATTTATATATATACATATATATATATATATATATATATATATATATATATATATATATATATATATGCAGTATTTATTTTTGATAATTCAAGTATCTTGATTTTAAGTTTTCCAAAGTCTCAACTCATCTCAAGCTGGTTTAACGTGTGATGATCAAACATGAAGTCTAAAGAGTTGCAAAGACGTAATCTCCATTGTTATGTCATGACTAATTAACCAATGAGATGTGTGAGCACAAACAAACAGAGAAGAAATTAGCACGTATGCTTATACATTTAGATTATCAACTTTTCTAGTAATTTGAATATCTGCACAAAGTTCCTTGTTTTTCCTTGTTCCTTGTGGACGTCCTTTTCTTCATCAAAATAAGACAGACGAAGAGATAAAAAAAAGTCGATCAAAAGGAGGGAAGATTTTGACTAAAGTTTCGAGAAGGGTCATCAACATTCAAAGAGTTTTTTGGATGATTGAATTCCTTCTTATTGTCTATGTAGTTAATACAATATCTCAAATGATTCATTCTTCAGCCTTTTTCAGGTGTAATATCTGAATGTGATGGTAGTAAACAAGAATTTTCCACTGGTAGCCATGCTATAACATTTGATTCTTCTAGCTATAATAAAAAAAAAGAACATTAGATTAAGTCACTGCCACAGTTAATAATTGAACAACCATAGCATCAAAATGTAAATATAATATTTTCAGTGGGTAACATCTAAAATAGAGTAAAGAAAAAAACATCCAGATTCTAGAGAATCTGGATGTTATTAAGAAACCTGTTGGAATAAAGCCAAAAAAGCTTTTTTTCCAAAAATAAATAAATGTTTTTTGAGAGGGTGTAATGGAGTAATGATGCCCATTTTTAAGTCTGTAGACAAAATAGTATGTCCAGGAGCATTGGAACAATTAAACAAACAAAATAAAGCCCCCAAAATGTCAGAAAAGCTTTTCTTCCAAAAATTTTTTTTTAGAAGACAAAACGGTATGGCTGGGAGGGCTGGAACAAAGAAAAAATTCATAAACACACATACATATAAAATAAATATAACCCTTCACCATCTTTGATGGCTATGGTTGTTCAACTGAATGATTTTTGCCTGATTTTTGAAGGGTTGTCTTCTGGTGTGCAATGAAAATGAATACATGTATGAATCGAGTGTGGAGGTGTGGGGTCACACTCCCTCCCACTCCTTGCACATGGGAAGCACAATTAAATATTTTTCAAAAACAGAAATGCCTTGATTTAAACTCTTTCGTTTTGAACTAGTATGGTTTAAGTATTGCTGTACAAATTAATGTAACTAAGGTGTATCAAGATAGAGGCCTGCTCCCCCCCCCCGTCTTCTTTCAGGTTACCCAGGATTTTACCAGCATTTTTATGCTGTATAGAGTAAACAAGATTTTACTAGTATTCATTTTTTTTTGGTAAAAATTATAAAGTGACTCTTCTAAGTGAGAAAAAATTGAAGGAGGTGAGAAGGATTAGAAAAAGAAAAAATGGTTGGGTAGAATTTTGCCATCTTAGAATTTGACCAGAGGTTTGATTGGTCAAAGGGCCTTACCTGTTATTGCTAAAGCGTCTACGGGAATTTTTTTTTGGCTGAAGATACTGGTAACACCAAATTGGTTATATAAGGAATTTTTGAAAAAAAACATTTTTACAAATCAATTTGATGCAGGCTGTCTAAGCTGGACATACTTTCCCTCCCCTGCTAGTAGGGAGACACTGAAATTTCAGTAATATTAGACAGCGAGCTGCCTTAGAAAGCTATTGTTCATTATTACAGCATCTCCAACTGTACATAATAGCAGAGAAGTCTGTCTCCCTTGTTATCTTTCCTCGTTGCCTGAATGCATAACAAGCTATCGTCAGACAAAACAATGTAGCCATTCGAATATCAAATTAATTAAATTCATATTGTTTGAACAAGATTGTTTGTGTAACTTTATTGGTTGTAATTGCATGCGATGAGAAATTTCAATTTGCAGGTAACCTTACACCCCTGGCAACAGTATAAAATGCAATCAATCACCAAGGATCACAACCAGCTATGGTTACTGCAGGTGAAGTGCAGGTGTAAATGATCCATCTTATCACAAAGAGTGATTCGTGCTCTGAAGAGATTTTTGATACGATTGGCAATGAAATAGCAAAAATGTGGTTGGCTCTAAAATGGCGACTTCCAGGTAACTCGAGAGGCATGAAACAAAAAAATCAAACTTTCAATTGAATTATAATGTTAATAGTTTAACAGTTCATTGTTTAGAACTATCAACACTATAATTGGTCTTTTGTTATATAGTTATATAATTGAGATAAATTAAACTAGCATTTCAAATGGATATTATAGATCACTACTACCATACCTGCTGTGTTTGGGATCATAAATTAAAAAGTTGCTAAAAGGGATGATTAATGAATAAGTTACTTCTCTCGTCTTTTGTTGGGCTGTGATCACTAAAAAGAGTCTGAATTTTCAGAAAAAAAGCAGGCACAAACTAGTGTCCAATTTAGCATTAACTCATGCTGTATATTGCACCCCTCCCCAAATATTACAAAGAGGAATTTAAAAAAAAAAAAATGAAGCATTTTCCCTACTTATTAAAAGGAGTGTGTGTGCAAAATTTCAAGTTTCCACTCTGAACGGGAAGGACTGGGCAAATTCCGGATATATATATATATATATATATAGAGAGAGAGAGAGAGAAAGAGAGAGGGAGAGAAAGAAATAGATACATACATACATACATACATACATCCATACATACATACATGTAAGAGTCAAAACACGTGAATAACCTAGACCTAGCGAAAGTGATTAATCTGGTCTGTTTTGGGTAGCGGTGATTAATTACCTTGTTAACAAGGCAAGGGAGAGGGGAAAAAGAAAGGTGTGGCTGACTGGCAGATTTTTTTCCAAGTTCCTCTTACTGAGGAAGTGGGCAGAAATAGACTGACTGTATTGACAATCTTTACGACTAGTTCTTTTTTCCTCTAATCCATCCAATGAAAATTTACAATAGCAGTTTATATCTGATGGTATGATAAATATGATAAAAGTAATTTGTTCTGGATCCTTAGTAAATACTTATATTCCTCGTTGATGTTATAATTGTTTATGGTTACAGGGAAAAAAGATTAGCTTATCAGCAATTATAAACCGAATTCGAACAACCTGTATAGATCAAGAGATAAAACCAACATGGCTGCTCCTAGATTTTTAATTCAACCAAATATCTACTTAGCTTAGATTACATAAAGAGAATGTAGTAGGTAGTGACCACTGCCGCCGACTGGGTTTACTGGCAGAGGAGGAATCTGATTTCTGATCTGAGCCCTGTGTCTATCGGTATCAGAGGCATTGATTAGCCCCCTAGCAGTCATGAAGACGAAGGTAAGAAGGGGGCAGTAAACTTAACATTATTAAAAATGAATCATAATTAGATCTGGTTATATGACCATAAGTTAGATGGAAATGGAAAAATCTGATTTTAGTCATTTTTAAAGACATTTCTGGCTTTCAATAACAAACCATACTTAACTACACTGGATTCTGATCTGAAAATATCCTTATGAATTTTATATCATCGGAATCTTAAACCCCAACTTCCAATTTCAAACATTTCAATAATGGTCACAGGAAAAGCTATGTGTATGTCTGAGCAGGTCTACCCAAGAATGTGCATGTGATTGCCGGAGGTTGTGTGATATCCCTGCCAAGATCCACTTGCACAACCTGCTGGTTAGTACACTCGATACACTCAAACCATTTTTGGCTCACGTCACCCCAGCCCACTAGGTTATGCTGTGTGAGAAGACGTATCAAAGAACATGTTTTATTTCTGTGTGGCCAAACGTGCAGTTATTTTCCCCTGGGCAATGCCAGGATTCCATGCCAGTAAATTAGATAATTAAGATAAATTACATCGTTTCTTCTGAAATGTAGGAAATGTGAGTCAATTGGGACTGGCTTTATCAGTCTACATTGGCTTTGGATAGAAGAAAGAGAAGCATTCAAAATTTTAATTACAATATTCAAATGTCTGAATGATATGTGCTCTTTGCTCTGATCAACATCCAAAATTTATATGATTTGATCGTAAAACCTGACTTTGTAAACATGACTCATGGATGCTAGAGTTTTGGTTATGTAGCACCCGGGCTTTGAAATCAGTTACCCAATGATATCCAGAACTTACTAACATTAGGAAGTTTTAACTCAACAATAAAAACTTTCTTGTTTTGAGATTTTCATAATTATGTGAACTCAGTAAATAAATACACTTTGTAATCAGAGCTCCTGTTCTCAGTGTCCTGTATTACATAAGTAACTTATTGACAAATTTCACTTTCTTTTAATTGTTCTTTAATAGTTATTACACGTTTACTCCTATGATTAAACGGGTTTTCAAGTGCTTTTGTACAGTGGGGGCTTGAGTATTAGGGTTCCTGAGAAAGGGCACACTCTATTAAAGGCATATGAATCATCATCATCATCATCATCATTGTCATCATCATTGTCATTGTTATTATTATTATTATTACTACTATCATCATCACCACCGCCACCACTACTACAACAATCACCACCACCATTATCATCATCATCATCATTAATATTAGCAATTTCATACCAGCTGCCTGATGGTTACCGTGGGGGGTTGAGTGACAGCAAGTCTCCCTAAGTCTCCTGCCCTTCTCTCCTAGTTGTCATAGGCCACAGTAATACTGCGGTTTACAGTTTCACACCGGTGGCCCAGTGGTCATTGCTGAAGGCTGAGTGACAATGTCTCCTCAGGTCTTCAGCCCTCATCTCATCTCATCTCTTACTCACCTATCACTGCAGTGCTCTGGTTCGTACTTCCACCAATATTTGGGTGATTTTTGTCATTTGTTTTTTTCTTTCCTTCCTCCTCTGTTAGGCCACTCCTAACAGCTGGGGTCGTGGATCTTGAATTTCTAGCACTTTCCTCAGTATTTGTGCAGTTCCCAGCAGTGCTGAGGTCTGCACAGTCTCAATCCGGTTTATCCCTAGTTCCTCCAATCTTGCTTTCAGTGTCTTTGATATGGTTCCGAGTGCACATATTATTACTGGTACTACCCTGACTTCTATGTTCCACACCTTCTTCAGGTGTGATATCATTATCGTTATCATTATTATTAGTATTATTGAAAACCGTCGACGTCAAAGATGGCGAAAAGTTCTGTCCTTTTACATGTGTTTGTGTTTGTTTTCTTCTTTGTTCAAATGCTTCTGACCATACAGTTTTGTCCAAAGACTTGAAAATTAGCATCAGTACTTCACTAGAACCCTTTAAAAACTGTTTTTGGTTTTGTTTTGTTTTTTTCTTATCTTTGGGGCTTTATTTCATTTCATTGTTTATTTGTTCCAGCGCTCCTGGCCATACCGTTTTGTCAACAGACTTGAAAATTGGTAGACCACAAAAAAAACCCCAATATGTTGTCTGCTTGTTTCAAAATGAAAATGACTATTTTTATCACAGAATTGAACGGAAGTAGCCATTTTATAGCTAAAAAATAAGGTTAACCTTAGCTGAAAAAAAACAAACTTCAAATCAGAAAGATTTTGAACAATGCAATTTTGAACAGTACGGACAATTTTGACAATGGATTGACTGCATTATTCAAAGTATACCTCTCGTCTAGAAGTATACCTGTTAATAAAAGTCTGCCAATCCTTACTTGTAAAAGACCAGAAAATTTCACTTTTGATTTATCTTTAAATAAATGATTAGAGAATATATTCTTTTTCAGTTTGAATTATTTTTCCGTTTCTTTTTCAACAATTTGGAAAGATTAACTGTGATTCCAGTTCAAGTCATCTATTTCAGCCACTTGTCATCTATCTTTTTATCATTTGATCCAGACAAATAGTATCTTTTATCAATATTACATTTGAACTCTGAAAATGACCCATTAAGAAGATAATTTGATCAGTACTCTTTGTGATATAAGGAACTAGAGAGCCCTTGGAGAACACATATTTCTGCCCACCCCATTGTCACTAAAAACTGAATGGAAATCAATTCATTTATAGCTACGATGCAGGGCAGGTAATTGTAAAAAAATGTCTTGATTTGCCCCAAATTCAATCAATCCTTTCTCAGCATATTATCTACCCTTCTAGAAGATTTCATTGAATTTCGTTAGTAACTTTTGGAGATATTGTGTGGTGTCAATATATATAGTTACAATGAAAGTGAGGAAAAAATTCCTGGATTTAGATCACAGAACTTGTGGAGATATTGGTATACCTGACAGATGGACAGACAGACAGAAATAAGTGAATACGTATACCTTTTTCAATTTCATCGGCAGAAGTAAATGAATGCGTTAGTTATCTCTTCATAGAATGGGACAGGAGAAGCTTAAGTATATTTTTGAGGTTTTTCAATTTTCAAACTCCTCGGCTTACTCTGTAGTTTGCTGGAATAGTTAGATCTATTCTTCGAACATGATAAAACAGATGGTCTGTTCGTAGCTTTAAAATCACAGAACAACTTGCTTTTCTTGTCCTCTAGAATTTCTTATCTAGTTTTTCACCATTTCCTACATTGCGTACGAAAGAGACTGTGTTTTTCTATGCAGTCATGTTTGCATTATTATCAAGATTTAATAAGGTTTTATGTGTAGATTGTTCATTCATTCATCATCATCATCATGAGTCTCTTGTCGTCCATTGTTTGACATAGACCTTCCCCAGGATTCGTCACATCTCCACTGTGGGCATTGTGGAGCAAATACTTTCTGAATTTGTCTAGTTCGTCTCTCCATCTTGCAATCTGCCGGCCTCAGTTGCGCATGTGATCTCTGGGGATCCATATTGTGAGCCATGATCTCTATCGGTTGTCTGCCATTCTTGCGACATGGTCTGCCCATTGCCATTTGAGTTTTCTAGTAGATTTGATGCCGTCTCGGACTTCTGTTTTCTTTCTGATATTCTGTGATGTCTTGTGATCTCTCCATGTTAGGTTGAGCATGATTCTCTCATGCGCACATTGCATACTTCTCAGTTTGTGCGTCTGTCTCTTGGTTAGGTTCCATGTTTCAGTTCATATTTCAGCTCCATAAGTAATTATTAAGAGGATGCATTCATTATTCTACATTAAGAAAATGCCATATCACTTTTGTGTAATTTCTAACTTGTCAGAGACATTTGATATTTGTTATATTGAAAACATTTAATATTCTTACACACAAACACACACACACATATGCACACACTTGATTGGAGACAAGAAGAACAAGCCCAGCTGCTGCAGGGTCAAACTCAACTCCTACTTCTATTCTGACAGAAGATGCTCACTGCTAATTTTGTGTTGTGTACATAATCAATAAATGTGTCGGTATAGAAGATTTGTAAGTTTAGCTCAGTTGGTAAGAGAGCTGCTTCCAATCACATGGTTGTGATTTCAAATTACAGTTGGCAAATGTTTATTTTATCAATAGGTTTGGTTTGACTTGATGTCATGAACTAACAGTGAAGAGTTTACTCCTTTTAATTTGGTGAGGATTGTCATTGTTGGGAAAAACAAACTCAAATCCCCCCCCAAATCTTGTTTGGTATTAGCTCTACTATCACATAGAGGGTAATGTGTCAGGAAACTATATCTAGAAGTCAAATATCTATTGCTTTACTTACAGCACCCCTTGGAGAAGAAATCTAAACCAATGTAGTCATGGATGTATAGGAACTCTTTCTATAAAGGGGACAAAAGGATTCATTTGCCCCCAAATTTTCCATAGTTTTGCCCCCCCCCCTGCTTATACACTTATGACTGGAGTATCTGGAAAAAAAATCATGGGAACATAATGTACAATAGAGCCATATCAATAGAATAAAAGCATCCTTATTTTCATTGTTCTTGATACCAACAGACAATAGTGTCTTCATTTGGGATTGTAGTGCCCCCCTATACTTTTAGTTAGGAATTAAGTATGAAACTCTTCTTTTAGCTAGGTATCCAAAACGTCACTTCCTTCGACAACCCCTATAGAACCCCTGGACGCACATGGTCCAATGCTCACTAGCTCCAGCACTCCTAGCTGGTTACACTTCAAGCCCTGGCCTTTGCAGCCGGCCATTCTCTCTCTCTCCTTCTCCCTGGTCCAATGCTCATTGGTGCCAGGACCCCTAGCTGGTCATGCCTCTGGCCCTGGCCTTTGCGGCCGGCCACCCTCTTTCTTTCTACCTAAAATTGTTATCATTTCGCCGACCCTCTGGCTGATCCCATCTTAACCACCATCCTCACTTCGGAAAACATGCATGGATAAAACTCCATCTGCTATGTCTTTCATAGTCTGTTCATTGGGAGTCTAACAGCGTCTGAGAATAGCCCCCAAGTTAAATCACTTGGCAGTAAGGCTCGCACACTGAACCCGGTTTCCATGTATCTGAGAGCTATCCAACCATATGGAATCCACGTGTTCAGACAACTCCGCTACAACTCCAACGCCAGTACTATCAAGACATGAAAGCTCCCACCTTTCGCTATCTCTTCTCCTAATATCACTACTCACAATCGATTGTGTTAATGCTATCTTTACATGTACCTTATCTTTATTCTTGTAGTAAATGTACATCTCTTGTCTGGCCATAATTCTTGTATGTGTTCATTCCTCTTTATTTCAATGCGCATCCAACTTCATACTCGGCGCACATTCCATTCCCTTCTCTTCGTACAGCTTCCTTCCTTCCACAGCTACAGGGCCTGCACACTACACATCATCCACAAGGATCCCAAATCCTCATCTCTCAACAATCCATCGCTGTTTGGATTACACAAAAGACAATACGCGATAGGATATATATGATAGGTAAAAAATGAAACTGACTCATCAGTATCAGTAGTTATAGTAGTTATATTACCAGCAGCCAGTGAACATTCGTACACACAGAGACTAATTTGCCTAGCACCAGCCAGTTCAGTGTTCAGTTGTTTACATTAGCCCCTTCCTCTCTTTCATTTTTTTACATGACTGACATGTTGCAAATCATAATAGAGATTAAGAATATTGTGTACAATTTGTTGTCATTTCACATTATTATGCAAACCTACAATTTTGCACACACACTCCTCTCAATGAGTACAGAAATTTTTTTTTTTGTTTTTGAAAATAGGTTTTTAGAGATGTGTTCAATATGTAATGTAAGTTTATGCTAAATTGGTTACTTGTTTGTGCCTGTTTGTTTTTTGAAAGCTCAGACTTTTTTTCAGTGATCACCCCTCAACTAGAGGTGAGAGAAATAATTAATTCATTGATCGCTCTTTTCTTCAACTTTTTAATTGATCACTCCCACCCACACAGCATATATGGGTGGTAGTGATCCATAATTTCCCTTGGAATGCAAGTATCTACTTTTTTCCATGATGATGATGATGATGATGATACTGTTTTGTTGAAAGAAAGGATTCAATAATTGCTTGCAACTGCTGAATGTAAGACTTCTCAAATTAATCTTCTCACCTGCTTCTTTAACCAGGTTTTACTTACCAAGTTTTTGTACGTAGTATTTTTAGACGTGTCCTCACATCTCTAATACATGCTTTTTGGTAGGTTGATCGGGCTGCCTGTCTCTCAGTCGATTCCAGTTACGTTAAACAACAGAAAGAGGAAAGAAGGGGCTTTGTGCTATAATGTTTTATTCATCAACTGCTACTATGTCATAAGAGGTGTGATGTCATAAAAAGGCATGATATCATCAAAGGAAAATCCTATCGGATCGATTGGTGATGCATCAAGCGTTTGGTTTTTTTACAGTGTTGCCAAATATTATTTGCTGTTGATAACTAAAAGTGTCTTGAAAATGGCTAGAATTGGTTAAACTTTTCTATTTCAATTCAACTTTATAGCTACAAATGTTACATATATATAAACTCTTTTGAAGCCTAATCACTAAAATTGGCTAAACTTTTTGATTTCCAGTCAACTTCATAGCTACAAATGTTAAATGTACTCAATAAAAGCCCAATGGCTAAAATTAGCTATAGTTTTCTATTTCCAATCATTGCTACAAATGTTATATATACACATTTAAAGCCAAATGGCTAAAATTGGCTAAAGTTTTCTATTTTTAGCCAACTTTATAGCTACAAATGTTATAAGAACTCATTTAAAGCCCAATGGCAAAAATTGGCTAAATTTTTCTACTTCCAGCTAACTTCATTGCTACAAATGCTTTGTGTACTCATTTAAGGCCCAATAGCTAAAATCGGCTAAAGTTTTCTATTTCCAGCCAACTTTATAGCTACAAATGTTATAAGAACTTATTTAAAGCCCAATGGCTAAAATTGGCTAAACTTTCTATTTCCAGACAACTTTACACCTACAAATGTTACATGTACTCATTTAAAGCCCAATGGTTAAAAATGGCTAAAGTTTTCTATTTCCAACCAACTTTATAGCTACAAATGAAATAAGTACTCATTTAGAGCCCACTTATCATGTGAAAAAAATATACACTAAAACTCCAGAACAAATTATCGATAAGAATTATACACTCACTTTAATTTTACTTATTAACTTTTTTTTTAATAGCCGAATTTTCAGGTGAACTGTCTTTACTTTTCCTCCTCCTCTTGCTACTACTACAACAAATAGTGAGGCCACCACAACTTCATCTAGAATCCCTTTGAAATAGGAAATCACAAATATGGATGTAAGGATGGTGGACGCATTGTTGAACTAATGGTTCTTGCTTCTTTATCTATTCATTCCTGCTCATAATGTGGATGTGAAGTGATCTAACAGAATGTTGATGAAAATGTTTCTGACCCTACCCCACATTCATCAACACCTATCAGCTAATTGCTAGACACCCCCCTCTTCATCTTAAAATAGAAATAACAAAATCCATCTTTCCCTAGAATTGACCATTTTCACTGCCTCTCTTATCTAAGACAAGCCAAACACCCACAGACACAAGATACATACATTCCTTGACCGCGCCCCACATAGACCCATCTCATTTCAAACCAAATGTTACCCTCAATTACACAGATACAAACACCTCCCTTCCAGTTCCTACCAAACAACCAAACACAGAAAAAAATTTCACATTCTTCCCTTCAGCATCAAAATATTAACAGCACATTTTTCTCTGTGAAACATTTGCAAATATTTTTCTCTGAAGAAGATGGCTCGCTGCCGTCGAAATGCATCGAACTGCACCCACATGAAAAGTTTTGAGATACGACACCTAGTTCTTGAGTTTTTCACTTCACCTTCTAATTTTCATTTTCATCTGCATATTCATTCCAATAAATTTTCCTTATTTTACAAAACACAACAGTCTTGTTTAGAAATTTTAATTTATCAATGTCCAGTACTTCAAGGTGATAAAATAAAAGATTTTTTTGGATTAAAAACTAGATTTGTGGATCTAAAATAAAAACTTTTTACTAAAGAAAATAGTTTCATTTAAAGGAATTTTTTCTTGATTCATTAAAAAATTTAGACAGACGGACACAAAGTGAGTGTCCATTTTCGGATTATACAAACATTGTAAATCGATCACCCACTTTAAAGCCAATTTACTCGCTCCCCTTACCAAAGTTACTTTTTCTCAAAAAAGAAAAAAATACCGGGAGAAACGAAGACATTTTCTTCTTTCTTTCGGAAATGTCACACTCACACAAAAAAAACGGAGATGAATTTTGATAAAATCAGACGAAAAAAGAAGCTACCCTCGGCCCATCTTTTCATTCGACCTTGTTTTTATTTTTGTTTATGAAATTAAAAAAATAATGATAGTGATTTCAAAAAAGAGGCGTGAAAATACCCCCACCCAATTATAGCAACATCGAGCATCCGTAGATGAACAACAACAACAACCAAGTTCATTGTAGATCTTTTCACGTTCTCGTTCTACATGTAATTTCCTGGACACTGTCATCTTCGATTGAGAGGATAGACGTCTCTTGTCATTGAGTTTATTTAGGTAGGTAAAATATAGGTTTATCTTAATAATACCTTGACCAGAAAAAGACTGCAAGTGTTTTATTTGCTTCTTTGTAATTGTACTAACATAGCATATTCCGATCCCTCAACTTTCAATGAGGTTGTGTACAAGCAATTTTTTACATCGGGTGTCGGGAAGGCGGACACTAAGTAAGGGACCAGTTTTACGCTATACGTACGTTGTAAATCGATCACCCACTTTAGAGCCAAATCACTCGTTTCCTCTATAGAAGTTACTTTTTCTCAAAAACGAAATATTTCCGGAAGAAACGAAGGTCAGATTCAGTTAAAGCAATTCATACTTCATAAGAAAAATATCTTTTCATATTCATTTTGCTCAAGTTGGGTAAACCGAATCTAATCCATTTTTTAGGTTAAGAATAGTATATATCTGTTTTTTCAATAAGTATCGGTATGCTATGTATTTTTTTAACTTTTATTTGTTAACATTTCAGTCAATTGATTTTCTAAGTGGAAATTTTGATTAATGACTGTAGCTTATCGTAAACAATTTTATTTTTATTAGATTAAATCGAAGTGTTAGCTAATTAGTATTACTTTTGACAATTTTTTTTTTACTTTCGTCTTGTAATGAAAACTAAAAATTCAAGTGGAGGTAAAAATTAATAAAATTTTTGGTTTCTATATTTTGATAGGAATTATGAAAAAAAAAACAAGATCTTTTCTTAAATCATTTTCTTTATTGTTATGCTATATTACATATGTTTGTATATTTATTTAAAAAAAAAGATTTCATTGATTGGTAAAAATGAAAGAAATACTGTGATAACATCTAATTCATCTTTACAATCAATAAATATAAACAAAGAAGATATTATAATATATGAAAATTAGAAAAAAAATCTGGAATTCATGATTCTATGCTTAAGGAATATTGTCCCCCACTTTGTGGCCATATATATATATATATATATATATATATATATATGTATGTATGTATCTCTGTGTGTATATCTGGGAACATTTGCATTCCAACCATTACATACAAAAGAAGAGGAAGAAGTAGTCATCGTCCAAGGCTCTGATGTCTTTGAATTTGACTTTTTGAACATTATTACAGGGACAAAGACATTGGTGAATCCTTTTTATGTATATACATATATATTTATATTACAGTTCTATATCATTGTAATATTGTTTTCATATGGGAAACAATTAATTACCAGTTGTCTGATAACAAAAACAAGGTTGTTTCTTTTCACATCCAGGATAACATATAAAAAGTGGAATCGTTTTTCCCTCAAAAAAATATATATATATATATATATGTATAAATATATTTGTTATTTAAAAAAAAATTTCCTTTAAAAGATCATTTTATTTACCTTTTTTTATAAACATCTATCTTAGATTAACTTTCGTTTGAAACCTGATTAGAAGAATATGTACTATTAAAGAGAAGAATGAACAGAACCCTCATTTTATATTCAACCATTTTTTACCAATGTCTGCAAGAAATATGTTGCTACCGTTTCAATAATTGAACTTGATATATCTTCATTGATTTGACATTCTTTGTTCCTTTATTTACAGATTGATATACAATATATATATCGATCTTTATCCTTTACTTATATCAACTTTACTATCAAAGTACACGAGTCTAACCACTCGATCTATGTTAGTTGTACGTAGCTTTCTTCTTACTTTCATCTAACATCATCCGTGAATTATTTTCTTTGTTTTCATCAATAATTCCCGTTTAATATGTCGATAAAGAAATAGGATTATAATAATGATTGATTAATCTGAGCAATAAATACATTTAAAGTCTATTTGTAAGCCGTATTTGTCTTGTACAAGGTTAATAAAATAGATTTTAACCGGATGGCTCAAGTAACGTTCGTGTTTTATTTCGTCTTTTTTACTATGAAAAATGTAAAAATTATTTCTAACTATTTAAAATAGGGCGGTTTTTTTCTAAATAACTCTATTTTAACTCCATTTAATGTATTTTTCTTACATCAATTGTTTATTTAATCCTTCTGATGACCCTTAAACTCTTTGTTTTGACATTTGTATATATATGTAAACAACTGCTAACATGAATACCTTTTTGTGTATATGAATGTTTTGGGGGTTACTTGACATATTTATACGAAACCGAATCTTTCAATGTCAGTAGACTTACTTAGTGTTTCCTATTTTTGACTAATATTTATCTTCCTTAGTTCTTTATTGTTTTTATCACAAGATGATGGTAGATATAGCAGTCAAAATTAACTAGGTTACTCGATCTACTTATGAAAATAAATATTGAATCAGGATACTCGGTATTAGTCACTGAACTAAACCACGTCGACGACCGAGTAAGCATGCATATATATATATATATATATATATATATATATATATATATATATATATATATAAAGATAAATATTCTCGTTATTATATGTCCCATATACAACATTTATTTGTCAATTAATATAAGGACTTTTAATATTTAATAAGGATTATATTATTCAAGTCTCCATTTATGTGTCAGTCTCTGGATTGAAATATAAGCTGAAAGTAGATACTTTGAATAATCTAAAGAGGCTTTCAAACATCGACAAATGAATTTAAATTTATTACTAGATCAAATAACAACCGATTTTTTAAAACTTTAAAACGATAAAATAATCATAATCAGGGACTTCAACATCCCAAACATTAATTGGAAGAATATCAGATGATCAGGAAATGAAAATTCAATGTCAAATGAGTACATTATTAACATAGAAGATAATCTCTTAACTCAGCATATTAAAGTACAATCAAGAATCAGGAAACAACCAAGTCAGCAGTCCGGACTTAATTCTAACGAGAAACTATAATAATATAAAAAGTAACTTAGAAATAATTGACCCATTAGGAAAAAGTGTCCATGCTTCAATTATATTTGAATAAAACATGAAAATAAATTTTTAAAAAACTACCAAAACGAATATAATTACTTCAAATGCAACCTAGAAAAATATACTGACATCTTTTGACATTAACTGGACACTAATGTTAAAAAATGACAAAATAGATCAATTTAAGAAAAAAATTCATTGAAATATACAATAAAAATATACAAATGAATGCTCCATTGACCAAACTACTTTACAAACAAAAAACAGACAATAAGCCACCTTGGTTCAACAAAGAAATCAAAAAGCTGAAAAAGAAAAAAAAAAAGACATGTTTGGAGAAAATATTTGAATAACAAAACCAGAATTAGATACATATATTACTGTATAGAGAGAGAAAAAACCAAATTGATCAGAAAAATGAAATGCAATTAAGAAAAAGATTGAGTACATAAGAGGAAATTTAACAAAGTTTTCAAAAAAATATGCAAACCAAAAAAACACATCACAAAACCTTTTAATAAAATAAAATGAAAACTCTGAAGGAAGTGAATTAAAAATAGATAATGTGTAGATGAAATAAATAATTATTTTACTACACTATTAAAAAAAAAAACAAAGGCCTCCTTATTCTAAATGAATCTTTACTATAATTATCTGCAGAAGGACCTTGAATATTTGGATTAACCTAACATGAACACCAAGAAATCGATGAAATATATATATATATATAATATATATACGTTGACAAGAAGTACATGAAGCACTAAGAAGAATCAAGATGTATAGAGCAATTAAACCAAATACTCATACTGCAAATAGCAACAGATTAATTATACAAATCAATTACAATAAAGTTGATTAAAATTACCTCATGATTGGGAAAATTCTCAAGTCACACCAATACACAAAGATGGAGACAAGACTTGTTCCAGAACAACCTACCCTATGAAGAAAGAGTTCGGAAATTAAAACTAACAATGTTAGAAGGAAGGAGAATAAGAGGAGACATGATTCAAACGTTTAAAATGATAAAGGGCATTGACAACATCCCTGTTGAAAAATTCTTCATAATGAATAAAAGGGAAAGAAAATATATACAAGCAACCTTGCAGAAAAATATCTTAAAAGGGCTTCTCGCAAAGAGTTGTTAACAATTGGAATAAATTAACAGATTAAGATCTAGAAATGATACAAGCTAAAACTGCGAACAGCTTAAGAAATGTTCTTTATAATTTTACAACAAACAAACAACAACAACAGCAATAACAGATTAAACATTTTTTAAAAAAGAAAAAAAAAACTGTCAAGAAAAAACAAGATACAAATACTAATATAACAATATTTTCAGTCTGTCGTTATTATTTGATGAAGTAATATAATATTTTCATTAATTTTGACTAGTTTTTATTTTCACCCTAACTTTCAGTTGCTTTTTGCTGTTGAATTTAGTCCAAGTCAAAGTTGTGATAAAAACCAACTGAAAGTTCGGATGAAGATAAAAACTAGTTTAGATTAATAAAGCCCAAACATATACAAATATTTCACTCGATATACATCCTATCTAATGATAAATTGCCTATTTCTATTGTCATATACTCTCTTTGTGGTAGACAGCATTCTGTGTATTTTTTTAAAAATACAAACATTTTTAACTAGTGTGAGAAGCTTCCGGAAAACATTTACTTGTTATCAACCTGTTTAATTAAAAGATTATATCTTTGTGGTGAATATTCAGGCATGTTTACAGGGTCAGATGTAACATTGATAGGGCTCAGTGCATAACATTTCATAGGGGCCCTTCTATTTTTGTGTTTAGTCATTATTTTCAAACAAATCAAAACAAAAATGAAATGTTATTATATTTAAATATTCATTACCAGTTTTTACCTGCATCCTAATTTTAAATGATGGGTTTAAGGGTGTTATTTGAACTTCTGCAGATAGTTAAAGTCTCAGTGGCTTAATTGGTAAAGCAGGCTTTGCTAGATTTTCCCTTGGCTTGGGGATGTGTGCTTGGATTCAACCTGAGGCTTATTCTTTATTTTTCGATCAATGCTGATCAGTTTGAGTAAAAAGTTTTGATAGAAAGCAACTAGTAAAATGTAGTCATGAAAATCTTTTTAAAAAAATGATTTATTATATTTCATCTGATAGAAATGGAAAAAAAACCCCAGAAAATGAAATTTTCATAAAATTATGTTTCATATATCTCTGTATGTATCAGTATAAATCCTTGAACAGATTGGATCTCTGAAAAACATTGAAAATAAGAAATCTTATTTTGAAACATTTTTGGGGTGCCCCTAAATTCTTGAGGTCCCGTACAGCTGCACTGTCTGAAGACCTTGGTCGTTCTTTCCTAATAAGTGGAAATATATTCAGAAATCCTGTATATAATCATATTTATATAAACTAGTCCACCCACTCACCAAAACATGATGGCAATATTTGAGTAATTTTGCAATTGCATTGTACCTGTAAAATATTATGTTGTGCAATATTTTCTGATCTATGTTCAATACTTCCCGAATATTGAACTTAACCAAAGATGGTAAAATTAATTGAATAATTATGGAGTTTTATTTGTCAAGTTTCACATAACATAGAAATTTATTTCTACATCACCAGGGTCCACTACAAAAAGAAGGAAAATTCACACATATCTATATAGTGGACTATTCTAGTGACATAGAAAAGTTTTATACACAAATATATATGGACACACATGCAAGGAAAGACTTTGTAGGTTCTTGAAACATATTTTAAAAATTTGTTTCAGATTTTGTGCATAAATTTTATACCAATGTTGACAGCAGTGCTTTTATCATCAAGTATGTTTGATGAATAGTTCATATTTTCAATATTTGTTTATATCATTTTCAGATTTCTGATGAGGCGTTCCGTGGCTCCTAGTCAGTCTGGAGCTGCCAAGCGGGCTAGGTTTTCAGCCCCTTTTAAGGTAAGTCTTTTTTTTTCTGGGGAATATTATTTATCCATTGCTATTGGGTCCTATGTGAGATCAGATCCAGATCTTGTGTTTTTTCCCTGGTCAAAAAACTTGTCCATCAAATATTATTGTTTTAGATACAATATATTTTTTTGGTGTGTGTAATATGGGATTGTATGAATTGTGATAAAATGCTTATAGACAGGAAACCGAAATAAAACAAGGACTTTGTGTGCGTTGAACAGAACAGAAACTTTGGAATCTGTAGATGCAAATCTATTTTTATTACTAAATATAGACGAGTTGTTCTATGATTGTTCAGAGGCAAAAATACCGAACTAGAACCGAGAGAGTAGCTTCTTTGATAATTTTAATCATCATCATCATCATCAGTCTTTTAACGTCCATCGTTAGACATAGACATTCCCCAGGATTAGCCACATTTCTCTATCATGGGCGTCGCAGCGCCAGTATTTCCTGAATCTGTCCAGTTCATCTCTCCATCTTGTGTTTTGTCGGCCTCGGTTTCGCATGTGATCTCCAGGGATCCATGTTGTGAGATGTGATGTCTATTGGTCGTCTTTCATTCTTGTAACATGGCCTGCCCATTGCCATTTGAATTTTTGGCAAAGCAAGCTCAACCTTCAAGAACAAGACGATCCCAATAATCGTAAAAAGAAGGGTATACAACCAATGCATTCTCCCGATAGTCACTTATGGAGCTGAAAAATGGAACCTAACCAAGAGACAGAACTACAAACTGAGAAGCATGCAATGTGCACATGAGAGAATCGTGCTCAATCTTACATGGGGAGATCACAAGACAGCAATATTTTAATGCTTTTCAACAAAAAGGAAAACTGAGAAAAAACAAAAGATTTGAATTCATGTTAAACATTACTGGGTGTCCCTCAAAAGTGACTGAACATTTTATTTTTCATCTTTCAATCCAATCCCAGTAAAATTGATATCAACCATTGTCTCAATGTTTGACAAATTCTTTGGTACTTGAGCTTCTTATTTATCTCCATTATTATGGAGATAACACCATTATTGGAACGGAGGTGCATAATCACAGCCTGGTAAGAGTTAGAGTGAGCGATTTCCTTTTTCTTTTTTTTTTTCCCCAAGGGGTTCATCTAGAGCAAAGTATATGCAACAAGATGAAGAGACCTTTATGAACTCCATGCAAAATCGATTACTGTTTTGGCTGAAGAGTTATTAAGACGTTAGCTCCCATACAGAGGTCTCCTGAGCTAGATTTATTTTTAGTTGAAATCAAACATGAAAAAAAATAAGTATTGGCTCTAGATACAAAAAAAATAAACATAGCTATGTTTAACAAATTCTTTGACACTTGAGCTCTGTATCTCTATTATTATACAAATGACACTAATGTTTGAATGGAGGTGTGAAGAGTTTGGGTTAGCAGGGTCTTTTTTTTTTTGTTTTGTTTTTTCCACAATGGGTCCATCAAGAGCAAAGTTTATGCAACAATATTGAGAGACCGTTATGAACTCTGGGCAAAAATCAGAGATTGTTGTGCAAATATCCATCTTGAAACGTTCGCTGTTGTCAAGAATGCCTGTGTCAATTGCTGGCTTAGTCAAAGTGCCATGAAGAAGTTGGCTCCCATGTAAACGTCTACCCCTGGAGTAATTCTTATTCAGACTTGGAAAAATCTGAATAATAAAATTCTCAAACACCTCACTTTGTGTACTGACTAGAAAATTTTTTTGTCTCTTTTATAAAGAAATGAATAAGCATTTAATGACTTTTGAGACACATTGTATTAATATAAATTTTATGTATTTTCAGAGTGAGAATGACGAAACCAGGAAGACTGTGCCATTATTTAACAGGTATGTATATATTCAGCACTCCGACCAGCAACAGCACCCTTGTGTGTGTTGTGATAAGGTGCATGGTATTAATGACTCGGGCACACCTGGAAAAAAAGAAAAAAAATTAAGATGAATATTAAATGAAAACCATTTATTTACATTTTTCTGATGTAATTGAATAAGATTAATACTGTCAGACTAGATTGACCCGACAGAATTTGTGTTGTTTTTTTCTTCATGTATTAATTACGTTCAAGAATAGGACGTCAAAGGCTTGAAAAATTCCATGGATTTATCAAATCTACCAGTATAAATTTAATTCAATTACACTAAAAAAACATTTATACATGATTTTCAGTTGATATTCATTTTTTATAAACTATTTTAGTTTGGCCATTCTATTCATAATTTTCTACGTACTTGTTTACTTAAGTAATTATTACCAGTGACATTTTTACCTAAATTCAATATCCATATCTATAATAATAAAGTGAATCTTGTATGTCTGTCTGTCCTATTTCTTGGGAAGCTGGTAAGACTCTGAAACTGCGCAAGAAAACCGTGAAATTAGCTAGCATAGACACACACGCGTACAATTATTCAATCCAATAGATTTGTATGTAATACTTGATTTATTTCTCTTTCAGAGGCTTGAACGTGCTGTCCAATCCTCCTGACTCGGACAGAAACGGCGATTATAAAAATGACGAGAACTCCACCCAAAACAACACATCTCAAGCGGCAACTCCCCGTACTTTCACTTTCACTAAAAGTAGTCCCTCCATTACAACTACCGCATCAAGCAGTAAACCACATTCAACCTCATTTCATTCGCCCCTGGCAGTATCTTCAGAAAACAAACAAGGTGAGCATTACTTTGCAATATACGTCTATGAAGATATAAATTGGTTGACAATTTATTAAATTGAAAGTCTATGACCTGTCGTTTTGCTGATGGTTATCATAAGTGTACAAATAGCACGAACTGAAAGTTCAATGGGGTGTCTACTGTAAAGTTTAAATACCAATATTGCCAGATCATGTGACCTGGAGTCTGAGATAATTTTAGGTAAAAAGCATCTTATCAAGGAACCCTTTACTACCAAGTTTCAAGTAAATTTGGCTTGAAACAACTGAAAAATTCAATTTTGAAACAATATGTTGAAACATGTGACCCTAAGTGGAAGATTTTTTTGGGTAAGAAGTATCTTATCAAGGGATATGTTTTTATCAAGTTTCAAGTAAAATAAAACAGATAAACAATTTGGGGTTGGATCAACCAACTGACTGACCGACCGACAGATAGATGGATGGACGGAGCCTATTATAAAGAGGCAAGGATGCCTCTAAAAATTTATGTATATCACCAAAACTGATATATTGTTTAAGGAGTTATTTCAGAACAGTTCAACCTTTACTCAACAACTCTCTTATGGCATCATGTTACTTCAAATGATCATTTCCTTGAGTAAATATGAAGTATGTATTCTGCTATTTACCAATTATTTTGTTGTAGATGATAGTTCTTTTTAGTTTCGTCTCTTCCTTATCATGACGTCTATGGATTCTGCTCTATTGAGTAAAGGCCTCACAAGTCAAAAAAATTGGTGCAATTTGATGATTCCAGGATAAACCTGGATTTTTAAAAAAAGCATTTGCAAATAGATAAATAAAGGAGATTATTCCTCCGCAGCATTTAATAGTCATCTCCTTTGACCAATTTTTATTTTTCATTTTTGATGTGTGAAAAACGGACAGACACATTGCTTATTATAAGATTGATATATGAATAGTTCAGATTGATAGATAAAGAACTTTACATTTTGAAAATCAATATTCATCTGAGGTCTTGATGAAAATCTAGAAGAAGCAGCAACAACCCTGGTAGTAGGACTGGGCAGTACATCGTCTTCACACGATATACAAAACGTATATTTTTAAACGCAGTACAAGAGTAATACTGTTTACATCAATATAGCCACAATGATGCAAATTTAGCTATTCTGGAGCTAGATCTAGCTCCTTTTTTTTCGTGGACCCACTAGTTCCTATTCCATATTGTCTGTGCAATCCTGCCCCCACTTCCTTTTTGCGTGTGTGTACCAATGTGTGTACCAAACCCTCCTTTCTCTCTTTCACAGTACTTTCAACTGTCTACCTCACAAGGAAACTATTTTTTTGTTCTATTTACGTTTTCATTTTTAGTTCATTACAGTTAGTTTCCATATTCTCGTTATAATTGAAAAAGCAGCATTCTTATAGATATGCCTATATATTATTTATTTATTGTAATTTTGATTTCAGTTTGTTTTTTTAAAAGTTCTTGTAAAATCTCATGTGTCTTCGACTTACAATTGAATATGAAATAACTGGGATATACATTGTATACTGGTATTCGGCCTGACAATACTGAGATATGAATGTCTATCCATTTCGCACGGCCTTACCTGGTAGTATTTACTTTTCTATTTAAAAGATTATTAGACTATATGGATATGCATACACACTACTTCATATTAGCATTCATACTATATTACTAAACATTTTCAGGCTTGAGTAATACGGGGATAATACTTGTAAAGTTATAGCATTTCTCTTAGTATTTACTTCATTTCTTTGTATTTAATGAACTCTTCGTTTTATATTACAGACAGTGACTGCAATGTCCAGAATGGTTCTAACAGCCCTCTATCACAAACTGAGAACTACTACAGTGTTGTTTGGTGTAAATTTTCCAAGAAGAAGGTAAACTTCAATCTTTTTTTCTTCTTTTCTAATGGTCTGTTCAAAGATATTTGATTGAATAATACTTAACCCATTGACTGTGGATGACAAAGAAAATTTTCATTTTTTTCAGTTTTATGTCTAAATCAATAAGATTTCTGTTTTATTGCGATTGAAGACAACTCGGTTCTATCTATAATGAATAAATGAATTACTTGCTATGAACAAGGGTTTTTACCTTGCAATGGATAACTACGTTGTCAGAAGTTGAGGGCCATAATTTTCTACCGCCTTATTAATGAGTCTGCGTAGTTATGAATTTTCCATTTTTATAAACCTTAATCCAAGTCCAGATCCCCCACCACTTCAAGACCGACCCTCATATTTCGTGCAGAAATGAAGAGAAAGCCATTGGGGTGGGGATTAGGTGAGGCAAGTCTGGCGAGAAAACAATTAAATATAAAAAAAATTTCAAATCATGATACACTACCAGAAGGTCCCATTTAGACAAAACTTAGATACATATGTAGCGAGTGTCTAACATTTCGAGTAGGAGTTTTATATTATGTTAATCTTTTTAGCAACAGATGAAAGGGATGATGTGTTTTGTTTATTGAAATGTTTTTGTCCGATTCATTTCCTTTTTACAGTTAGTGTAACCTGATTCAGTAGGAGTCTTTCTATTTTTGTACATGACTATTATTTCAAGAGACAAATTTAATATTTTGAAAATTGATGTTGATGCTCAAACCGTTTTATAACGATTTCATATTATATTGGGTCTACAGTGTATTACACTTGCCACCCTCCACAGTAAATGTGTTGACTGATCTAAAATTAGAGGCTAAATTTGAGATTGTGGAAATACCAGTTATTCATCTGATCCGAGGATTGTTTTGTGTAAATGCTGAAGTACTAATTCTTATTCTAAATCAGTGTTTCCCAAACTTTTGGGGATTACCACGCCCTCATAGAGAATATATTTCATCCGCGTCCCTTGCCCCCATTTATAGCATATGTTTCATCAGCAGCCTGTCGTAAAGTTAGTCAAAAATGATGCATCAAAAAATTGAATTTTGATAATTTTTTTTTTTTCAATTATAATTTTTTAGATAAGTTAATAGAATTCTTTAGATCTGGAAATAGAAAATCATTTCAACTTCAAACAGATCTATTTTGAAACAATCTTTTCAGACATTCGATTTTATGCATAGGACATAACAATCTGTATTCTTCATACCTAGTGTCTCCATTGTCTTCCAAAGGCCTCCCACTGCCCCATTGCCTTTCTTTTTGTGCTAAAGAAACAAATTTGACTAAATTATTTGCATTCTAATTCCTGTTATCAGTTTTAAATGTATGCATTTTAGTATAATTGATGCAATGAATTCTTATAGATAGCTTCACATTTAATGTTACCTAGATAATTATCACTATCATGTACTTGATCTTCTGATACTGGTCTATGACCCTTCGTTTCTCTGATCTTTATCATAAGAGTTCAAATAGATATTTATGGAATATTTAGTAAAAGAAAAAAATCATCAAATCAGATATGTATAGGGGATAATTCAAGAAGAGTGTAACCCTAACCCAACACTTTGATGACATAATGTTACTTCCAGTGATCATTATCTGTAATCAATATATATATATATATATTATGCTATTTACTTACATACATATTGACCAATTATTTCTTTGTAGATGACATTTCTTGTTTGTTTCTTCTTCCTCATTATAACGTCTACATGTTCCTCTCATTTGGGTTATATATTTTAAAATAAAGATTTTTTTAATCAGGAAAATTGCTGCTATCTTCTGTGACTAGAATGAACCCAGATTTTTTAAATACATTTGCAAATAGATAAATAAGGGAGACTTCTTTCCCTTTGGATTATAATAGTTATCTCCTTTGACAATATCTTTTAAATTTTTGAACTGACAGATGGATAGATATGATGTTTATTATGATATAGATTATGGATTTCAACCTGAGTGTTTCTTTTTCAGCATAAGAAGTGGGAAGGAGATGGTAAGTATATTGTTATTTTACTCTGAATACCTGCTCTTTTCTTAAAGTATTACTTAATTTAGTAATTTAATTTGGACCTATTACACTTTTAGTACACCAACATTGACCGGAACACATTTTGCCTTGACACCGCATGACGTCATTCAAACGTCAGCTGTTTTACGAACGTAAACAAATATTACATATTTTCGGAAGTTATCCTGAGGAAAACAAGTAATTTTTTTATATAGTATATATTTAACTTTTTATACAACTGGATTGAAAGCACAAAAAAATGACTTGTTTGGGGGGGGGAGGTTAGGGTAGTAACTTTGGAAAATAATGAATTAATAAAAAACTTCCTTTGATATAAAAGAGAGCATTTTTTTTTTGTTCTCCTGGTGTTGAGAAACTTGAAAAAAAACGTTTTGTTTTTTTCTTATTCAACTTTTTTTTGGATTGAAAGTACAAAACATTACTTTTTTTAAATAAAAAATTTACTTGTTTTTATGGGAGTAAAGTAACTTTCAAGAGCATGTATGATTTGTCAAAGATTGTGAAATGACATTTGAATGATGTCATGCAGTGTTAAGGCAAAATGTGTACATTTAGAAAGCAGTCAAGCTCAGGGTGTGAAAAGTATATTTCATCCTTCAATTCTTGTAAAATCTCTTGTAAAAATGTTAAGTTTCATTCATTGATTGTTTATGATTGAATCATGTAAATATTTTCCATAGAAGTGAAATTGCTAAGTATTAATCTCTGTATGAACTTGCTAGTAGAATTGCTGTTAATAATCTATTTTTGCTGGTTTCACTCATGAAAAATGATAATGAGCCTTGATTTTATATTTGTTACTAAGTGATCTGTAAACAAAGAGTGATTGATATGTTTGTGGCCTAAGGCACAAGGACATGAATTATACAGTTCCAACTGAATTCATGTTCAGTTCAACTCTTTCAATGATTACACAAAAAATTGAAAGTATATGAATGCTTTTTTCTTTTCTGGACACTTCAAACTTGAGTGCATAATTGTCAAGAAATGTATAACTCATTGTGTTGTTATCTACTTCCTCAGTATCAAGGTCTTAACACGTAATGAGATCCTCATGGACTAGGTAGTGACCGTGAAGAAGGATGCTTGTTCCTGCAGCATAGTTGAATTGCATGATAGATAGGAAATAGCATTCCAAGGGAAATTATGAATCGCCGTCACCCATATATGTTGTGTTGGTGGTGATCAATTAAGTTTGGAAACTTGAGATGTAGGCAATGATTATTTTCAACTAAGCTTCTGTAAATGTTGAATATTTTTTTAAGCTTCAGCAATTTTTTATGTATGAAAATTGACTCCAGTAAAATCATCTAATAATTAGATCAACACGAGGAGAAATATTTTTAGGAATATTATTGAGAAATCATTTAAAATTATTTGTCAACTCCAATTTCTTAAATGGAGTTGTTAATGCTTCATTTTTCTTTTTGTTTTTCTTACTGCGTACATTTTTTTTAATTCCTTTTTTTTTTCCTTACAGCTGTGTTAGCCACCCATGGCCGCAAAGCCACCCTGTATGATATGGATGGAAAAGAGTAAGTTTCTCATCTATTTATAATGCATTAAATAAGAATCTGAATTTAATTCATTGAAAAAGAATCTGAATAAAGATTTGAGAATTATTCTCATTGATTTAATAAAGTATGAAATAAAATCTTAGTAACCTCATGGATAATTAAAAAAGTGCTCCATTTTGTAGATCATAGTACTATATATCATTGTACCAAGTTTTAGTCCAATATCAGTACTATTCACAACTTCATGAAGGACAACCTTCTGCTTTTCCATGATACCAAAGGGCCCCTCAAAGATAACCATTTTCTGAAGAACTGCACTGCTCCCAGGAACTGCATCCACTAATTCCAGATACTACTTGGATAGATCTATATTGTAGCAATGTCAAAATTTCTCCACCTGTTGGGTTGTACAGAAACTATGAATAAGGCCCTTACAGAATACTGCCCCCAGACTACTTGACCTTATATTGCAAAATATGTATTCAAGAAAAGGACGTATTTGGTCCGACAGAATGAATTACGAATTGCGTTATATCATATAGAAACTTCCAGACCCATTTTCTTGAATTGTTCATTCTATTCAAGTAGTCTAAATAGAGTGATATATTAACTGTGTTTTGACGGGAGATCAGTTCAAATAAGTTTCTATGTAAAAATGCAATTTATTATTCATTATAAAGTATGCAAACACAATCATTTCAGTTTGAATTTTTTGGCTCGAATAATTAAGTCAGCTCAAATACCACTTAGATTAAGTTATTATAGAATTTATCATCAGATTATAGTCGCAATTAATCCTGCCTATCTTCAATATAAGTTTCATATATGTTTCTTTATATATTTAGAATATGCTCAAATTTTTATTGAATTGAAATGATCGTGATTTTGTTGTATTGAGTTGGGGGATATTCCCATTTTCTCATCAAAAGCACCTGATACTAATAGTTAAATACTAAAAGTGGAAACAGTTTAACTAGCATACTACTCATGAAGAATAATAGGATTTTTAAATGTTATTTTTGTATGAATGTATTTGTTGGGATGAAATTAATTTGCAAATATTGGGGAAAGAGTCTTATTTTTTAATGTTTATTATTTTTTACTTCATGATACTTATGTGCAGAACAAAATTTTTATGTCCCAAGTACGAAGATTGTAGAAGTGGCAACAGGCTGTTGCAGGATGATTGAAATTGTTTAGCTTAATTTTAAAGATGGCCGAGTAGGTTTGGTACTTGCCTGGTAACCTCTGGATCATGTGTTTGAATCATGGCTAAGATTTTTTGTATCAGTTTGCTTTTATGTGACAGAAAATAGACATTATACAAAACTCATTTATAAAATTGGCTGTTACAATCTGACTGAAATTATTTAGCTTAATTTTTATGTTGGTATAGCAGGTTTGGTATTTGCCTTATAACCTCCAGATAACATGTTCGAATCACGGCAGAGATTTTATAAATCAGTTTGCTTTAGCATGACAGAAAACACATCGCACAAACAAACTAAAAAGTCACCACAGCTTTTATATGATGATATTAATTCATATTTACAGTTAATTTTTCTAAACTTGTTGTTTTTATCTTCTCATTTTTCAGAATTGGGAAATTCTCTGGTAATAAAGAATCTTTGCTGAGTTCTTTGGAAGGAGATCAGACATTATCATTTGGCGGAAAAGAAATTTTGGTATGTTATCTTCAAGATAGTCACTTTTTACATTAATCATTTTTATAATACAGTAATATCCCATTTAGCACTGTTTTGTTATAGTGCTCTTAAGCAAATATTTTTCATAATCTAATGTAAAATTTCCAAAATAGATAATGAATGATTAAAGACAGTGTTATGGACTGCAAAATAACTGTATACTGTAGTTAATATACCATGTGTATGAAAATCAACTCCTACACATATACAATTTATCATGTAGTGATATATCATCAGCTGCGGGTAGAAGTAGCTACCAGATGAGATATACAGTACTGATCCATTCCATCTTGTTGAGGCTCAACAACAACATGGAAAACTGATTTGGGACAAATGTTCTATGGATTGAAAATTTGGGTCCCAGTCGGCATTATAGTTTCATAGTATACATCCCACCCGCATCATTTTTTTTTCCCTAAAACTGACACTTCCAAATGTTACAGAAGTTGTATTGATTGAGAGCACAAAAATATGGTTTTCAGCCTTTACCAGGAAAAAAAATTAAAGAAAATAACTACAAGAATAAAATGACTAAAGAGTAGCCAAATATTAATAACAAAGGTTTACAATACTTCATCTAATAAATAATACGATCAGATGATCTCCGACAAACAATAGGGTTAGGGGCCAAAGATTTGATTGTAAGTAGAAAGAACATGACTCTAGTGAGTTGCAAATTCCTTTGTAGTCCGAAATAGATTATAGTTGTTTTAGTTTTATTTGCAACTTAGAAGGAAAAAAATGTGATCTTATCTTTGAGATATCATGTCTGTCTGTAATTACTTTCAACTTAGCTTAAACAAGATGATCTGATTTTTTATTTAGACTGCTTGTTATGGTTAGGAAAGGGGAGGGGGGTAGGTGAAAAACTTCCTCAATGAAACAATTTTTGCTTCTTATACTACTATTATTTCTCTCTTATATTGATGCTATATTCTCGTCAATGTGTGACAAAAAATGCCCCAAACCTATGTAATTGGGTTTTTTTGTTTCTTTAGAGATCTTAGTGCCAATTATAAGAATAATGGTTGAAAAAATTCCGTCCTAAAAAAAATTTTTTTTTTTCATTTGAATTTTTAGGGCCAGAGAAGTGACCTCAAATGACCTCCGTAGGAAACCTTACATAGCTTCTGTAAGAGGTTGACCTCTTGTGTGTCTATATGCTAAATATTAGGTCAACAGGCCTTGTAGTTCTAGTGTGAAAGAGGCACGGACAAACAAAGAAGAGGTTCAAATATTAGTATAGATTTATTGATATGTGCTATGTAATATCTACAAAATTCTATAAAATTATCATTTATTTTATTGAAACTTATTCATTTTCATAAAAAATTCTGAAAATTCTCTATCTTTTATGTTTTTAATGTTTGTCATAACATGAATGTTCATTATATATGTGCTTCATGTTATGCAGAATATCCTTGACCAGAACTGTAATCTTGTATGATGAAATTGACGTAAAAATTATTTTGTAGGTGGTGTCTCGTATCTCTGAAGAGAACTTCAAATCTGGGAAATGTTTTATGCCAACAGCCAGTGCCCCTTCGGGAGCCCCAACAAAAACAAAAGGTAATATTATTTATTTTTAAATTGAAACGTGTTCAGATAAAAATCGGTGCCACTTTTCCTCTTGGTGGTATTCATCTCTTCTCGGTTCGATTGGTTTGTACTTATCTTTATTCAGTTAGGTTAGGCTATTACAACTACTAAAAGAGATCTAGAGTATACTCCAGGCTGACCCGTACCAGCCCCCTATCAAGATGACGTGAGTCCCATGATGCTTAAAAATAAATTTTATAAATTCTTGTAAAACTTTTACTTTTTGTACATCCTTACATTTAATTCTCACCCTGGTGGTGACGATCTTAATTAAGTCTCATCAGATGGTACTCGTCGATATGGACAAAACTTCATACCCCCGTATTGTCAATCTGAATACTGATAAACAATATATATCCTGGTTGTTTCTTCTATTCAATTGCTTGTCAGAGCCACGTGAGATTTTACAAGAATTTTTGTTGAAATAAACAGATCAGAATTACAATAAATAAAACAAATGAAAATTGGCATCAGTACTCCACTAGACCCCTTCTGGAAAAATCTATTTTTTTTTTTTTTCGTTCTTTTTGGGGCCTTATTCTTACAGGTATGACAGTAACATCTAGATTCTGGAGAATCTAGATGTTCTTTTAAATTTTGTTTTAGATAATTTCCTAGTGGAAAGTTCCAGTGATGTCATAAATAGAATTTATTCTGACCATATTTATTCTTCGATGGAATTTTTTTTCGATGACTTTGAATTTTGATACTATGGTTGTTCAATTATTGACTCTGAGGGCCAGTTTATCTATCTTGATTATTAATCACATAATGATTATTTACAAATATGTCCATGTTAAACTCATTTTCGTCTCTATATCTATGTAGTTCTCCACATTAAGAGGATCATTTGATTTATAAATTAATTTTTCGGGTCTATGATGCGAAAACAATTTAATCCAAGTCACATGGATTATAAAATTTGTAAAAATGTCGTAACATTGAAATCATACTTTGTGTAATTTACGACTTATTCTTAAATAAATGAATCTATTTTGTGCTTTTCTTTCAGACGTTTCCCGACCGTTTGTCAGTCCTCAATTATCCAATACTTCAACTGGAAATAACTCATCCAAATTCCAGGTTTGCTTATTTTAAATTCATAGATGTTGTTGATCAGATACTAAAAAGCATCTTTTGCTGATTTGAAAATTTAAAAAAAAAATCAAATTTCAAAGAATTATAGTAGTTAACCATAGGCCTTCCCCAGGGTCAAAAAACCGGGAGTTTGATCGGCCTTACCCTGCCATGCTGGCCCATGATGTTTTGGAAGGGAAGGAGTTGGATGCATATCTTTCCTAAGGGCTCTTGACTCGCTGATCCTAATCTATGTGCCATTGACCACTCAACCACCTTGTACACTTTTTAGAAATCTGACAGGCATGAAACTG
The DNA here is from genome assembly GCA_963457665.1 of Thysanoteuthis rhombus. Classification (NCBI taxonomy): domain Eukaryota; kingdom Metazoa; phylum Mollusca; class Cephalopoda; order Oegopsida; family Thysanoteuthidae; genus Thysanoteuthis; species Thysanoteuthis major. The sequence continues at coordinate 34,109,438 of OY735240.1, read as the reverse complement.
CCTTTTCCTTATCATCATCATCATCATCATCATGAGTCTTTTATCATCTGTCATTATGCATAGACCTTCCTGAAGATTCGCCACTTTCTTTCTATCATGGGTGTCGCGGAACCAATATTTCCTGAACCTGTCTAGTTTGTTTCTGTATCTCATATTCCGCATTTGAACTCTGGGGATCCACGTTGTGAGTCATGTTGTCCATCGGTTGTCTACCATTCTTGCTACATTGCTAGCCCTTTGCCATTTGAGTTTCCTGATGGTTTCTATGATATTTCGGACTCCTGTTTTTCCTCCTGATATACTGTGCTGTCATGTGGTTTCTGCTTGTGAGGTTAAGCATGATTCTCTCATGTGCACATTACAAGAGTGTGCTCTCTGTAGGGAAATATCAGGGTCATGCCTCCTCCACTTGTGCCAATTCTAAAAAAAAAGTTGTGGTTTTGTGTGATCATCTTGATGATCTACATTCAGTAATGGATTATCTGCTGCCCGGGATTCTCTGACCCAGTCCTCGGGCCACACCCGACCACATCCTTCATATAAAGTTATATGGTTCAATTATAGCCATATCAATCATTCATTTTTCAGTATCTGTACATTCTTCCTTTAAAGAACTTGTTTTTGTAAGTTTATAAAATGTTTATTTTGAGCCTTATTAGAGGCATCCTCGCCTCTCTATTAGAGGCTCTATCGGTTGGTCCCCGTATTGCTTCTCTGCTGTTTTAAGTCAGAGTTACTTCAGACTTTGTAGAAAGATGTCCTTTGGTAAAACGCTTCTTACCTAGGAAAATCTCCCACTCTGGGTTACGTGATCTGGCAATACTGATTCTTGAACCTTGTTTTAAAATCTATTTTCTCGGGTTTCAAGTCAGATTTTTCAAAACTTGGTAGAAAGGTGTCCCTTGATGAGATACTTCTTACTTATGAAAATCTTCCACTGAGGGTCATATAATCTGACAATAATGGCATTGAAACTTCATAGTGTAAACCTCATTGTACTTTCCATTCTTGTTTAGAAAACAATAGTATTCGTAATGTTTCAGATGAGAAAAATATGTTCACTATATATTTGATTAATTTAAGAATGTCTGCTCGGATAGTGTAATGGTCAGCCTGTCTGCCTCACATGCAGAAAGTACTGGGTTTGATTCCTGATATGAGCAAAGAGTATGGAAAACTTTTCATCAGGAAAAATTTCCCTCTGCATACAGCAGCTTATTGAGTACATTCTGAGCTATGCGATAAGGTTCGAGGTATCCCTTCTGTGGACTTGCATTCTACCAACAAGGTGAGATGAGGACGGGGGGGGGGGTCATATCAAGTCCTGGTCTTGACTACATTTGAGACTTGCAAGGATCGCTTAGCTGACACATGCATCAGAAACCGGGACTTTGTCACTAGTCGTCATATGCCATTAGGCGGGGAGGAGGGCTCTTATGTGATGGGACACTTTTCCTTTACCTTTATTCATATATTCAATATATGCAGAAATATCCAGAATAGTCACGTGTACACTCATTTAAACTAATTTTTGCTCTTAGGACCCCATTTCTTCTGGCCTGAGGCCTTATGCTCACTCAGCCTAATAGTTAAATGGCAACTACTTACATCATTCATCTATTATTCCCCTCGTTTATTTCCATGTATCTGTAATTGATTGCAATGCTATAGCTGTATTACAAAAACTAAAATTCTGTTCAATGTTTTCAGAAAACTGGTGCTATCACAGATTCCATTGAGACAATCACCCCCAGACATGACCCATCAGCACCAAACGCTCTTGTTATGCCAAGACCTAGTCAAGACCATCAGGTGAATTATTTTCTTTTTGTGTAGATATGAATATTTATCCACTTCTCAATGAAGACGGAAATCTGACAAAGTTACATTTAGTGCAATGGAGAGGTGCTCTTGCAGAGCAACTGACCTTTCCCTCTCCTCCACCCACCCCCAAGATAATGGTTCCTATTTTTATATAATCTTGGATTGTGGTTCTCAGCTGAAAATTTTCAGTGTCATTCTAACCCCTCTTCCCTGATACGAAAGATTCATCCTTCTAGCAAAATAGTATAAAGAAAATCATCTAAAAATCCGTGAATGTAAGATCGTAATGCAAACCTACCCAGTTTTCTTCTACAGTTCAGGTTTTGTATTACTAAAAAAAAGACACTGGTATAGGCCGCATATCGAGTTTGCCAAATCATCGCAGTTAGAGAAAAACTACACGCAAAGGGAAAATAAACTTTCACTGGATTTTGAAATATGTCCACCAGCTTAGAAAAAATTCTTTTACTGCACACTATTGTACTGTCTGAAATATCCAAAGCTCCTTTACACAGATTTTTAAATTGAATAAAATTCCGCCCCTAGGATTTTAAAATTCCTTTCAGGGTAATTCCGGGGTGGGGAATAATCCCCCCCCCCCGGTTGGGAACTACTGATCTAGATATTAATGTACTGTATAACAATTTTAAAGAACTCCATTTCCTGTTGTCTTAGATTCAAATTCTTCTTGTAATTTTAATAATCTGTTTTTTCAATATTGTATTTGTTTTTATTAGTGGTACCACAACAAAAATCAGTTACAAGTAGTAGATGTGGTGGTCGACCCTTACATCACTCGTCACATGCGACCTCATCAACGAGATGGAGTCATCTTCCTTTATGAATGTGTTATGGGAATGCGGGATTACAACGGCTGTGGAGCCATTCTTGCGTAAGTTCAATTTACTCATCAAGTTGATCTTTTTACCCCTAGAACTTTGTCTCTGGTAGTGTCGTCCCAAATTGTGTTTGTCTTTCTCTGGATATTTTGACTGGCAAGGGAGATTCTTTTCAGCTATTTCACTGGTAAAAAGTGGACTCTATGCTTGTTAATGCTTGTAAGCCCATTTGATTTTATATATAATGCAAAATCCGTCATCACAGTCAATAATTGAGCGACTGTAGTGTCAAAATTTGAAGTCGTAATTGAAAAAAATTTTTAAAGAATCCATCGAGGAATAACTGTGGTCAGAATAGATTGAGTGGAAAACATCTGAAATAGAGTTAAACAAAAACAAAAAACATCTAGAAACATCTAAATACTGGAGAATCTATCTTTTATTTCTACTGGAAAACAACATTTAGATTCTGGAGGATCCTTATATCATTTCCACTGAAAAACATCTAAAATAAAATTTAAAAAAAAACATCTAGATTTTGGAAAATCAAGATGTTAATAAACTCATCCAAATAAGGCCCCAAAAAGATTTTTAAAAAAACTTCTTTTTTTTTTTGTTTCAATAATCTCAAAAAGACATTTTTAGAAGGTCTGATGCCAATTGTCAAGTCTGTAGACAGAACAGTATGGCTAGGACCACCGAACCACACTAATACACATACGTATAAAAGAAGGATAAAACCTTTGGTCAACTTTGGTGGCTATGGTTCTTAAATGTAAAACATGCATCATCATCTGCTTATCGTAAAGAAAACATTATTGTTTACAAACATTACTTTATTCTTTATAAACGTTATTCTATCTTTCTTACTTTCCTTCTATTGCAGAGATTATATGGGATTAGGAAAGACCCTTCAATGCATTGCATTGTTATGGTAAGTGGTATGACTATTTCAAGTTGCAAAACTATTTTATTTCTGGTGTCTGTTGAGGTTCCACTGTAGCAACTCCATGCGGGGGGAAACCCATCTCCAGGGGTTTCCATTTATTGCTTGTTTCTTTCTGTTGCCATGTTGATATGGCTCTGGGTAACAGTGTTTAGCCAGCAGCACCTTGGCTGGCCTTTGGGTCATTTTCACACAAGTTTCTCCGGGTCCAGAGACATCATTTACAGGATAATCAGTCAACTTTCTTATTAGATGTCCGAAGCCTTTTGATCTTTGCAGGGTGATAAATACTGGGGCAGGGACCTATTTGATTTATTCGGGGATGGTATTCAACCTTATGAACTTATGTATGCTAATTCAATCCCTAAATTAATAGAACACTTTATTTAGAAATCATTTACAATCATTACTATAAATTCTCTTCTAAGAAACTAACTCTAATCAGAACAAAATGTACTTCCTTTACTGATTAGTCAAATCCACATTCATAATGCACAAGTATTTATAGCTACTCAATTTAACTAATTTATAATGATTTCTTAATGCTCATGGTAAGCTGGAGTGTATTTCCGTCAGAGTAAAATCATGAAAAAATGCTGGGCATATACAGTCCTGAAAAGTGAGGATTGATCACATAATTTTTGTGTTAAAACCTTCCACAAAGTTCAATAAGTATATAAACTAAATTCGGTAACTCTGCATCAAACCATTTGGCTGTCTATACAGAACAGACAGACAGACTGACAAACTTCTCCCAATTGTTAATACATATAGAACACAATCTGGTATTCAATATTGATTATTTGCTGAAAATACTTATGATATGTATTTATGAGTTTTAATCGGTATTCATATTATTATTTATATTTTTAAATAATACATTCCCATCATATTTTGATTTATCAATTGAATATATTTGAAATAAGAGCATTCTGAGGGAAATTATGAATCACCATCCATATATGCTGCTTTTTACCTTGTAAATTTAGCAGTGGTAGTTGTAAAATCGAATTACCTTGATTGAAATACAACCAGTAGGGTTTGAATCATAAATTTATGATTTAGAAGTAAAAACTTGGACGCAAACAGGGACCGATTTGGCATAAAATTTCATTATAAATTGACCCCCCCCCCATTAGAAACCTATTTTGCAGGGCAATTTTTAAAAAAACAAAACATTCTTCCTACTCATTGCAAAATATCAACTCCTATCTATGAGTGGGTGAGGCTGGACAGATAGATACATATAAACGCCAGAACATCGATAACCTAAACCTAGCGATTTTGATTAAATCATTCTATTATAGGTAATGGTGATTAATATCATTAAACCATATATATATGTATATATATATATGACAGACAAGCACAGACTTCACCACAGACAGAACAAAGTCCCACACATCATGATGACCCTAAAGGAATCATCTTCCTTGATTCCAATTTCAGCTTCTAAAGCAAAACATCTGATGGTAAATTCATTTTCTACAGAAACCTTTTAACCACTGAAAAGTACTCGCACACACACACACGTACTATACGCTACTGAAGATGGAAACACCTCCAGAAACATGTATAGCACACTAATTAATTCATTTATGGATTAACTAATTAATGAACAAAGTCTCTATACTCTCTTACTCCTGAATCTATCTCACTACCAATCGTTTACACACACATACACACACACACACACACACACACACACACACACACATATATAAGCATTTCATTAGTGCTTAAAATTGATGAATAAAAGGACAAACATAAAAGAATTTTCTTTTTATTATTTCAAGTTTGAAAGTGAAAAAAGAAACCAAACTTGTGCAATTTATTCTGTAACTTACTGCAGGATCATTGGGGTGCTACAGATGACTTCATCATGGATGTGTCAGGGGCGAGATAGCCTGACAGCCTGTCCTTTTCTAGATTGGTTTGGAATCCTGGACTGGTTGCCAACCATAATGGGAGAGCCCAGTTTTCCTGACTATTTACCCATACCTGGGAGTTGAAGAAATAGATTTATGCTTTTCTTGAGAGCTTTATTGTGAAGTGAATGTAAACTGTCAGAGTGGGTGTTTGAATTTGGCCCATCGATCTCATCTCCATTATATCTTTGACAGATACTAATTTTTATATCGATTTTCACAAGACAATTTTGTTTGTGTCTTCTTTCATTGTGGAAAAAAAAGACTTTGTTCTGAAAAAGGCCCTAAGTTAATGAATGTTTTGCTTAAGATTGTCAACCCGGTATCATTTATTGTTATATAATGTGTTAATCCATTTATTTTAGTTATATAAAATGCACTGAAAGTAAGCGTTTGGCTTCTTTCCCCCAGGACCCTTTATAAACAAGGCCCATACGGTGGTAAACCAGTATTACAGAAAATTCTCATCGTCTCACCTAGCAGTTTGGTCAAGGTAAGTCATATTCAATAAGCTTCATTTATCCTTGTCTCAGATTTTGTTGAAACTGATGTCATCTTAAAACAGGATAAACTCACCATCACAGTCAATAATTGAACAACTGTTGTATCAAAATTCAGATATTCAATTATTAATGGTGATGGCAAGTTCATCTCTCTTGTTCATTAATCAAATAGCGACTATTTGCAAGTAAGCTCAAAGAGTTGTCAGAATTAAAATCAATGTAGTAGTTTTCCACATTGAAAGGAGCCTTTGAGTTGACTTGTAAATGAATTTTTCAGGTCTATGACATGGAAACTATCAAGTTTATCTGAGCAGTCACATGGATTCCTGAATTGATAAACACTCACCATCACAGTCAATAATCGAACAACCATAGTGACAAAATTTGAAGTCATGTAAAAAAAGATTTCTTCGAAGAATGATATGGTCAGGATGAATTCTATTTATGACATCACTGGTAATTTCCATTGAAAAACATCTAAAATAGAGAGAAAAAAAAACATCTAGAAACATGAATCTAGGTATTATTGATATATTCGACAAAAAAAGGCCCCAAAAAGGTAGAAAAAAATTGTTTCCTTTCCACCTCAAATAAGAAAAAAATGATGCCAATTTTCAAGTCGGTAGACAAAATGGTATGGCCAGGAGCACTGGAATACACCAACACTGAAACACATACATATAAAAAGGGATAGAATCCTTAGCCAACTTTGGTGGCTATGGTTGTATTTATGACAGATGACGTGAATTTTAGTCATTGCAGTCTTATAGCAAACTCAATGAAATTCCCTTTTCAATTATAATTGATGGCAATCCAGTTCTATCTGTGAGTCGGAGCTTTTATCTTGCAATGAATTACTATAACACTTACCATCTTCCACAGTTGATGTGTTAATGTTTATTCATTCGCCATCAGTACAGTATTTATATCGATCAAAAAGTTGATTACCCTATACTTTTTCACTTATAAGAAGTGTATACTTTGGTATTTTATGGTGTTGTGAATGTTTTTTATATGCAACAGTAAAAAAATGTTCATTATTAGAATTAAGAAATTGTTCTGTGTACATATAAGCGGAAGGACTCAGATGCAAAGATGTATGAACAGGAAGACGTAATTAAGGGATTACGTTTTCCACCAGTGGTAACTTTTACCGAGACCATTCATTCATTAAGGCAGGCCGTCAGGGACGTGATTTACATAGACTTGATCCAAGCCTATCCCATTGATCTTGAAAAAAAAAAAAAAAAATTGTGGAGGGGAACACCTGCCCAGGTGAGGTGATTCCAGTGCTGGAGGTGCTGCACAGACCACCACCAACAATATCTCACAGTCAGTTAGATAGATGGTAGCGGAAAATCTGAGACAACCAGGTTTTGAGCTGAGTTACAGTAGAGTTCGGTCTCTTGTTGTCTGCCTGTTGCAGCTATCCACTGCGATTTGTCTATGTGGGGTGATAGACAAGGAACCCCCTGAGATGTCAGAGGTACCACACCTTGCCCAAGGATGACATGAAACACTATTTAGGCCTACATTATGGCACAGATGAATAGATGACCCCTTCATACTCTGGCCTCATTGGGAGAATGTATAAATATTTCATAAGAAGAAATCAAGCAGAGAATCACCCTAGGATGGCAAGCTCAACTTTCAAAAACCAGACGATCCCAATAATCCTAAAAAGAAGAGTATACAACCAATGCATTCTCCTGATAGTCACTTATGGAGCTAAAACATGGAACCTAACCAAGAGACAGACCCGCAAACTGAGAAACATGCAATGTGCGCATGAGAGAATCATGCTCAACCCCTCATGGGGAGATCACAAGACAGCACAATATATCAGGAAGAAAACGGGGTACAGACACATCATAGAATCCATTAGAAAACTCTAGTGGCAATGGGCTGGTTATGTTGCAAGAATGAAAGACAACCGATAGACATCACGACTCACGACGTAGATCTCCAGAGACCACATGACAAACCGAGGCCGACAAAAAACAAGATGGAGAGATGAACTTGACAAATTCAGAAAATAGTGGCTCTGCAACGCCCATGATGGAGAAATGTGGTGGATCTTGGGGAAGCTCTATGTCCTACGATGGACGTTAAAAGACCGATGTTGATGATGACAATTAACTACAGAGGAAAAAATAATAATAAATTTGCTTTCTGAGACATCCAAGTGACTTGCATAGAATTTTTTACTTGAGACTGATGTATATAGCCACACTGTAGAGTTGTAATACAACGAAACAGCTGTCTGGATAACTCAATTATTTAATTATATATATGAACTGCTACATGGTAAACGACTGATGATTCTAGGAGGAGAAAAATTACGCATGGTTCCCGGATAACAATATATATGTAAAACACAAAAAAAACACATATTACAAAGATACTAGGAAATAAGTGACACGAAAAACTTTTGAAAAAGTTTATTCCTTTTTAAAACTGTCGAGTTTTCTAGACTATGTATACATATATAGTTCATAATTTTTTTTTTTTTTTCAATTTGTAAGAATTCAGGTTCCAACTGGTGTGGCTTTTCCTTACTTTTTACTTATATCTATCTATCATTCCATCTATCATTCTATCTCTCTATCATTCTATCTCTCTATCATTCTATCTCTCTATCATTCTATCTCTCTATCATTCTATTTATCTATCATTCTATCTCTCTATCATTCTATTTATCTATCATTCTATCTCTCTATCATTCTATTTATCTATCATTCTATCTCTCTATCATTCTATTTATCTATCATTCTATTTATCTATCATTCTATTTATCTATCATTCTATTTATCTATCATTCTATCTCTCTATCATTCTATTTATCTATCATTCTATCTCTCTATCATTCTATTTATCTATCATTCTATTTATCTATCATTCTATCTCTCTATCATTCTATTTATCTATCATTCTATCTCTCTATCATTCTATTTATCTATCATTCTATTTATCTATCATTCTATTTATCTATCATTCTATTTATCTATCATTCTATTTATCTATCATTCTATCTCTCTATCATTCTATTTATCTATCATTCTATTTATCTATCATTCTATTTATCTATCATTCTATTTATCTATCATTCTATTTATCTATCATTCTATCTCTCTATCATTCCATCTCTCTATCATTCCATCTCTCTATCATTCTATCTCTCTATCATTCCATCTCTCTATCATTCTATCTCTCTATCATTCCATCTCTCTATCATTCCATCTCTCTATCATTCTATTTATCTATCATTCTATCTCTCTATCATTCTATTTATCTATCATTCTATCTCTCTATCATTCTATTTATCTATCATTCTATCTATCTCTATCTATCTATCTCTCTCTATCTATCTCTTTATCTATCTATATCTCTTTATCTATCTATATCTATCTATTTATCTCTATCTATCTATTTATCTCTATCTATCTATTTATCTATCTATCTCTCTCTCTATCTATCTATTTATCTATCTCTCTCTCTATCTATCTATTTATCTATCTCTCTCTCTATCTATCTATTTATCTATCTCTCTCTCTATCTATCTATTTATCTATCTATCTATCTCTCTATTTCTCTATCTATCTATCTCTCTATTTATCTATCTATCTATCTATCTCTATCTATCTCTCTATATATCTTATCTTATCTATCTTATATATATATATATATATATATATATATATATATATATATATATATATAAGCAACCTTTACAAACAGAATAATACTTAAAATGAGTCCATTCAGCCATTCTGTATAAAGGAAAGAAAAGTTTGCCATCTCTAACAGCTGGCAAAATTTACACAACAGAGCCACCATGATGCAAATCAAATAAATGCTTAATTGTCGTTGAGAATGCAATATAAATTATTTTCTCTTTTAGAATTGGTTCCAAGAATTCAAGAAATGGCTTGGCTTGGAGAGGATATCCGTATTTGCCGTAGAAGCTGACAAAAGAGTCGATGTGTGTACATTTTTTCACTTAATGACATGAGTATTTGATAACATGCATATTTCCAAGTTCCTCTACAAATACATCTTATATTGGGTGACCGAAAATATTCTTTTGGTTAATTATGTGAAAAATCAAAGAATTTTTCATTTTCAACCCAAACTTTATTAAACAATATATTTACATTTTTGTTCCCCCTTTCAGATATCTTTATAATTACTTTCTCCCTGAATGTTTTATCTTTCTCTGCGAAGAACTGCTTGAGATGCCTTGTGCGACCTTTAAGGGAATTGAAGATCTTTTTCCATTTAGATAACTATGTAACCAGAATGAATGGTGAATGATAGAAAACTTCCCAACTAAACTGTAACAATTTTTCTCTAAAGAAATATGCATTATACTAATGGGATATTACACCTTTTCCCTTGACTAATTTTGGATACTTTTCATTGATTGCTGTCCTCAGTTGGTCTAATTGGGAGCAGTACTTGTTCGAATCAATCAACTGTGATAGAACCTCCTTGGATTTCAAAATACACCATAGACCTGTTATAACGTGGCTTGATCTAATGTGGAATTGCTTATAACGCACATGGACTCTGATTTTCAAATTGTAAATTTGGCTCTCAAAATAATAGTTAAAGACAAGAAAAGAAAGATCCCCACTTGATGAGGTTACCCCAACTGTAAAAAGGAAATGAATTAAAAACATTCCAGAAGTCAATAAACAAAACTCGATACCCCTTTCTCTTTCATTTGTCTCTAACAAGATTAGTAAAATAATTGTGAAGCGCCTACTCGAGACACTCGTTAGTATGTATCCAAGTTTTTATCAAAATGCAACTTTTCTGGTATGGTGTCATGATGTAAAAAATTCTACTATTCATTTCTGTCTCCCTGCCAGACTAGACTCACTCTACCCTACCCCCATGGTTTTCTCTTCATTTCTGCACAAATTACAGGGGTCGGTCTTGAAGAAGTTGAGAGGGGGTTCTGGATTTGGGATTAAGGTTTTTAAAAACGGAAATTTTTTTACAAAGCAGACTTGCTTATAATGCATTAGAAAATTATGGATCCCGACTTCCGCGTTATAACTGGTTTCCAGTGTATGTTATGTGTGAAACGGAGTATGTGGGGCTGACAAATTACAATGATGAAAATGTCAACGAGTATAGCATCAACATAAGTTTCAAAATATAAAGTCAAGATTACTAAATTGATTTTTCAGGAGTATCTGCTTCGACCAAAATGCCCTGTTCTGATAATCTCCTATGAGATGTTCCTACGAAACATCAAAGAGGTCGAAAAGGTCAACTTTGACCTGATTATTTGTGATGAGGGTCATCGCTTGAAAAACACGTCCGTCAAAACTAATTCAGTAAGTATGTGGTTTCTTATTATAAGGAGAGAATTACTTCACTGCAAATTGTATGAAGCTAACTGGACCTGACCTGTGGAAATTCCATGGGTGTTGACAACTGAGATCATCCATTAACTCATGCTTCGGTTCTCCTCTCGCCCTTTGCCCTCTATCTTCTCATTCTCTCCCTTATCTCTTCCATGTTTTTATCTGAATGTTATACAAATATGCGTCCCTTGGATAAATGAATCACCGTAGCCCATGCATGTACCAGAGCTAATTATCTAAAGAAAATAGATCTTCTATCTAAAATTAACAAAAAAAATACCAGCACAAGATTTGGGTATTGTTCGTTCCAAAATTACCCTAGAGACCCCTAAAAGCTATTTTTCAAGAGAACAAAACAAAGAGCATTCCTAGTGGGTGCATTGTGCTATACTCATGCAGATTTTCAAGATTGTAGTCCCAAAAATTTGACTGGAGACACACACAGACTTGAACTCTCGAAGATAAGAGAATCTATAGCCCACTTGGCTGTTTGATTGGCCATTTGTGGGGCTACAGTGATTCAATTTGGTTCATTTTCAGATACAAAAATCTTCCTATTAAACTACCTAACTTTCTTATGTCCCTATTGTAAAACTACATAACCTTTCCCTTATGTTGTCACCAAAAGTGTAGCATTCGAACAGTCAGGAGAAAACAATGATATATGAGCAACAAAGTGATGTATGTGTATGTGTACATTTAAATGTTTAGATTGATAACTATCAATCATGTTATGTCCATGATTTTAAATCTTTTTATTGTCAATGAACACTCTTTGGAAAAATTCAATTATCTTATAGCAATAAAAATCAGCTTTAAGTGGCCGAGGCAATCTCTCTTCCTAAAAATTGCGCCTAACCCCAAGAAAACAGTTATATGCTTAAGATATTTCACTGGGGAAGGTCTTACACTATATTTTGTATGAGTTCCATGAATTTGGAAGCAAAAAACACTTTTCTATTTATATTTGACAAAATAACATTCATAATTTTGAATTACGGAAGACTAATAATGCTATCAATTAATATGTTCTATTTGGTGACAATGACCTACTTTTGTGTGTAGTGAGTTTGTTCATTTAATAACCTCTGCTACTGTTGATAATAACCTAATGTGCTATTTACAATAGCTGGAATATAAGAGTATGGAAGCATATTAGTGATATAAGGCACAATTTATGCCTTTTGCAGGAACTAGCTGAAAACCTGCTTGGTATTAGGTGTTCTTAAAAAAAAACCAGCTAGATTTGAATGTTAAATCCCAGGAAGATTCAATATCTGAATTTTTATATCATGTATGCTTGTTTTTTTTGTTTTTTTTTTGTTTTGGTTTTTTAGATTAAATTATGCTAGTAATCGAATATTTTGAAACTTTTCATTTGCAATAGATAAATGAAATCCGAAGCAACTGAGAATTGCAGACAAACATTTACACACACTGAATCTTGTACATATTTTATGTTGTTGTGGAGAAAATATCTATTTCTCAAGGTGTTATATTACTTACCATTTAAGGTTCCTTTTGATACATATACTTATATTTTCATAATTGTGCTTTTCTAATTTTTCTTCTCGGATGTCAAGTGTTGGAGCTTTTTTTTTTTCCAATTTGAAACAGAGCTATTGTGAAAAGCGAAATAATGCTATATTTGTGTAACATAGTAGATAAAGTCTGTCAAAAATATCTTGTTGAACATCAAAATAATTTCTTTTTTTTTTCCCTCTTTTCAGTTGCTTTCCAGTCTACCAGTGAGGAGACGAGTTGTTCTCACTGGTACTCCCATTCAGAATGACTTGCAAGAATTTTATGCTATCGTAGAGTTCTGCAATCCAGGAGTTCTTGGTAATTCATTATCTTGTTGAAGATCTGCTATCACCAAAATATTCATCATTGCAAACTCATTCTTACATGAGCTTCCCATGAAGTAAAAAAAAATCTTCTGAAAAGTTATTTGCTCACTGACCCAAACGATAGTTCTGAAATAGGTATCTGTTCACTAAACCGAATAATAGTTATAAAAAAAGTCACCTGCTCACTAAACCAAGTAACAGTTCTGAAATAGTCACCTGCTCACTAAACCAAATAATAGTTCTGGAATAGTCACCTGCTCTCTAAACCGATTAATAGTTATGGAAAAGTTATCTGCTCAATAAACCAAATAATGATTATAAGAAATTATCAGCTCACTAAATCAAATAATAGTTATAAAAGAGTTATCTTTTCACTAAACCGAATAATAGTCATGAAAAGTTGTCTGCTCACTAAATCAAGTAATAGTCATGAAAAGTCGTCGGCTCATTAAACCAAATTATAGTATGTTTAATAGATATAGTTTAGTCTATGGAGCCAAGCCATAACATCATCCTTAGCTGTTATAAGTCCACTGTTGGTCAACGGTCTTTTCTATATCCTTACATCCAAGTACCTTTATTTTCAATCTGTTTAGATTGAACAAGTGTATTAAGCGAAGATTTATTTTTTCGAATTATGCAATTTTACTTGCATCAAGTCCCGTTCTGTTCTTAACTAGTATTTTTCAAAAATTTGATATATTTGTAAGATTTACATTAAAATGACTTTTTGAACGAGAATTGAAGAAAAGAATAATTAAAAAAAGAATAAACTTTGATTTATTGGTGTTCATTCGTTTGATAAAATATAAAGATATTGAAACAATTAGTTGAACTGAAGCGGGTTTAGTATCGAATATAAAGAAAAATATCATTACATTATTTTTTCCTGGTGTAAGCTGGGAGATTTAATGAGAAGTTTGATGGTAACAAAAATATTTCCATTCCAGAGATTGTCCATTGATTGGACATCTTGTAATTTCTCATAACGGTTGCAATTTCTCTGGTCAGTAAAACCTTACTCATGTCATAAAGAGCCTCGCTACAGCCTGTCTCTATTATTTGCTAATGAACCCAATAAATATTATAGTGACTTTGAAAAGCTTGCAAACAATTTAATTGTGCTTAACTTTTTATGTCATCAATGTAGGTTATTACTTTTTGTTATTTGGCCCTTGAATATTTAAAAAGGCTAGATTTCAAAAATTTCAATAGAACTTTTAACATTCAGTGTGGAATTTTTTCTAAGAGTAAATTTCTGTCATATCCACATATATGGTCAGTGTTGCCGATTTATTAATTTTGTTTTTTTTGTTTTGACTGCACAAAATCAAACATTTAGCACCTACTTACAGTCATTCTCAGGGCTATTTCCCCCTGTCAATTCTAGCTGTTTTAGCTGTTTTCTAGCAGTTTCAGGCTATTGAAAATGGCCATAAAAAAGCCAACTGTATTTTAGCACATTCTGGAGGGGTTTTTTTTTTTTTTTTTTTGTCACTTTTTCAAGGTCGATTTAGCACTGAGAAAATTTTTGAATTGGCAACATTGTAAGATGATGAAAAATTCTATATTTTTTTTCTCCGATGAATGTTTTTTTTTTTTGTTTTTCCCTGTCAGGTACATCAACTGCTTTTCATAAGGTATACGAACAGCCCATCATTGCTTCACGCCAACCTTCGGCAACCAAAGAGGAAGTGACACTTGGAAATGACCGATCATCGGAACTTTGTCGTCTCACCAAATTATTTCTCTTACGGCGAACACAAGATGTCAACAACAAATATCTCCCGCCTAAAGGTACGAAATCGTGTAACGATGGATGTTCAGCACAATACGTTACAGTTTGGGGTTGTTGTAGCATCTTGTGTCCTGTTTACTTCATTACTTTTCAGTAAATGTCAAATTCATTTACATTTCCTATCAAATGTGTTTCTCATTTTTTTCTGCAGTGGAAATTGTTGTGTTCTGTCGTCCTTCAAGTCTTCAACTGACCCTGTATCGGCAGATTCTCAACTCTCAGATGATACGTCGTTTCTTAGCCGGCCATTATGATGGCCCTTCCCATCTCATCAGTATTGCTGCCCTGAAGAAATTGTGTAACCACCCAGCCTTGCTTTATCAATCCCTTACGTCCAATGAAAGTGACGAAGAAGAGGTAAATGTTTTGTCTCTTAATTTTTATTTTTTTTAGTAGTAAAATACTTATTGCTTTGCTCATATATATATATATATATATATATATAGGGATTGAAATATAAAGCCTTGTAGTATCTGAAAAATTTCCTCTCCTTCCTTCCTCATCCTAACTAAACCCCCTATTATTTGAGTCTCTAGTCTTGATTTTTCAAGTGAATTGGATGATAGTAGTAGTAGTAATTATATTGCCAGCAGCCAGTGAATTTGCGTGCATGCGCACACACAGAGCTGAACTTGGATATTCATATATATATATATATATATATATGTATGTATGAAGGATGAAAATCTAAAGCCTTGTAGTATTTGAAAAATTCCCTCTATCTCTCTTTCCCTCTTCATCCTAACCTAAACCCCTAATTATCCAAGTCTCTAGTCTTTATTTTACGAGTGAATTGTGTAGCAGTAGTAGATATAACACCAGCAGCCAGTGAACTCACATACAGAAGTTGCTTGGCACCAACCAATTTCGTGTTCCTAGTACCCCCCGTTGTCTGATTATATGACAAACAGATTGACAAATCGCAAATTATGGTTTTGATTTAGTGCAGCCATCTTCAGGGAATCCTTTTCATTATTTAAATTTTCTATGGAATCCCTTCCAAAAACCACTTTCCCTTTTACATATATTTATATATGTATGTAAATATTGTTTATGGAATTATCTGAATTTGTCTAAACCTAAACAGAAAATATACATTCAAATCGGAAAGTAAGAACAAAAATGACTACTAACTGAACAGCGTATGTGTCACATAAATAACCAAGTTGTTTTTGATATTAACGTAACTGTTGAAAATGAATATTTGGAATTTTGTTGTTATGTGTTGAGAACATTATAAACAATCATCATACAAGATGAATTGAATGAGAAAGAATGTGTGTAAATATGCAAAAATGTCTGTTTGTTTTCTGGAATTCTTGGAAAGGTTGTGTGAAACCCTGGGGTTCTATGAACACAGTTTGGATACAACTGATTGAGAGTAACCTTAAAAAATGTGTTCATTTTTAAAAAAATAGGAAGTTTTCCTGACTGCTTCCGTCATCTGGCTATCCTATCTTTACTCAAATCGATAAATCACAATATTTAGATTAGATACCCTTAGTCTAAATTAGAAAGAATTGTATTACTGAATTTGCTTTTCTTTTGTTGTGTTTTGAATCTGAAAAACTTTTTTGAATAATTGTTATTTCAGGAAGGAAGTGTCTATCAAGGCCTGGTGTTTTATCCCCAAGGTTACAATGTTCCTGACAATCTTGTAGAGGACGGTGGAAAGCTCAGTGTTCTTGCATCGTTACTCAAACAAATTTACACAGCCACTCCACGGGATAAAGTTGTTCTAGTGGCTAATTACACAAAGGTCAGATCATCACGATACATTGCTTTCCTTTGATTTAAAAAAATTAATCCTTTACAGCCGTGTGTTGACTTGTGTTTGTTTACGTTCTGATAGTATGGACATAACTAACTCAATTTGGGTATAAGTTGATCATTATAGCATAAAATGGAATACTTATTGTATGTGCATTTCATTTGCTTTTCCAAAGAGAAGGAAACATAATGGATGGCATTTGTTCCTTTTACCTAAGTCGTTACCTTAACCCGGCAAGGTGTTAGTTCTTTTACTTTCTCTGGCTTGCTTCCCCTGTCTCGAGAAATTGAAATGAACATAACAGGTATACTGTGCGTTCTCTTTATCTAGCTAACAATAATGGAAATTTTCATTATTTGCCATTTAGTCATAGAACTGCATTAGTGAAATTGCCATCATCTACAGTTAATGGGATTTAAGCTCTTATGGGGATGTATTTGTGACCAGATGATAGTCGGTTGGACCGTAAGTTGATGTATGATTGTATTTCTTTTTTTTATTATTAATCTTTACCTTTATTCCCTTTCAGTTTTTTATATATTGTTTTTTTTTTAACAATTTTTTTCTTTAAAATTTTTCTTCTACTTTTTATGAAAATAACTTAATTTTCTTCATTTTTTTTAGTCATTTCTTTCATTTTTCTTTTTATTGTCTGCTTTCATTCTTCCAGGTGCTTTATTCTCTCATTCAGTCATTTTTTTCATCCGTCTTTTATTTTTTTCTTTCATCAAAGAATAAGAACATTTTGTTTTTTCTTTTATTTCATCAAAGAGTATAACAATTTTTTTTTTTACCTTTCATCAAAGAATAAACGAACATTAGTGAGCATTATTAAATATGAAAAGTGAAATTGCCAGATTGGACCTAGAATGCTTAATGACTGAGCTGAAAATGGCTACCTATCTGTTTCTTTTTTATTTTAAATACTCTCATATAAGCTTATTTCAAGAGCTATTTACTTCTAACTTTGTGGAGAGAAGTATATATATTATTGATAATTTTGACTAGTTTTCACCTTCATCTTAATTCTTATCCCAATCGGACTGTTATCTTACAGCAATGTTTAAACAGTGTAATCGGAAAGTAAAGAGCAAGCCCACTGTGAGAATCAAAGTAACACCATCTTCCCAGAGAGAGTCCAGTATATGCCTGGCCACTTTTAACCATTCAGTCACAGGGACTTTGTATTTAAAAAGAAGCTAATTTTACTCCTTAAATCTAGCACCCTACAACCAATATTTTATGCTTGTTGAGGTTTCCAATTGAGACCTAGTAATCTTTTTGATACAACGATATTTTAAAAATTTTATTCTTAGATGAAGTATTACAACATTGTTATTAATTTTGACTAGTTTTTACCTTCATCCTAACTTCAGTTGCTTTTTATCACAAATTTGAATCAGACTGTAATCCTATGGTGACAATTTAATAGTGTAATCAGAAAATAAATAGCAAGTCCGCTGTGAGAACTGAACTAACACCATCTTGCCAGAGAGAGTCCAGTATATGCCTGGCCACTTTTAACCATTCAGCCATAAGGACTATACAGTTGAATGAAATTTGATTATACACCTTGAACCTAACACCTTACAACCGATATTCCACACTTGTTGATGTTTACAATTGATACCTAGCAGTCTTTTAATTCAATGGTATTGTTAATTTTCTATTCTTGAATGAAGTATTGCAACATTTTTTTATGATTTTGACCATGTTTATATCATTGTGAAATTCTGATTTCTACTCTAAATAGAAAATATATAATATTTGGTTTATTTCAATTTGAACACAGTGAAAAGAGTTGATTCTTGAGCCGCTGCATTTACATACAGTTATAATTTGCGTATCAATGAATAATGCAAGCTAGAAAATCATTTGTACTGATGCCAATAATAATCAAAGAACCCAATTTAGTTTCAATTTATTTCAATTGAGGCATTTTTTATATTTATTAAACAGACAAAGAATCTTTAAAACAATAAGTAAACTTAGTATCCCAATATTCACTTAATCCTTTGCAGACTGGCCCAAATCCCTTTTTGGTACAGATCTGGTCCACTCCTGATTTAGAGTTTTATTTCAAATTACCAGTTTTAATGGATGAAGGTAAACCTGTTGATTATTTTTTTAAAATCTTTTTTTTTCCTTTTCTTTGTAGACACTAGATTTGCTTGCTGACTTTTGTAGCAATCAAGGTTATAATTGCTGCCGGATGGATGGACAAACTCCTACAAGTACGAGAATGAACATTGTACGACAGTTCAATATGCCTGGCTCAAATCATTGTAAGAATTAATTTCATTCTACATGTTTGTGCAATGACCTTTCGATTAAGGTTAATGTATTATTCTGCTTTGAATAGACCTGAAATGAAACATTTCCTAATTGGAACTTATTTCATTAAAAAATTCTAACTAAATCCATGGAAATTCCACGGTTGTTGGCCACTAAGATTATTCATTATCTCATGCCTCTGGTTTTCTCTAACCCTTTGCTTGGATCTTCTTGTTTTTCCCTTATCCCTTCCAATTTTAATAACCCGTCCATGTTTTTTTCTGAATGACATACAATCATGAACTAGTTCCATACCCAGAAATCTTCCTACCCTCTAATCAAACTACCTAACTGATTTTTCTACCCTCTTATCAACTGAAAGTATGATATTTGTATGATGGTAGTAACAAGTAAAATATCATTGAACAAAATTTGCTTATTTAGCACCTTTTGAAGCTACATCTAACTCCAAAAGAGCTAAATCAGCAAATTTTTTTTTGGTATGTCAGCTTGTCAGTTGTTTAGTGAAGTCAATCAATACCAGAGGTACTCACACATCCAAAATAGTATTTGCCTCTCTTGCCATTTAAATTTATAAAAATTCATATTGTATCGTTTTCAGGGGGACAAAATTCATTATTTAGTAGTTTGTTTTGTTTTTTTCTTTAAAGACCTAAACTCGTGTTTAAAATGCAAAATTCAAAATTTTGTAATAGGAATCTATATATATATATATATATATATATATATATATATATATGATTATGATAATAATTGAGTCATCTGCAGACAGTTGTTTCGTTGTATTACAACTCTTCAGTGTGGCTATACACTTGCATCTTATCTCTGCCCCATGCAGAACTGGACGGTCAGTATGGTTGAATTTAAGTAATATATTTTACTTATGCACAATTCCCCATCAACCAGAGTACTCTATTCCAGAGTTGGAAGAGCATTGCTTATAGTTTATTATAAACAAGTTTACCTTACTTGAAGAGTGCTCTACCCTGAATAATGGAGCGTTTATGGTGAATTTTAAAGAGATTATGGAAACACAAATCTCTGAAACTGGATTGAATTTATTTCTTTTACATGTTTTGAGAGACTCTTTGCTCTTGTCAAATTTCAAATGGGAAAAATGATAAAATTTTGCAAATAACAAGGTTTGAGAAGAGGGGGTGAGATGATGCAAGGTTATTGTTTGTTTCTAAATTCATTATCTTCACTGGCGAAAAAGGAGATGTCTCCATGTCTAAGTTGAAATCATTTGTGTATAAGTGGAATCAAGAAGAGTTTTGTATCTATATAAGTATTTTGGTCGAGTGACTTATTGAGAAAATTGTGTGTATGCAGCATGTGTAAGTGTGTATTATTGTGTCTATATGGTTATATTCTATGTGTATATGAGTATTGATAATCCAAGATTTTACCAAAATGTATTCATTTATTTAGATTTTTTAAGATGCGTTTTTAAATTTGATTTTTGTACCAATCTGATGAAGGAAAATGTGTCTGCATTGTGTGTGTATATATATATGTATACATTGTTTTTCTTTTCAGTTATCTTTTTACTGAGTTCAAAAGCTGGAGGTGTTGGCTTGAATTTGGTCGGAGCATCCCGATTAATCCTGTATGACATTGATTGGAACCCAGCTAATGATCTGCAGGTAAAAATACCTACATTTTGTCCCACCTTTACCAAGTTTCTCTCAAGGAAGAATAATCAGCTCTACGAATAAATTTTGATAAAGGAACATAATTGTGAATCAAGATTTATCTGTGATAAATTGCGCAAAATTTAGTTACATTCTGATTCAGACCCCCCCCCTTCAAATTTATACCCACACAATCTGTACCTGTGTTAATTGAATATGGAATGAAATGAGCGAATTTATGAAAGAAAGAAAAAAAAGAAATTATTTGTTCCTTTCCTGACAACCATATCAGTAGCCATCTTCAGGACCAAATTTACCTCCATACTTCATTTCCAAGACATTCATTTGTTTTAAGACAAAACTTTTCTCTTCATGTGTTTACACGACATGTATCACAAAAATAAATGAAGATCGCTGTTGATATGAACACTTCGAAAGTTTCCGCAGATCTCAACAATATTCCCCAGCACTAGAAACTGGAAATCTTGGGGGGGGGGGAACATTCCCAAAAAGGTGGCAGGTGAGGTGCTAAAATGTTAAAAGGACAGTAAGACTATTGAGAGGGAGAGAGAAAGATTGGTTGAGTTGGTTCCAGACCGTTTTTAGTGATCACAGCCCAACAAAAGGCAAAAGAAGTGACTTATTCATTGGTCATCCCTTTTCCCAATTTTTTGATTGATTACTCCTAACGCAGCATATATAAGTTGTGGAGATTAATGATTTCTCTTGGAATCCCTGTTTGGATTATATTACACTTGTTAATTTGATTTTTGATAGCAGTCTTTTCAATATAATAAACACTGTAAAACTTAAGTCATAATTTATTATTGGCAACTGTCACAAATATTAAGTCATGGTTTGACTTATATTGAAAGAAACCAACATATCGATCTTTTGAAGGCAATCTTTTTTGTTATTAGTTGATCACATGATTCGTTTCATAATTTCCCTTGGAATGCTAGTAATTAAATTTTTTTTTTGTTTCAGGCGATGGCCCGTGTCTGGAGAGATGGCCAGAAAAAGAAAGTCCACCTTTACCGACTCTTGACAACTGTGAGTGAATTATAACGCTCTAATTTCCAGATTCAGATTTTTACTTTTGTTGTATTTAATTGGTCATAGCATTTTTATCATTATGTATCATACAAAGTTTACCTATACATTCAAAAAATAATGGCAGTATTTGAATGATTTTTTATTTGCATTGTACTTTTTAAAAAAACATCAAAAACGTATTGCTGGCAATTTATATAATTAGATTGTACAATTAGTTTTATCTCATTAATACGTATTGGCTCATCCAAATTCTTTTTGGATACAAAATTATTTTCTCTCTTACATCATGGTTGCTTTGTTTATTTTTCAGGGAACGATTGAAGAGAAAATCTACCAGCGACAAATCAATAAGCAGAGTCTGAGTGGGTCTGTAATTGATGCACGAGACAAAGGAAAAGTAAAATTCTCTCTGGAAGAACTTAGAGTCAGTATCATAAATCTTGACCTCACCTTCTGAGAAGTTTTTTTTTTAATTTTTTATTTTTTTTAAATGGTGCAAATTCTGAATTGTCGTACGGAGATCCTGGATTACCTAAGTGACAGGGTTTCACTTCTCAGCCTCTCCGGTTGTTGTACGGGGATGAGATCCGGGATTATCTGTGTGACAGGATTTACCTATCAGCGTCTCCGGTTGTTGTATTGAGATCCTGGATTACCTGAATGACAGGATTCCCTATCAGCCTCTCCGGTCGTTGTATGGAGATCTTGGATTACTTCAGTGACGGGGTTCTGCTATCGGCCCTCTCTAGTTTTATTTGGAGATCCGATCCGGCTACTTCTCTACTGCAATTTGGGGCTTTACTCTATTGTGGAGGTGTGATTAGCAGCACTGAAATGGATACGGTGAGCTGAGTTCACACCCGAGCTGAGACAATCTGCATTCATGTTGCGCTAATTCCCTCCATCTATGCATGAAAATAGCAAATCTGGGAAAGTCCAACTCTTCATCCAGTGCCATGAGAGGCTGGAAAAGGACAGGGTTGGGAACCTGCTCCAGAAAGGCAGAATCAAGTAGGTGAAGCTTTGATGGGCCTTACAAGGCAAAAGGTGATTATAATAAATGCTTATGCAAACTAACCCTGCGGCACTCTTGGTGGTACAAGGGGGTGGATGACTATCACTGTTTGTTTCGCTCCGTTTCCTCTTCTCTCATTGTCATCTCTCGGATTTATAACCAAATCTGAATTCACGTCCGCAACTGTGATGTGTACCCGAGCAAACAGCAGATCGAAGTATGAACCATCTGCAATGAAAGTGAAAATCCAGCTTTACTAGATTCAATCTGCAACTACAGACAGAATCCCAACTTCTGAGTAGTACAAAGTGTTTCAAAAGTAACTAGGGTATACATTTTCTTTCTCATTTTTCTTTTCAGATTTCTGTCCTAACTCCGTGAAATTGATATCAATCGGTAGCTCAATGTCAAAATGTTTTTGGACACTCGAGCTCTACTACTGACCCCATTATTAAGGTTATGACACTAACATTAGAACCGAGTCGCAAAATCACTGCCTGGTAATGGTTAAGATTTACATTTCTTTTTTGAGGGGCAATCAGGAGACTTTTATGAATTTGAGGCAAGAATCAGAGATTGTTGTGCAAACATCTCATTTGAAATTCTTGCTGATATCAGGAATGTTTGTGCCAATTGCTGGCTCGGCTGGACGAGTTGGCGAACGTCTACCAGTAAAGTAATTTTATCTGAACTCAGCAATATTCAAAAAGCAAAATTCTCAAACATTCTAGTTTGTGTGTATTAATTTTCACAAGTTTTTATCTGTTATGAAAAAAGTTTTTAAAAAAAGCGTAGACTTTTAAGACATCTTGTATTTCAATCATTGAGTGAGAAGTTTTTTTTGTATTGTAAATCCCCATATCTCATACACTCGCATTACAAAATATTAAAAACAATGTGTGCAGATTATTGTTTACATGACTGATTGGCCATTTGTGGCATTAACATCAGAACTTGAAAATATTTGTCATTTAGTTACATCAAAAACTTTGCTGAGATACCCATTATCAATGATTTTTGTGTCATACACTGTAAACCTGTTAAAACATGGAATCACTTATAATGCTGTTTGAGCATGGACCCAATTTCCAAATGGTCAAATTTGACTCTCGAAATCATAGCTAAATACAAAAATCAAAAGACCTGTATTAAATGTTATACAATGGGCCCATCAATGTTGAATCTGTCCGTCAGTTAAAAACTAGAAACTAGAGAGGTCAATCAGGTCAATATTGCTTACTCAAAAAATATTTTTCGTACTAGTTTAACTACCAAAAAGTGCTAATATTTTTTTAAATAGCCTAAAAATGGTCAAAAACACACCAAAACACTGAATCGGGTTACACCAACTGTAAAAAAGAAATGAATTAGATCTCTTTCCTTTCCATCTGTCGCTAAAAAGATCACTGACCTATCGTCAGCTTCAGATACTCACTGTAAATATAACCAAGTTTTGTCAAAATGTTGCCGCCTTCTTGTGAATGAGCTGTCACGACTTGGAGAATTTTATGTTTATTTCTATTTTCCGATTGGACTAGCTTCTCCCTACCCCCCCCCCCCCAAGCTTTTCTCTTCATTTCTGCACTAGGGTGGGTCTTGAAAAAGTGGCTGCAGGGAACTTGGATCAAGGTTTGTAAAAATGGAAAATATGTTGAAACACAAACTCCCACATAACTTGGTAGAAAATAATGAACCCTGACTTCTGTGTTATAATAGATCTACTGTATATTTGCCCCGATCTTAATTTTAGTTGTTCATTTCTTATCGCAACTCAACTCAGGCCATCAATCTACGACAGTGAATGAACTGTAAATAATGAGCTTCCCTCTGGCAAAAGAGATGTGGATTCGTATCTCATTCGGAGCTTATTCTTTGCTTCCAATCCACTGTGCTTACTCACTACGATAAATCGAAAGCCTAGGTCAAGGTGTGATTAAAAAACTTATTAAAAAAACTAAGATGATGGTAAATAGCAGTTAGACAATTAATATTAATGGTTTCCGATACTTCATCTAATGAAAATAATCAACAAAATAATGCTGATATAATACGACATATCAATAAATAATTCATTCTTCTCTGATCTTGTCTGAAAATACAAGCTAGTATTAACCTATTAATCACTGCTACCCACAACTGATAGATTTAATCACTGTTGCTGGGTTTAGGTTATTCATGTGTTCTGACATTAATATCTATCTACGTATCTATCTAGACATCGCCCAGCCCAAACCATTCATAATAAAACTTGAAATTTTGTGCACGCACTCCTCTCAATAAGTAGGGAAAATGTTTTTTGTTTTCCTAAAATTGTCCATCAAAATAGGTTTTTAGTGGGGGGAGGAATAGGGTCAATATGCTATGAAAATTTATGCTAAATTGGTCCCTAGTTTGTGCCCATTCGTATTTGAAAATACTGACTTTTTTTAGTAATCCTAGCCCAACAAAAAGGTGAAAAGTAATTTATTCATTGATTACCTTTTCTTCCCAACTTTTTAATTGATCTCCCCCAACACAGCATATATGGATGGTGATTCATAATTTCCCTTTTAATACTAGTTGGTTTTTGTTGCTCAACCATTTTCCCCCCAGATTGCAAGGTGAAAAAAGTTCATTAACAGTTTAATTAGATTATTCTACCTGACGAAAAGAAATCAAATTTGATGAAAAACCATGCTTTGTAAAACATCATCTAAAAAGTGTCATAAATTTGTTTTGTATAATCTTGAAAAGACTAAAAATTATGAAAGTTTATAAAAAATTGCTTACTGAATGGGTGTAGCTAGAGATTTGGGGGCTCGGGATCTTGGCTTTCTAACATTTTTTTGAGAATTGTCAGTAGTAATACAGTAGATGAACTACTATATATAAAGCTTTTAGGGCCCCACCTCCATTGGGGACCCGGGGGGGGGTCTCAAATAGCCTCATCTCTTCAGTTTTGTCTCTAACATCAAAGATATAGCATCGTTTCAATAGTCCCCTTTTTTCTAGAAGAAAAATTCATGTATTATTCTGATGCAATGAATGATACAAAATTGAATGGTTATTTGTTGTGATTTCAGGACCTTTTCTCCCTGAACGAGCAAACGAATTGTGATACTCATGAACTCTTGAAATGTCCTTGCAAGAATAGCCAGAGTGGTGAGGCTAATGATGAATCACGTACCAAAGCACCTACCCCTGTTCGTCAGTGTCAGTTGGGAGCTCCACAAACAGAAGTTGATGGACAGGTAAGTCCAGAATACCAGGTGAATCTCTTGTCTCGAATTTTCAAAGCAGGGAATTTTTTGTAATAGTTTTGAATAATACAGAATTAGTGTATTGAACAACCATAGTCATCACAAATGGCTAAGGGTTCCATCTCTTTATATATGTGTGTGTGATTGTGTTCCAGTCCTCTTGGCTATACCATTTTGTCTACAGACTTGACAATTGGCATCAGTACTCCACTAGACCCCCTCTAAAAAAATTTTTTTTTTTAAAAAAAAAAAAATGCTTTTTTGACTTCATTCTGAAGGGTTTATTGATAACATTTAGATTCTTCAGAATCTGAATGTTTCTTTTAAAATTTTTATTTTAGATGTTTTCCCCGTGGAAAACAGCATTGATGTCATAAATAGAATTTATTCTGACCATTATTTATTCTTCAATGGAATTTTTCTGCATGTGTCCCAATTTTGATGCTATGGTTGTTCAATTATTAACTGTGTTGGTGAGTTCTTTTTCATATTAGGAACTTGTAACTGCCAATCAAATCTGTCCACTTTTGTCCTTACTTTTGTAACATCTTGTTTAGGTGTCTTGGCAGTTTTAGCAAAAAGATTAACGAGACAATTGCAGAAACTTTTTTCAAGAAGTCTGAAATTGGTCACTCATTTTTAGTCCGGCAGTGTTTATACTTGTTTTTTGAAAATTCGGACCTCCTCGTGATCACCAGCTATCAAAAGGCGAGATAAGTAACTTATCCATTGATCACCACTACCCCCACCTTCCAATATGGCATGCTGCCAAGAGAAGTTGACACTTTTCTATTGAATGACTAACCAGACCTATTCTTCTTTTCTTAGAATAAAAAGAATCTGACTATGGATGAATTGCTTGATTGGAAACACATTGCACCTGATGAACTTTCTGCCCATCCGGTTTGTATACTTACCTTTTTTTTTTTTCTTATTAATTTATCACTAAAAACTACCTGTTTATTTGCACTCCCATCAGAGCAAAATGTAACACAGGGTCAAGCTTAACGTGGGGAAAAAAATTGAGCAACCCATGAAAAATAGCTGCAGTCAAAGCGACTGAGGTCGCGAATGTGTTGGGACGAGCATGACCTGTCCCTCTCAGTGCAATGGGACAGCGCCACCCCGGGGGCGAACTGCTTCCCTGCAGCTGGGCTGAGTAATAGAAAGAGAACTCGAGGACGTGTCCAAAGGTTCCCAATGCAATTAGCGATGTGCAGCTTCAGTGTACTCTCATTGGCTGACGCATTGCACTGGAGCACTCGGTCTTCAATGCCCACGACCACACTATCTCCGCCCCATGATCGGAGCGTAGTATCTGTTTGCAGTACACACTTTGGTAGCTTTGCGCTGATGCAATAAGGTAACAAATGATGGCTTACTGAAACACAGTAGCGCAACATGCCTAGGATTCATCCTTTGGCCTCAAAGAATAACCCAGCCCAGTCTTGAGGAAGCAATACGCCTTTTAGTTGCAGAGACTGGAGCAATTTTTTCAGCTTTCCCATAACTGGAACCCCCACATAAAAAATGACCTTGTGTTACATCTTGCTTTTGTGGGAGAGTGAGTACATATGATCATCCAACATGGTTTTCAATTAGTACAGGTATGAAATTAATGTGAACTAGCAGACCAGAATCTTTCCTCATTATAATGGACCAAATGTAAGTCTAGTTAACTTCTCATTTCTGACTTACCATATGACAACTGATGTTAGCTGAAAATTTGACCAAATGACCTGAATCAAATTTAGGGTGCCTCTTCCCAGTACAGTCCCCCCTTTCTTGTGCGCTACAAATTGAGTTCATCTTCTCCCAAATTAACATTCATTTGTAACCTCTCAACAACTTGATGAATGACCTTTACGATTGAATTGTGTGGAACCCCCTGGGTGTAGGCTGAGAGTTTGATTCTCACCATGGGCTTACTCTTTGTTTATTTTCCGATTGTGCTGTATAATTGTTACTCTAGAGTTAAGGTCCGATTCAAAGTTGTGATTAAAAGCTTTTGAAAGTTAGGATGGAAATGAAAGATTTTCAAAATTAATAATAGAGAAATTAAGACACTTTTCTATATACATGTTATTTGTCTTTGGACAATTGTTACATTTAAATCTTCCGGTATGCATTTAGAGCAAATAATTTTAAACAGTTCAATCAGATGCAAATGAGTGGCAATTATAACCTTGGGTAATATAATATCAATAAATGTAGATTCATTCTGCTCTTGTGTTCACACAAAGCATAAATTAAACGTGTGGCCTGTGCACACCACTGAACTAGACAAGGTTTGATAATCTTGTTAATAGAGATACAAATTCAAGAAATGTGTTTGTTTTTTTTTTTTTTTTTTTTTTTTTTTATTGGTTCCTTTGTCCAGACTAACTTTCTGTGTTTATTTTGCAGGAGTGGCACCTTCCATCATCCCCTGGGGAGAGCAACAGTGTCACCTTTGTCTTCTGGAGTGAAACTAAAGCTTTGCCAATCCCTGAAGAAACTGCCAATTAAACATTTGAATGTAGCGGAATTTTCAGTTTTTTTAATTTTTTATTTTAATAAGTTTTTGATCTGTTTACAATTATCTTATGGAAATATTTTTTGATATGTATGTATATAGACCTGAAAGGTATGGTAATAAATATCGCTTATGGAAATTTTCATTTTGATTTGTTTTCAGTTTCTCTTTTTTTATTTCTTTTTTCACTAAAATACGTCCATGTTTACAGTTCATAAAATGATCATGTAGAAAAAAACGAAATAAGTTCAATTTGTTCAGATATTTGATTTTGTAAGTTTTTCTTGATATGTTGTATGTTTTCATACATTAACAGACTTATCAATATTTTTAAGAAGGGTCATTGACATCCGAGTAGTTTTTCAGAAAATTGAATGCCTTCTTGTTGTTTTTGTTATTATCAAGACATTGCAGCCGACTCATTTTACGGCTTTCTTTAGGTGAAATTTTCAAATGTGACAAGTGTTAAGTTCAACCCGATGTGGCTTCCACTACTCAACAAGGACAAGACATGGAAATCCAGGCCTAACAAGGAAAGAAAAAGAGACCAACATTACCCAAATCTCACATTGTAATGTAGTTACCATTGGAAATTTTGTTTACCACCATCACATTCAGATATTATACCTGAAGAAGGCTGTAGAAGGAATTGGATGAAACGTCATGTTAACTACGCAAACAACAAGTTCAATTGTCAAAAAAATTCTTTGAATATTAACAGACTTGTGTGAGGATCATTATCTAGATGTTAACAGAATCCTGTTGGTCTTTGAATAAAATCAATAAAATACCAGATCTTTTCGGACACTCACACTTCAATGGACACACTTGAAATTTTCTCTAGTGATGATATTCAGCATTTGTCACTATCAGAGGTGAGAGTTAACCAAGGGATTAGTAACTCAGAATATTGATTAAGTTGCCATCACCGTCAATAATTGAACAACCGTAGCATCAAAATTTGAAGTCATATAAAAAAATATTTTTAAAAATCCCATCAAAGAATAAATTGTATTTGACATCATTAAAATTTTCCACTTGGAAACATCTAAAATACGGTAAAGAAACATCTTGATTCTAGAGAATAAGGACTTAAAAAGTTCAAAAAGGCTTTTCTTCCCCAAGATAACATTGATGCCAATTTTCAATTTGTAGTAGAAACGGTATGACCAAGAGCTCTGATATACGCTCTCTTATGAAAAGGGATAGAACCCTTCACCACTTTTGTTGGCTATGGTCATTCAACATGGATTCCGATTTGGGTTGCAACTGCTTATGTCACTTTTACACTCGAGAGTGGGTGAGTAATTAAATGCCCTGGCAATAGCAGCAAAATGTCTGCAACATCCTTTGTGAGCCTTGACATAAGCCACCATCACTACTAGAAATTGTTTTCAATCAAAATAGCTTCTCTCCTAAAACATATCTACTGTAATTAATTGTTACTAGCTGAACCCGTGGAATTCCCATGGATGTTGACAACTAAGATTATCTATGATTTCATGCCTTTGATCTTTTCCTTGCTCTGCCAGTATCTTATCTTATTCTCTCCCTTATCCCTTCCAATCTTTATTGCCCATCTGTGTTTTCATCTTAATGTTATACAAACACGGATTAGTTACATATGCAAAAAATCTTCCTACCCCTTCTGTAAATTGTGTTATTCTTCTTTTTTTTTTCCTTCATATCCTTTTATAAAACTGCCTAACTTACTTTTCCACCTGCTCTCCTCCTACCCTCTTATTAAACTACCTAACCTTTCTCCTATGTTATCACTAAGAGCGTGATATTATATATGGTTACAGACATAGCGAGCTGTTTTTCTCTTAGAAATTTTTCAACAATTCATATCTACTTAGTGTAATGGTTAATATGTCTGCTTCATATGTGGAAGGTCCTCTGTTCGATTCCAAATATGAACAGAGAGTGGGAAAAACTCTTCATTGGGAAAGATTTCCCTGTGCACTCTGCTGCTAATTGAGTACAATCTAAGCTGTGTGATTAGAGTGGAGATATCTCTTCAGTGGACTTGTATCCTGCCAAGGGGGCGGTCATAAAAAAACTTGTAAGAATAAAGTCCCGGTCTCAACCAGACTTGAAACTTTCAAAGATCACTTGGCTGACACATGCAAATGAAACCAAGACTTTGTCACTTAACTCTGTAGTCCACTGATAGTTGTCTCTTAAGAGATGGAAAGCTTCATTTTTTTTATCTTATATATTCATTACACTAAGAGAAGTTGCTGACTGTAACCAGACATTTTCACGCCAGAACGAATCTGCCCAAGATAAAGACCAACAAATACAGACTATAGAGTTCAGACAATTTGTTCAGATACAAAGATTGAAATTATTTTTATTACTTCTAAAAAAAAATTATTTTCTGTTATCACTGAAAGGGTTCAGAAACAAACTAGAGTCAAATCTATTCATTACAGGAATTAAAATTATTTCTTTAGTTGAATTATTTTGGGAAATTAATTTCTCTTATTGCTGAATCGGTATCTGAACAAACTTGAGTAGGAACTATTTATTACAAAAATTTGAAAAAAGGAATCAGTCTCTCTCTGTTAGAGCCGTACAATTTACACTAACAAGAGATCAAGGAGAAAGAAACAAAATGGAAATTGTATTCCTATGAATTAAAAAGTACAGACTCTCTTCAAAACTTGTGAGGTTGCTCGCTCAATTTTTTACTTTTGTTTCTGAAATTATTGATTACAGAATTTCAGGAAAATTCCAATATTCAATAAAAAATACGGAATTTCATTAGAATTTTATTATTCCATTAAAAATACAGACTCATAACAATTTTAACAAAAATATAGAATTTGAGCATTTGAAGTGAAATTGGGTCTGAAAGAAAGTGAATTCGGCTCTCAATGACCTGGTGACTTTATTCAATTCACATTCTACCTTCTCTCCCTTCCTCTTTGCAAGCAGCAATCAGCTTCTTTCTTTTCCCACTCTTTCTCAATTAAATACTGTCTTCACAAGCATCAGGCAGTTTCTCTTTCTCTTACCCCCTCTCTCTCAATGGATGCTTTCAACCTTTTTCAATTTAGTCTGAAAGAAAGTGAATTTTGCTTTCATAGACCTGGCATTGTTCGTCACAGGTGAAAAAAAAAAAAATCAATACCAGTGTAACCCATTATTCTTCACTTCTTCCAAGTTGAATTCTGTCACTTCATCTTTTTTACTTCATGTGTAACCCCATTGCCTCTCAAGCGAAAGACAAACTCCTAACCAAAAGGAAAATTTGAAACATGAGAAGACAAATGGAAACTATTTAATCACTGTCCCACCACAGCAATATGTGACACAAGGTTGGGCTTAATGTGGGAAGAAATAGTAGTATCTGGAGTAAAAAGGGGTTACAATTGAACCACTGAGATTTTAAGCCTGTCAACATTCTATGAGTTTGGTAAGAAAGGACAAACAAGAAGTTTCTAACTGTTACTGGATTATTTGACTGGAATTGATTTTGGCACTTCAATAACTTGATGTTTCTTCCGTGAATTTAAAAATGAACTTGTCATCACAGTCAATAACTGCACAACCGTAGCGTCAAAAACTCATGTAAGTCCTGTAAAAAAAGATCCATTGAAGAATAAAAATGGTCAAAATGAATTTCATTCATGATATCACTGACATTTTCCGCTGGAAAACATTTAGAATAGAGTAAAAAAAACATCTAGAAACATCTAAATTTTTGAGAATCCAGATGTTATTATTACAACTGTTAAAATATGACCCCAAAAAAGGTCAAAAAAGCTATTTTTCTAAAAATCAAATAAATATTTTTAGAAAGGGTCTAGTGAAGTACTGATACCAATTTTCAAGTTAGTACACAAAACGGTATGGCCAGGAATGCTGGAACGCACAAACACGCACATGATAAAAAGGAATAGAACCCTTTGCCACCTCTGGCTGCTATGGTTGTTCAATTTCTCTCAACATTTCTTCTTTCCTTTGTCTTTTTAGTCTTTAAAGCTCATTTGTACACGAGTATCTGGTTCAGGCAGAATCGTCATACTTGGGGCGTTGTAAAAACAGTGCTGTTGTCTCGGGCCCCCATATTATTCAATAGAATATCAATGAAACAAAATAAGTTCACACGTCTTTCAAGAATGAGTATTGAGTCAGATTTATTACAAAATTTAGATTTTGATACTATCATTCACATTTTTGCATCTGGAAAAGCAAAGAAAGTCCTTATTTGAAAAATGTATTTCATTAAAAGATGTTTTAATTTGTTTGAAGATTTATTATATTACATAGAGATTGATTTTTGATCCATAAAGGATTCTGGTATATGATTGGATTGGATATATTCAACATTATGATAATAGAGACAATTTGGAAACCAAGTTTAATCTAAAATGAGTTTTATTCTAATTTTTGTGACATGTTTCACTTGACAGAGCAAGCTTCCCCAGACAAAAAAAATGGAAGAAAAGCAATACTTCAGCGTATTAACAATAGATTTCTGAGTGATTATAGATCATGTTTATGTTCATAACAATAAAAATATCGCTCCAATCTTAATAGACAGATCTGCCATCAGAGAAAATAGAGTCAATTTAAGAAATTCTTTTAAAAATAAAATTGACCTCCGAGATGTATGAATCAAAGGAAATTTGTTGATTTATTGAATTTGGGGAAAATATTGCTTACTTTCCAAGGAAAAAGATAGCTTTTATTTAACAATGGTGCTGTTTGGGGTGAACTCAGTTCAAAGTTCAGTTAACCTACTGTCTGTTCTTCCCATACAGCATCTACAGTCAGCGTTTATTCATTTTCAGTTCTTTCAGTGGGTGAAATGTCAACTGCTAATTGAATTTTTCTTTCAACACTTACTGATAAAACCAGGTAATTCAAATTTCTGAAATACATGCTACCATACTTGATGAAATGTATTGTACATAATTAAACAAAAAAAATGATCAAAATTATTTTTGAAAAATAGTTTTGATTAATTTTGTAAAAGTTTATATTCATTGATAATTAAAACAAATTTATCCTGAATAATAATGTTTCAGAAGCATTGATCCAACATAAATATTATTAATCTAATTAAGATCACTTTGAAAAGCCATAAAAATTTTCCTGTAGATATTTCTTTTCATCAAATCCAAAAGTCTACTCAGAATTTAAATGGAAAAAAGCAATGAAAAACTTTTCTAACAAAAAATATTTCAGTCTTATTGCATTTCTTTTTCTTTCCAATTCAAGTACAATTAAAAAAAAATATGGCAGTTTTGAATAAAACTTTAATTGATCTAATTTCTCCAAGGATTTATCCTTATAGAAATGTCAATATTTTTCACATCCAAGAGATGTTTTATTGAAATTTCGTAAAATTAAAAGAGGAAGGTTGGTTGAATTGAAAAATGTTTCCATTAGCTTTTCTTACAAAATAATTGTTTCATAAAAGGTTTTATTCAAAATTGAATAAATACGGAAAATTTTATTGAAATCAGCCTTTTAGCATATCTTGGGTGAAATTTAAAAATTTGTGCATAAATTGGGATAAATTTTCCCAATGCAAATCCTCATAGTTATCTAGTAAAGTGGGCAACCAGATGGCCAGATTTGTGCCGAAGAGAATGGCTTTTGAGCACTCAATCCTCTGTCCACCACAACCTTGAGTTCAAACCTCATTTGTCGTTCTTTTTGGGGTCTGACAGGAAAAAATAAACTTCCTTGAAAGATTTGCCACTCTATAAGCTTTCAGATAGGAAGTAAAATCTTGAGGGATCCCCAGTGGTCCGCAGACTCCAAGTTGGGAATTACTGGTCTAGAGTGTCCACTTTAAAAAAAATCAAATTATCGTGTACGACTATAAATAAGTTTTCAACCACTATTATCTCCAGGTTTCTGTTTTATGCATTCTACACAAATAATTTTATACTTGATTTTTCTGCAATCTTTCTTCCTATAAATAATGCAAAGATATTACAAATAAATTGTTAAATAACGATTTTCAGTCGTTTTTATTTACACATGTTGCCTTGTTCTCAAAAGTAGCTCAATCAGATATTATATTTTGGATGAAATAGATGTGATTAATTTCTGTTATTGGGCAGGCGTGTTGAATGCGCTACCCTTATTGTAAGTAAGTTGAGTTTTTATATAAATCAATGGCTTTAATTTTGCAATAACTTTTGTAAAACTCCACTAATTTTGATAAAAAAAGAGATCTTCATGGGAAAAAACTTTTTAAAATCACACCCATCATGATTATTACTCTGAAAAATGCAACATACAAATTTTGGGGGAAATTTTCCTTCAAATCTGATATAATGCAACACACGCCTAAACTTTAGAAGTAGAAGTGAATCACACAAAACTCTCCCTAAACACTTGATTTGACCCTGCAAATTTTTTTTTGTTTCTTTTCTAAAGGGCAAGGGTTTTCCAAGTTGTAAACATATAACAAGAGCTTTAGTGCTGGATATGAGAAAGATTTCAAAAGTCAGGCACTCATGATTTAAATTCAAATATGAATTATATTCAGCATATATGTCTCTGTTGTGCAATTGGTTAGTATGTTCATTTTGTAATCAAGTGATTAGTGGTTTGAATCCACCTAGGAACGACTTTTTTTTAAAACAATAATAGTTACAGTTGAGGACGTTACATAATATTGAAGAAAACAGGACCAGTAAGAAAAATGTGTTAATATAATAGTGAAAACTTGAAAAATACCTGAGAAGAATATTTCAACATGAAATATTCATGCAGTGGCAAAATTGAACGATCTTATTCTTACGAAGTTTAGTTACATATTGGAAGATGCCACTAAAATTAGCTATTTTGAGTCTCTGGATCATTTTTCAAGTATTTGATTTTAAAATATTCTTGCTCAATTTTTAAAAGTTTTTACGATTGTATCAACACATTGTACTGTACGCATTTTTCTTACTGTAATATATAATATACCTTACTAAAATATTGTCGGTCGCAGTTGGAGGTTATTCAAGATGTTTTTTTCAATGGTTTAAAGAAGATATATCATAAAATACGGGCAGACCTGTGATGTTTTTCTGTTCAAAATGAATGCGAATCGTGTGAAGACCCTTCCCCACCCCAAAAAATCCAACCATAGGGGAGAAAATGGGGGTCTGGGGCTCCTAAGGGAACTTGGGGGCTCCCCCAGGAAACTTTTGAAAATTATGTATCTGTCTAATATTTGCTAAAATTACGTTCCAGCTTCTGAAATTAAATGTTGTTGTCAATAAGTTTATTCAAAAGAGGAAGAAATGTTTCATCTAAGAGATTTTTTTTATTAGCAATCTGAATAAATCAAATGCTTTTTATAAAATGCGTGAGAATCTTCTTTTCATCCGGTTGAGCGTGAGTATGTATAAAAATGCGTGTGTCTCACGCAGAGTAGGTGAGAAGGTCTCTGTGTATGTGTGGAAGGATATAGATAGATATATAGATAGATAGATAAGGAGAGAGATATAGAGAGAAATAGCGCGATGGACAGAGACGGGTGGAGAGAGACAGAGACAGAGAAACAAACAGAGAAGGAGAAAGAGAGAGGGGATGAGAGGGACAGAGATAGCGAGATGAAGTGACAGGGAGTGAGATAGTTAGACAGAGAAAGAGGGAGAGAGAATGCAAAATAGAGATAATGTGAGAGAGAGAGGAAAACGTCATACACACACACACACACATTAAAAGGTCTTATACACGCTCACAGAAGAATTCACGTATGGATATATATATATATATATATATATATATATATACATACAGGCGCACACATAAACACCAACACGTACATATACAGGTGGAGTAGATGTATACACACACACAGACACATACATACGTACATACAAACACAGGCGCGTACATTCACTGGATACATACACGAATACAAATTAAAAAAAACTATTTTTTTTTTAAATTTTCAGTCATATTTAGAAAGAAATCACAAAAAGTCGAAACAATCAAATCTTGAAAATAAAAAGTAACATTGTAATTTAAAAAGAAATATTTTCTCTCTTTACAGAAGTAGAAGACTGAATAAACGTTTAAAGGGCCACCATTTTTTTTCACTGGTAACAGACGATACAAACAAGAAATTATTTCGATGATCTAGCGAGAAAAAAATTAATCAGTTTTAAAACTAAAATAGTAAAATAAAAATACCAATTTAAAATAATTTTAAGAATAAATGAAATATATCTGATGATATTTTTTTTCAATTTTTTTCGGACTGTATATTTCACCATTCATTATGGTCTCTTCATTCATAGTTGTAATAATAAAATAATTAAATTACATTCATGAATAACCTAGTGTGAAGCTAGAGATATATTTATAAATTTATTTTCGAGCATCGTTCATCAGCTGCCTCCATAGCTCAGTGGTTAGAGCACTGGTCTTGTAAACCAGGGGTCGTGAGTTCGATCCTCACTGGGGGCTGTGAAAGATTCAGTCTTTCCTTTTATATTTCTTTTAGTAAATAGTTAGACGTTTTCAAAATACTCTTCTATATTACTCTCTTTCACGATCTTATCAAGTATTTCATGAGGAGTAACCTTTAAAAATCGTTATTTGGTTGGTTGGTTGGGAGTTTTTTGGTTTCGTAAAGAGAAAGACCATATTGGATATTTAAACTTGCAATTGATGAAACCTATCAATAGGTATCGTTTTTAATCTGAATAATTTTTATGAAATAACCAAACGAATGACTTCGAGTTGTTTTAACTTAGTACCACTAAGATGAGCACTAGTTATAAATATCAGGGTTAATAACTATACACACCAGGTGTTACTGATTTCTTTTAGAGATTAGTGTTTGTTAAACAGAGACTTTTCTCCAATTGTGTTGTTCCATAGTTGATTCTGTTCTTAATGGAAAATGATGAAACATTATTCACCGATTCAGCCCTCTAAAACAAATCAATGAATGATCGGTAAACAATAAATACGTTGTTAATGAGCATCCCCAACTGGGTAGATCATTAAATCATCTGGCTAGTAAAATCAAATTAAAAATAGTAGTACGATCAAATAGCTATCTTTCGTTTTATGTCACCGACTTACGTTTAAATGTCACTCATTCCGACTTTCTGATCTACGCTGGTTATTCACTTCAAACAGTTAAAGTTATGATTTG
Organism: Thysanoteuthis rhombus; assembly: GCA_963457665.1. NCBI lineage: Eukaryota > Metazoa > Mollusca > Cephalopoda > Oegopsida > Thysanoteuthidae > Thysanoteuthis > Thysanoteuthis major. The sequence goes on along the minus strand of OY735240.1, from coordinate 34,071,711 downwards.
ATGGGGGAAAAACAACTAAAATATTAAGATGGAAGAAAATAGTAGTCAAAAATTAATAATATTGGGTCAAGATTCGTTAAATCGTGAATGCAATCGTTATTAAGACATTATGTAGAATGAACTGATCTAATTAAGTATGATCTCACTTTCTTAGAGAGTTTTTTTTCACAATGTTTTAATAACGACTTCGTCAGTTACGCTTCAACAAATCTTGACCCAATAATGATTTATTTTCTAAGATTTTTAGTTTTTTCTAGAACTTTCCCATTTCGATGCTCTTCCTAATTGTTACCAGTTTAAAAAAAAAATATCTCTCAATGTATCTTTTTTCATTCTGAAACCTTTTTTTTCTTTCTCAAAGAAAATTTAATTTCTAATTTTCAAGTTGCTTTATTTTTGTCTATTTCTATCTCTCTTTCCGATTAAATCAGCAGAAAAATAACCCATTGGAGAAAACAACACTATGAAAATGAGTTAATAATTTCTTAATGTTAATCGAAAAAAAAAATCAAATAATTAATAAATCAAAGTTTAACCCTTTAAAAGAAACATTATCATATTGATAGTCACGTCCAAGGGGAGACAATCCGGGATTTGGCATACAATTGACATAATCATCTCCCTTTGCGCTCTGGGATTTTTTTCTCTAGGCGCAACTTGTGTATTTGTAATAATATATTGTTTATACTTCCCTGCAGTTAGTGCCTAATCTGATTAATGTAGATATAAGTATCATAAGTCATTTGAAGTGTCATACAGATTTTGTATGCACAGTGACATAATTCTAATCAACGAAGCTGTTGTTGTTATTTACTACAGCATGAGTCTGGAACCCGTTGCATGCTTTCCATCCATCCGTAATTATTATTGGGCGATTGTCTCATCAAGTCGGGGTGGTCTCCCTTTCAACTGTAATAGGAGTAGTAAGTGTACAGTACTAATAACGTTGAAAGTTTCAGCGTTATTGATACTATACACTTACTGCTTCTACTATGTACTACCAACAGTAGACTTTTTTTATAACTTGAAGAAAAAAAAGATCAAGGCTGTAGAGGGTTGGTTCGGTGACAGGTTGATTGCGTCCTGGACAACTACGTCCCGGTTAAATGCATCCCAGTCATTGGCATACCTGGACATTTGCGTCCAGTATTTTTCACATCCCAGTCATCAAATGGGATAACTACATCAAAACTCGACAAAAAAAAAAAAAAAAGAAAATAAATAAATTTAAAAAAAAAAAAAATCGTAGATTTTTTTACATCCATTGTTTGTTTGTCATTTTTTTTCACGAAAATGAATTTTTAAAAAGTTGTTACGAAATGTTGGTTTTGTAACAAAATAAATGAAAAGGTATTTAATCAAAAAAATTTTACAAAAAAAACTCCATCAATGACAAAGTAAAACCGTTTATTTTTTGCACAGAAAAAGTAGTTATAATTCAATAAAGAAAATGAAAAAAAAAATGTGAAAAGATAGTTTTGCAGCCTTCCTTGTTTTGATTAAATTACAACCACTTTCAGAAAAAAATTATTTTTGAAACAAAAATTGGGAAAAAAAACAACTTATATTTCGTTGTATTTAAAGTTATTTACTTCGTTTTAATTTATTTTGGTAACCAAATCAACGATAAAAATTTTTTTTTTGTAACTGAGTAACTTTTTATTCATTTTTGTAACAAACAATGAAAATAAAAAGGTTGTATTTCGTTATCAACGAAATTATAAATATGTTTTTATTTAATTTTGTAACAAAACAACGAAAATAATTTTATTTCAAGTTATGAAATACGTTTTTATTTATTCTTGTAACAAAAACAGCGAAAATAAAAAGTTTCCAAGAAGTTATTAAATACTTTTTATCTTTTATTTTTGTCATATAAAACAACGAAAATGGAAAGTTTTTATTTCGTTATTTATGAAGTTATCTTTTATGCACACCCTCATAATCCGGACGTACTCAACCAGGACGTAGTTTTTCAGGGTGCAAATACCCTTATACCGTTTGATTTACGTGAATTTTAATTTTGTGTTTTAAGCTTCATGAACATAAATGAAAAATCATGTCTATTGTCTACATCTCAAGTGACATTTTATTCGGTTCTGAGCGAGAAAAAAAAGGAAGAATGTATATCTTTTATACATTTCTGCTCATATTTTATCAATTATGGATCTGGTAAGTCTGACACAAGATCACAGTTACTGTGTAGGCAGAAAAGCTAATATTTTTCTCAACATAACGAATTTTTTAATACTTATCTATGGTTTTATTATATGGGTAAAGGGAAATAACCATCAAGAATTATCTCCCTTGCTAGGACACGCATTCATTGAAAAAAAGTAGAACCTTCCAACTTGGTGTGTTTCTTGAATCTTTCCCATTTGAATGAGAGCAGCAGACATTTAATGTAGGTCTTCTGCAAGTTGAGAGATAATTAATTTTGGCGATGAGGAATCTTGTTTGATACGAAATCCTGTTTAATACGAAATTTACGGAATTGCACCATTTTTAGTTATGAACATACAACAGGTCTTAGATGGCGAAAATGGCTGGAATGATTTGAGAACTCGTTTTGTGTATTGGATGTGATTAGTGACAAGAAACGAAAAGCAAAACTCCTTTATTGTACGGGGGAAGAAATATTTGAGATTTTCAACAACTTTATGGATGGAGAGAAAAGGAACTCGCACAATACACAGAGGGTGGCTCTTTAAAAATTTCCAAAAAGGACAATACTTCAGATCAGCTGTTGTCAGCCTGGATCCCACAAAGGTTTAACTGAGGGTCAAGGAGCTTGTTGAGTGACAGACCTCTCAAGGTAGTTTATATAATATTTTTAGCCAGAAAGGAGGACAAATTAATGTCCAAATTGAAGTGGTATCAGAGGAAAGACAATGCTCAAAAGCTGAACTGTCCAGCATAAAGCCAGACGTCTCGCAATGCTAAACACTAAATGGTGAACATGGTACAAGCAGAATATGATGACAGACAACTTTATGCTGAAGAGGAACGTTTTGTACGAAATTTTCAAATTCAGGCAAGCTACCAAGAGCTGTGGAGAAAACATAGACTCCTAGTTAGTGGATATGAAAAGAAAATTACTGTTGCTCCAAAATCTCTATTCTGTGAATATTGCAGTAATTTGTGTCCCATTAAATGTCAAGCAGGAATTAACGAAGCCACGCACAGTTCATTAATGAACTTGGATTAAAGTAACTGGTTCCATGGTGACTGTGACCCCAATGCAAGTGGTATGTTATTAGCTGTTGATAACAAAGTTGTAGACACTAATGATATTTCAAGAGCTCAAGCAGAAGAGAATTGAGTACCACAGTTAATGAAATCATTGCAGTGAACCCAAGTCTGAGAGAAAAAATATTTGCATCCTTGTTAGATACAAAATCAAGGAAAGAGATATTAGGAGCACAAACTTTACCTCAAGTGGTATCATCATCATCATCAGTCTTTCAGCATCCGTTGTTGGACATAGACCTTCCCCAGGATTTGCCACACTTCTCTATCATGGGCGTCACAGAGCCAGTACTTTCTGAACTTGTCTAGCTCGTCTCTCCATCTAATATTCTGCCGGCCTTGGTTCCGCGTGTGATCTCGGGGGATCCATGTTGTGAGTCATGATGTCGATTGGTTGTCCGCCATTCATGCAATATGGCCGGCCCACTGCCATTTGAGATTTTCAATGGATTCTATGATGTCCCTGACTCTTGTCTTTTCCTGGATGTACTGTGCTGTCTTGTGGTCTCTCCATGTGACGCCCAGCATAATTCTCTCATGTGCATGTTGCATGGTTCTCAATTCGCAGACCTGTCTCTTGGTTAGGTTCCATGTTTCAGCTCCATTGGTGACTATTGGGAGGATGCATTGGTTATACACCCTTCTACCTGACTGTAAAAAACCTGTTAGTCCCAAACCATGACAAAATAAATGAAAAGGATTAGGAAAAATTTGAGAACAAAATAAATATTGTTAAAATAATATGAGACAAAATAGACAAAAGCAATGCCTCTGTAGATCCTACATTCAGAATGACCAACAAATACAACCCAAGCAATAGCAGACCCTGTCCAATGAGGGTTAAAATGAAAAGGGACAGACGAAGTGAGAAAACTGAAAAAAATCAAGTACACCAAAGAAGGCCAATAGAGGATGCAAATATATATATATACATATATATATACATAAGATGAGAATATCTACCTCGTGGTACTGGATGGGATAATGGATAGTTTATAGCCACACTGAAGAGTTGTAATACAACGAAACAGCTGTCTGTGGATGACACAATAATTAACGCTCATCTATTCAGGGTTCAGCACTCTTTAAGTGAGGTAACTTGTTCATTGTAAGCTTATGCAATGCTTTTCCAATATAGGGATAGAGCACTCTGGTGGATGGGGAATATATACATAAATAAATATATCGCTTAAATTCAACCTTACCGACTGTCCAGTTCCGTGGACCAGGTAGGATACCAGTCCCTGGGTATGAAGTGAAGGTTTCAATCCTACCTCGTGGTACTGGATGGAGTGTTTATTCGCTGTCCCACTACAGCAAAATGTGACACAAGGTTGAGGCTTGACGTAGGAAGAATAGGAACCATCCGTCCAAAAACGATGCGACTTCCATTGCCAAGTGACAGTAGAAGCTAAAACAACCTCCATCACAAAAGCGTCCACTTTGGGACCTGCTCCTCTAAGTGCAATGGAGCAATGCTGCCCTGGGGCAATGGATCCTCCGCAGTTGAGTAATAATCGGAGAGCCCAAGGACAAGTCTAAAGGCCTCTAATGCGCGTAGCAGTGCACAGCCTCAGTAAAACCTCATTGGCTGACACACTGCACTGGAGCACTCGGTCTTGACACCAACAACATGCCAATCTCTGGCCCATTCGACAGGCAAGTGTCCGTACCTGCGCCTCGGGCTCTTCCGTGGAAAAGATACTACACATTGATTCCAAAGAAAAGGCCAGAAATCGTGGTGCAGGATGGGATAATGGATAGTCTGTACCCACACTGAAGAGTTATAATACAATGAAACAGGTGTCTGTGGATGACACAATAAGATGAGAATATATATATATATATATATATATATATATATATATATATATATATATATACATAAGATGAATATATATATATATATATATATATATATATATATATATATACATAAGATGAATATATATATATATATATATATATATATATATACATAAGATGAATATATATATATATATATATATATATATATATATATATGTTCTCATCTTATATATATATATATATATATATATATATATATATAAATAAATAAAGATATGTCCAAAACAGAGTGCACAAATGACTACATATTGAGAACCGTGCTTTGACAAAGAAAAGAAGAAGAAAGATCATTATAAAGGAGAGATAATCGTAAAACCTTTGCCGCCTGCACAGACCTAACCAATGTTTAGAAACCAAGATGAAAAATTATCAAAGGACAGAACGAGTCACAGAGGGGAGGAGAGAACATACAAGTCCGTAAACATCATCGAGGAACCAGATATCAAGTGTAAATGAAATAAACTTGCTATCACAGTTAATAATTGAACAACTGTAGCATCAAAATTTGAAATAAGAAAATCAACTATAGAGCTGTAAAGGAAATTCCATCAAAGAATAAATATGATCAGAATAAATTCTATTTATGACATCACAGACATTACCTGACTGTAAAACATCTCAAATAGAAGTAAAAAAATAGAAATGTCTAGATTTTAGATGTTATTAATAAACCTATTAAAATAAGGCCTAGAAAAAAGCTTTCTTTCCAAAAATGAAAAATAAAATTTTTTAGAGGATGTCTAGTGGAGTACTGATGCCGATTTTTAAATTTGTGGACAAGACGGTATGGCCAGGGGTGCTTGAACACAAACAAACACAAACATGCATATATAATAAAAGAATAAAACACTTTGCCACCTGTGGTGGCTATGGTTGTTCAACATACAAGCAACACCATAACACAAAAAGGAAAATGAATTAATGCAAGAATATAACATCAAATGTTGGTTCTCAAATGCAGAAAGTTTATCAAATAAACAAAATAAATTTGAGATAAAAATAATTTTAAGAGACCCAGATATAATAGCCATAATAAACGAAACAGTGTGTATATCAAAAATATCAAATGAAACTTCAGAAGTAAAAAGACGCAATCAAATTAGAAAAGACAGCCTGAATCTAAAAGGTGGAGTGATGATTTTTTAATAGAGAAAATTTGGAAGTAAAACTCGGTGAAGATTTAAATAATAAACCCTTTGACAAATCACATTAGTGTAATATATCACTTTAAAAAAAAATCCCCAACTCTGGCATAATTTACAAAGAAGTCCACAACACCTATTCAAACATTAACAGAAATAAAAATTTACTTTTAGAAATGATATCAAGTTTTTATGCCATCAACTGTAGTAAGATAATAGTAAGAGATTTTAACATCTCAAATTTAGATCAGGATAAATTCAGAAGACCCTGCAGTGAAAGTTCACTATTTGATGGTTTTGCGAATAATATAAAGCACGATCACCTAAGATGACTTATAAATGAGCTTCAGGTTTAAGAGGAAATAACAGCCTCAGAATATTAGATATAGTTGTAACTAGAAACTTTGACCACATAGATGTTGCAATAATGAAATGTAAGGACTGGGCAGAGTCTGGATAGATGTTTAGATAGATAGAAACATAGCAGTATTAACGTAGTATTTCTGTTTCCATTGAGTTAAACTGAGAGAGGCAAAGCCCCAAATAATTGCTTATACCCACTAGAACACATGAATAAGCTAAACCCAGCAATAGTGTTTAAACTGGTCTGTTGTAGGTAGCTGTGATTAATAAGAAGTGTGCTAAAGCAATAAACAATTATTTTGTCACATTATTTTTGTCACATTATTTACAAAAGAAGATGATAGAGACTTCCTTATTTTAAATGAATCATTATTACACTGGTATGGGGAAGGGCCAGATACACATTTATTTGAACAAATGCAACTCAAATATCAAGACATTAAGGAAATCCCAATACAAGAAGAAAAGTTTTTTTTAAAGAATTAAGAAACATGAACATTTACAAAGAAATGGGATCAGATAATTCATCCAGAAATTCTCCAAACTGCAGCGAAAGAATTAAACAAACCAATAACAATCTTCGACAAATCTCTGACAGAAGGAAAATTACAACATGTGGAAAATAGCAATAGTGAGTCTAAGGCTGGGAAATACAGACAAAAATTCATATCCCGGTATTGCCAGGCTGAATACCAATTTAATATATATATATATCCCCATATTTCATGTTTACTTACAAGTCAAAGCCACATAAGGTTTCATAGGAACTTTTATTAAAACAAACTGGAATCAAGATTACAATAAATAAAATAAATTAAGAAATAGGCTTATCTCTGAGAATGTTTCATTTTCAATTATAAGAACACAAGAATACTGTGACTATAAGAAACTGAAAATAGATATGTAAATAGAACAAAAGATAGTTTTGTAGTGAGATAAGCAATTAAAGATACTGTGAAGGAGAGAAGGATGGGTTCGGTTTTCATGTGTAGAAGGAGATTAGAGGCAGGATTGTGGGGACAATTTGCTATAGGGACAGGCAAGCCTGAGAAAAAAAGGAGCAAGATCTTGCTCTGAAATTTGCATCATTGTGGCTATTTTGGTGTTGATGGTATGACTCAATCTTATACCATGTTTGAAATAAAGTTGATATACCATCCAGCCCTAAGTGACATGATTACTCAAGAAAATAGAAAAAAAGTCAGCATCAAATTATTACTTTTACATCCTAAAGAATAAAAATCTTAGAAATGTTAATAAAAAAAAGTCTTATGAAACTCATGGAGAAGCACCACATTCTTACAGATGCAAAACATGGTTTCATGCCTGGAAAATCATGCTTAACAAATCTATTAGCAACAAAAGTAGAATGAACTAGGTTAGATAGTAGGTTTTGGTAAAGCTTTTGACTCAGTGTCACATAGGAGGTTATCATGTAAACTTAAGTCTTATAACATCAATAGAAAAATACTAAAATGGTTCAAAGATTTCCCAACAGGAAGAAAACAATGTGTAACAATGAACAGAGAAAAATCAGACTGGAAATATATAGACCTGTAGTCCTAAAAAGAAGAGAATACAACCAATGCATCCTCCCGATAGTCACTTATGGAGCTGAAACATGGAACCTGACCAAGAGACAAACCGGCAAATTGAGAATCATGCAATGTGCACTAGAAAGAATCATGCTCAACGTTATATGGAGAGACCACAAGACAGCACAATACATCTGGGAGAAGACAGGAGTCAGGGAGATCATAGAATCCATTAAAAACTCAAATGGCAATGGGCTGGTCATGTTGCAAGAATGGTAGACAACCAATGGACATTACAACTCACAGAGATTGCATGCAAAACCGAGATAAACTGAATACCAGATAGAGAGACGAACTAAACAAGTTCAGAAAGTATTGGCTTCGTGATGTCCATGACAGAGAGATGTGGCCAATCCTGGGGAAGGTCTATATCCAACAATGGACAATAAAGGACTGATGATGATGATAATGATACCATAAACAACAAAACAATCAACTCAAAATGCAAAATATATGCAAATGACACTAAAATATACAACACAATAAAAAACAAGGAAAATGGGTACACTTGTAATAGCGGGATCCAGGGGTGAAATTGGCATAGAAGACCAAGAGTTATTCCCCTTTTATTATAGTATTTGAATAAATTATTAAAACAATAATATTATCTATTAACTTTGAATAAACTTGTATATCCAATTTTGTATTGAAATAAATCATTGTTTTCTTTTCTAGCTTTTAATGAAATCATTGTATGTTTTGAAGGGTTTTTTTCCATGTATGTCTGGACTCCCAATTTAAGGAAAAAAATCTTCTGCAAAGATGTGGGAGGGGTGGAGGAAGCTTGACTGTGCACAGTTGAAGGGAAGGAAAAAAAAAAGCAAAGAGAAAAGGAGGGTGTAAGCTTTATAGGTGAATGCATTGGAAAGGCTCAAGCAATGAAAATGCTCAGTTTTAAAGATTCTAAATACTTTTAGCAACTGCACACCTCAAAGGTAAATGTCTTCATGGAAATAAAGTCCTATTTTGAAGGGGTTTGGTACTATTTAGCAAAGCTGATTTGATATGGGTGTTCTGATCACAGTGTTAACGAGTCAAACCTATTTTTGCAAAAGCCCATTTGTTGACTGATGTCAGGAAAGAAAAGTTGTTTTATTCATCATTGTTCAAAGATGAAACTTTAAAAAGCCTTAAAACTGTAAATTTAGAAAGCCAAGGAACAGAAGGAGAGTGACACACGGTTTTGAGTTGGTATTTGAATTAGTAATTTAAGGATTTCAAATATATCTATGAATTTTTTTACAGTGGTCAACTAGTTATTAATAATTGAATGGCAAAATGTAAGTTTTTATTTCATGTAAAATTACTCAAAAATCATGTTTTGTTTTTTAGTAAAATAAAAAATTGATTGAATGTTAATAATAATCACAGGTAAATCAATTTTTGTAATCAATTGAATTCTTGCAGGCATTTCTTGAGCTTCCAATTCATAGTTTAATTTACCCAAAACAAACTGAAAAATGAGAGTAAATCAAAATAAAAACTGTCGTTTAGTTTTTCAAAAACTTTTATCCCTATTTACAACGCAAGAATATTTCATTAATAAAGTTGAATTTAAAGTTTTGAAATGTTTTAAAGCAACCTTTGAGCATGAGTGAATCAATCAGTATTTCCCTAAGCTGAAATGGCATTCGCCAAATGGGTTCAGATGACACCTAAACGCTCACAACAGAACGTCAATGCCAAACGGGCTTTGCCACATTGACCAATTCTGTTATGAAGATAGTCATAATGGCAAGCCTTTGGCAGAGCTAGCTCAACTTTCAAAAATAAGAAGATCCCATTAATCCTAAAAAGAAGGGTGTATAACCAATGCATCTTCCCAATAGTCACTTATGGAGCTGAAAAATGGAACCTAACCAAGAGACAGGTCTGCAAATTGAGAATTATGCAATGTGAACATAAGAGAATTATGCTAGGCATCACATGGAGACACCACAAGACATCACAGTACATCTGGGAAAAGACAAGAGTCAGGGACATCAAAGAATCCATTGAAAATCTCAAATGGCAGTGGGCCGGCCATATTGCATGAATGGCGGACAACCAATCGACATCATGACTCACAACATGGATCCCCCGAGATCACACGCGGAACCAAGGCCGGCAGAATATTAGATGGAGAGACGAGCTAGACAAATTCAGAAAGTACTGGCTCCACGACGCCCATGATAGAGAAGTATGGTGGATCTTGGGGTAGGTCTATGTCTAACGACGGACGTTAAAAGACTGATGATGAAAGAGAAGTCGTATGAGATGAACTAGACAAATTCAGAAAATATATATATATATATATATATATTATGTCATTATATATTATCGGGGGATTTATTACGATGCCCATGATAGAGAAATGTGGCAGATCCTGGGGAAGGTCAATGTCCAACGACGGATGTTAAAAGATTGATGATGTTGATGATGATGATAAGGAAATAAATAAACCAAGTATAATAACGATAATCATACACAGGGATTTTTCAGTTTGTCTTTGGCTCGTTGTATTGTCACATTTCCTTTAAAGACCAATCGTGGCAGAGCAAGTACAGATGCAGGTTTGGACATGAAAGAATTTTTCTTTGTTTCCGGCTCTTTCCAACTTCTAGATTTTTGACTGAAGATTTTGTCACCTTCGGTCCACCATCCCGCTTGATCACCCAACCAACTTGATTGTCACATGGAAGACTCAACTCAACACTTTTAAATTCATGTGCTCCATGCAACAGATAGAAATACAATTAGAATCGTCTCTTCCCTGAAGTTGCCAGGCAACAGTGGATTCATTGCATTTTCCCTTAACAACAGTCAACCATTTCTTTTCTTTCTTTCTTTCATTCTGTCTCTCTTTCTTGACTCCTTTTTCTCTTCCTTCCTTCCTTCCTTCCTTCCTTCCTCCCTCCCTCCCTTCCTTCCTTCCTTCTTTTCTTACTTTCTTTGTTTCATATTTTATCGTTCGTCACATCTATTTTCTTTCCAACTTTTTCACCTTGTTTTTTCTTCTATGAATTCTCCTTTCTGTTTTTTTTCCCTTGATTTTTCAACAATATACGTGAATATTTCTTGATTCATTTTCAGACATTTCCAGTCCAATTCATATCCAGAAAATAGATCATAGCTGGTTTAACCATAAATATAATTTTTGTAGAAGTTTATATGAATATATATATGTATATATCATTTAGATGAGTTTATATATATATATATATATATATATATATATATATATATATATATATATGATTATAAATTGCGTTTTATTATATAGAAATTTTTATTTGAAATGATCTCATTTATCATTCACCTTAGGCAACATAAATAGAATAAACAAATTAAAGAAAATGGGGCTGCTGTAGGAATTGAACCTGTGGCCAATAGGATAGCCGCTTCAACATAGTGTTGCTCTGACCATTTGGCCAAACAGCCATTGGTAATGTGAAGGCCCAAATAACTGCTTTCTACCCTATTGGTCGCAGGTGTGCGTCTTCAAGAGTGAACAGTTTTATAGTTTTTTTAGTGGTGATAAGTTTGTAAAAATCATTAGTAAGAGTGCTCGATGACTGTTCATAGTAAAAGCTAAATTTTAAGAAAGATTTTGTCTGAGCAAATATAATAAAACACAAAAAACTTGGTAAAAAATTCTCTATACGGTATTTTGATATTTATGACATCTTATCGGGAGAATGATTCTCCTGAAGAGGTGTCATAAGCTTTGAAATACAGAGTAGAAAAACATTTTCCCAAGATTTTGAGTCTTATTATAAAAATATGTATATTTTTATGTTTAATACTTTTCAATCAGTGTACAGATTCTACGCTTTAATCCATATTCACTCGCTTCCTCACGACAGCAAGATGTGACACAAGGTTGGTTTAATGTGGGTTTCCATATGGAAAGCTTGGAAAATTGCTCCAGTCCCTGCAACTAGTGTTGCGAAGGCGTCTGGGCAAACCTGATCCTTGCCATTTAGTGCAATGAGGAGGTGCTGCCCTTGGGCTTGCTGATCCCATGAGACAATTGCGCTTAACGATATTGAACCTTGGCAGGCCATTATCCACCACTGTATTGCATCAGTGCAAAGCTACCAAAGAATGTACTGCAAGCAGATACCACACTCTAATCCTAAACAGACAACCAGGGAATGATTCTTTGTTCCTTGGCAGAGCTCACAGAACCTCTAATTCTAGTCAGATGTGCTGATCCATATGTGATTAATCCCCCCATAATATATAATAACATATATATATATATATATATATATATATATATATATATATATATATATATATATATATATATATGTATAAATTTTCCTGCTCATCACTGTTAGCCTGTAAGATTCCTGATTTAGTTCTACAACTCAACATGCTAGTACATAGGTGGGGGGGCTTTGGGGGAGCTTGAGCCCTCGCCCCTCTGAAAGACTGTGCTCATCACTAAAACACAATACTGAGCAATGTTTATTGAGAAGAGAAACATGGATTCCTTTTGCTTAACTCTTATTAAGATCAGCTTCAATCTATAAATACTGGAGTGAACAAAAAGAAGAAATATAGGTCACTGTTGGGGAAAAAAAAACCTGTTCAGAAGATGCTCAAGATAAAAGCTGTATAAGCCTGTCAGATGTTACACATCAGCAAGGGAATAGCAGTTCTGGAAAACCACAGAAAAATATAAATCCTGAATTATCTGAACAGGTAGATAGAGAGGAAATTTAGACAACAGTAATGATCAGACTCCCACGGGGGATCAGAACAATGGTTGAAGTGCAAAATCTACTTGGTCTGGTCTCAACCATATGAAACATAATAACTTCTTTCAGCTACGGAAGCTTTTCTCTCTTCATTTTCCATAACAATATATATCTGTCGGACTCTATCATCCAAGACATTTCTATCTACCACAATTTCAGGGACACCAAGCAAGGAAGCACTCAGAGAGTGCATATCTCTGCCAAAGCCATTGTCACTTGAAAATGAACGAAAATACAAAAGATACAGTCATGATGCATGGAAGGTAACTGTAAAAAAGAATACCCGGATCCACTCCTAATTTGATCAATTCTTCTTCAGCCCATGATCTACCCTACCATAAAGTGTCGTTGAAATTCATTGAGAACTTTTGAAGATATTGCGTGAATCAGCATCAGTGAATATATATAAATAGTAGATTCTGGTTAACAGGACTGCATCGTGACAAACGATTTTGGACTCAATAACTGGCGGGTCCGATTAACCAAACAACTTTTTTCTTTTATATGCAAAACAATTTTTTTTGATTCGAAGGGAACAACTTGCATAAAAATTACAATGACTTGAGTCCATTTTCTTCTCTACTTTTTCTTTCTTTTTATAATTTTGCATTCAATTTAGGTCACAAGCTAAAAAGACATTTTAAAGGTAGTTGCTTTGGGGACTAAAAAATATATTTTTAGTATTTCCATCAAATTTCATTTAAAAATTGTTTGTTTGGTAGCGCTGCTGCTTGGGCCAAATAAACAGTGTCTCAGTCATAATGAATGAAGCAAATTATCGATGAATACATACGCTTGAATCGGTTCTTACAAGATTGGTCTTATTGCGGGGCTGGTCCCTATAATCGTTGGTCCAATTAAGCAGAATAGATTGCACATGAAAAAAAAATGGATAAACATCTCTCAATCTAGAAACATTCCTATATCCACCCCAAAATCTCTGTAGCCCCACAAATTGCCTACCTGCCCGACCAACCAGCCAAATGAGCAACAGATTCTTCTCTCTTTGAGTGTCCTTGTGTCTGTTGGTGGGGGGGGGGGGTCTCCGGGCACCCCTGGTCACATTTTGGAGGCTAAAACCATGAAGATTTTCATGAATACACTTCTAAGTACCATCTAAAAATTTTTTTTTGTTTTTTCAAAAAAGCGCTTTTGGGGGTCTCTACGGTCATTTCAGACCAATAATGCCAAAGAGCATTTGGAGATATTGAGGAGACGAATAACTACTAGCAAGGGAGATAAATCTGGAAAATTCCTGGACACGCCCCAAAATTTAACCAACTCTTCCTCACCGTTTGGCCTACACTTCAAGAAAAAAAATGTGCTAAATTTGATTTAGGGAGATTTCATGCCTTTCATCATTGTCTGCTCTTATGTTTAATTGTGAAACAAAAGTTGACAATTGTTTCTATTATTATTCGGACTATCCTCATCTTGGTTGTTTTTCATACAACATTTTGGCCGTTGTACTCCACGGCCTTCATCAGGTATTATCTGGTAGCGTAGTGGTTACAGAATCAGACAAAATTACTGCAAGTAATCTTAATCTGATGGTTCTAGGTTCAATCCCAGTGTGAGACAATAATAATACTACTAATGCTAAGAGGGGAGTGCGGTCTATATACCCCCGTTGGTTAAATAAAGGGTTCGGTTCGTTACTTCCCCACACCTACCAGATGATACCTGATGAGAGCTGAGCCGTAGAGAACAACGGCCGAAACATTGTATGAAAAACAACCAAGATGAGGATAGTCCGAATAATAATAGAAATAATAATAATACTTCATCTCAAAAATTCAGAGAAAGTTGACAATTCCTAGAATGAGGATAATTTCTTTGTTAAGGCCAATTTTCAAATTAGTGAACCAAGTTTGTAAGGGATTGAATGATGCGAAGAAAGAGTGGGCAAAGCAGTCTATAGCGTTGGTAAAAGATAGAAAGATACTATATAGAGAGTGGAGAAAGAAAGAGCAATATCTTTTCCTTTTTTACATCCCACTATGTCATATTGTTCGTTTTTGTTAGATCCCTTCTCAAGAGAGATAATAGAAAGTACATGAAAGAAAAAGAGAGGAGAGAAAAAGGAAGAGAAAGAGAGAGGAGAGAAAAAGGAAGAGAAAGAGAGAAAGAGAGAGGAGAGAAAAAGGAAGAGAAAGAGAGAAAGAGAGAGGAGAGAAAAAGGAAGAGAAAGAGAGAAAGAGAGACGAGAGAAAAAGGAAGAAAAAGAGAGAAAGAGAGAGGAGAGAAAAAGGAAGAGAAAGAGAGAAAGAGAGACGAGAGAAAAAGGAAGAAAAAGAGAGAAAGAGAGAGGAGAGAAAAAGGAAGAAAAAGAGAGAAAGAGAGAGAAAGGAAGTAGACCATACAGTGTTCATATACACTCCATATATATATATATATATATATATATATATATATATATATATTTATAACTATTGCAATTTGGATGGTATTTTTTGTTTTATTTTTGATCCGATCAATATTCTTGTTTTGGACTTCTTAACGGGGATCAGCTTGAAAACTCATTTGGGAACAAACAGTTTTATTAGTGACACAAATGAAGACAAGTGCTGTCAAAAGATGTATTTACAACATCGCAGTTTTTAAACAGAATCTGTTCTTTTTCTCGTTTCGTTAACGGTAAAACAAGTTCATCTTTATTAAATGTAAATCCGAGTAAAATAGAGCTATTTATGTCTAAACTCTATTATATGAATGATGGGTATTGAACATCACTGAAAAGAAATTTTATTTCTTTAACAAAAAGTTATCTTTTTTTCTGTTAATGACATCAATTTCAGTTATTTTTCTCTTATCCAGTGGCTCTCAAATTAGCTTAAAAGCTCAATCGGAGACACAAATATAGACAAATGCCGTCAAAAATGTATAGATAATGTTACAGTTTTTGAACAGAATCTCTTTTGTTCCTTGTTCTTTTTTAGACACAACTGCAACTATGAGTTCTATCTAAGAGTAAAAGTGCTCATTATCTGTTTGGATCAATATTTCATCTAATTTCCTTCTTGATCTGTGAGCAACTAGAGAGGTTGAGTGTGCAGAAAATATTCTAATTTTTGAAGCAATCATTGATTTTTTTTGTCTAAAGTTTAACGAAACAAAGGTCAGTTACTTTTAACAAAAGGTGTATTATGAAACATAATTTATTCGTAGTATTGATTTTAAAAAATTGTTTATTCATCATTTTTTTTCAATCCTAGATTTTTTGCCTATTACATAGATTTTAAGCATTGTAGGCCAAAATTTTAAAACATATTTGATCTTTATGTTTGACAAAAAAATTTGGTTCAAAAATACATTTGTACTTTTACTAAAAAAAATCTCAATTGTTCGATGTATAGATGCTATTGATCAATATATGTTGGAAAGTCGCCAGTTATAGGTGGTTCCTATAGTGAGTGAGGGAGAGTAATGATGGCTGTTGATTTCTGTACCAACGAGATTATGTAGTTGTGGAGGACAAAGGATTTTGTTTCCACGTGTTTGGTTTTTTCCATCATGTCAACCTCACTGGAAATGTTGAAGGAGGAAAGGGAGACGATAGTCGCCATGACAGAATGGAGAGTATACATGCCAAGTATGAGTAAGAATGCAGAGAATAAATGTCCCATATGAATGTTTAGACAAACAAATAAAACTTAGATTTGATAAAGTGACATTTATAACAATACAAGACTGCAAGAAAAAACATGTAAAGAAACATTAATATAATCGATCATGAAGAGAAGAAGAGAAGCCTTTCTAGTTAAGATGATCATTCTTATACATTAAAATGAAATATAGGAGAGAATGATTAGTTAGGGAAACATGATACAATGGGTCTAATGTTGTTTGGTTTATCTATCAAATAAAGTCCGAGTATAGCGAGTGTTAGGTTTGGCCAGGCTAGATTATCAAAAGGCGGTTGGTTCAGTTTTAGACTCAGGAAGGAGCTAAAGGGGCAAAGTGATAAGTACAGTCCTTGCTTGGCATTGCCAAAAATGAGATAAGTGAAATAGTTGCAGTGAATGTATGATGTAATTATAAAGTTCTTGCAGATTCTCACATCAAGGAAGATTAGAGATGAAAGACAATATACATATATAGTCAAAGAAAAAGAATGGAAACTAACCCAGCTGTGAGGTTAGAGAGCAAGAAAGGAAGAGGAAGTAACCGACTAAGAAAGCTGGGGCAAATGAGCGAATGAACACGTGCATTCAGAACTTTTATGGCTAGTAGATGGAGTGACGTTTTCATATGCTGCTAAATTTAAGGTTTTATTGCAAAAGCTAATACTTAATTGATTTCATATTTAGTTTTAATTAAAAATAAAGGAGCCACTGAAAATGTTTAGAAAAGGTGTTGTTTTAAAGATGAAAACAAAAAAAAGTCAAAAAGAATTCTTGGAGACAACTTAGGAACAGAATTCATAGCTTAATGCTGAGAGCAACGCAACGTTGAAGCAGCTACCCTACCTGTCGCAGGTTTGATTTCTGCAGCAGCCTCATTCCCTTTGATTGTTCATTCCATTTACGCTGTCTAGGCCAAATGATACATTGGCATTATATTCTGAAATCAAATGACGCTACTTGGAGAAAGAGCGATGTAACGATCTCTTGTTTGGCCGTGTAGTCAACGCATTGAAAGATATGTTCTTACTTATTTCTTCTCACCTAATAAAAGAAGTGGAAAATTTTTTTCATTCACACAGAGACATAAATCTCTTCTTCCAATCAGTGTTGTTTATTGACTATTGTAGATTGATGGCATCCCTTATGTTGCGATTAAAAAAAAATGTACCAAAAATTAGGATGAAGATTAATAGTAGCGAAAAATCAATAGTAACAGTTAACAATACTTAATAAAAGTAATAAAAGAATAATTACTTCCAGTTTTATCATGAAAAATGACCCGATTTAGCAATGACGTGAAGTCATGTGTCCCTACATTCAACCCCTCCACCACCTTCCCTTCCCATTCACCTTTTGTCATTGATAAAAAAGAAAGGGTGGTGGGAGAAACAAAAATATCCACGTGCCACTCTTACTGATGCTATCAATTGTTTCATTGCCAAAAAAGCAATATATGACCAAAAAACACCAAAACTTGTTCAAGCATTGATTTTATTGTCAGAAATATGTGTGCCTAAAACTGAATCAACCCCCTTATGATAATTAAGTCTGGTCAAACATACCATTCATTATTTCAGGCACTACTGATTAGGCTCTATTCAATTGATAAACCAAACAACATTAAACTTGTTTCGCAGCATGTTCCCCGAACTAATCATTCTCTCTTATATTTTATTTTAATGTATAGGAATAACCATCTTACTTAAACAGGAATCTTCTCTACATGGTCGATTGTATTAATGTTTCTTTTACAAGTATTTCCTTTCAGTCTTCTACTGTTATAAATGTCTCCTTATTAAATGTACATTTTATTGATGAGAATCCTAGTATAAAAGTTATTTGTTCCTGATGTTTAGAACCAAAGATTGGTCAAGAGAATACACCCCTGGTGACCTCCGAGTTTAGCCTATATGAGAAGTTGACCCCTTCTCAGTCTACATGCAGAATATTAGGTCGATTGGCCATGTAGTTTTGACGGAGAAGAGGCACAGACAAACAAACAGAGGGCTTAAATATCTGTATAGATATCACGGCCTTTTATTTAACATTAGATACAAGACTTTTTCATATTAGTTGAAACAGATTGATTGCTAAACCAAAACGACACCTACGTCTGTTTCTTGATAGAGGAACGTAAGAGAGATGCCTTCAGGTCATGGGCTTCTATGATTGATCTGAAACAACATATAAAACAACATATGAATAAGTATGCATTGTGTAACAAGTCTTTCTGCGGTGATAAATCAGCAAAGGTTATCTGGGACAAATATCAACTTTCAGGCCGTCTGCTCATCTTTTTATTGGTTGTAGAATCAGGTCTCATCAGCAAAGAATTATCGGGGTATAATGAAAGTCGAACAATGTGACAGATTGTGACATCCAGTTTCTCCATTCGTTTACTTCTGCCGATAGAGCTGGAAGAGGTATACGTATTGACTCTTCTATGTCCACACAATATCTCCAAAAGTTCTCAATGAATTTCACTTACTTTTTTTAGAATGGTTGGCCATGGTATCAGGAAGAAGTGATTGCATTGTGGGGTGGACACTAGAATTTTTTTACATTTACCTCCCCTACTTCGAACTTAAATATCCACACAATATCTCTAAAAATGTTCTCAATCATTCTGAAATTGATTTTTCTGGAAAGGTAGGATAGGCTATTGACTAAAAAAGAATTAATTTCATTTTGGGGTGGACCCAGGAAGTTTTTACAGTTGCTTCTCATGCATTGTAGCTATATATGAACTGATTTTCATTCCTCATTGGAATCTATGCACTCTCTGAGTGCTTTCTAGTTGGATTTTGTGTCGTCTCTTAACAAGTAGAACTGCTGTCGTATTTCGCATCCTCAAATATTCCTCAACAAGAATCAAAGACACTTATTTCTCAGGAATCGCACAGAAATCATAGAAATTCTATTTATAACATCACTGGCATTTCCCACTGGCAAATATCTAAATAAGAGTAAAAAAACATCTAGAAATATCTAGATTATGGAGAATTTAGATGTTAATAGTAAATCCATCAAAATAAGCCTCCCACCCCTGCTGCAGTCAAAAAAGCTTTTTTTTCAATTGTCAAAAAAACATTTTTAGCAGAAGTTTAGTGGAGTACTGGTGCCAATTTTCAAATCTGTAGACAAGATGGTATGACTAGAAACCCAACTTTCTTTAATTGTTTATTCTATTTACATTGCCGAGGGTGAGCAATACATCAGCCATGTAATGGGGGGAGATCATTTCAAATAAGTTTCTATATAATATAACATAATTCGTAATTCATTCTGTCAAACCTAATATGTCCATGTCTTTAATACAAACTATCACGCTGAAAGAGACTAATAGATTGAGAATAAACAAGATGAGAATTTGGACTGAAAGCAGTTATTTGGCCTTTGCATTGCCAGCAGTTATTTAGCTCAATGGTAAGAGCATTGTTATGTTGGAACGGTTATCCTATCGGTGGCAGGTTTGATTACTGCAGCAGCTCCATTTTCTTTTATTGTTTTTTCTATTTAGGTTGTCTAAATTGAGTGGTATATTAACTGTGTAATGATGGGAGATCATTTCAAATAAGTTTTTATATAATATAACACAATTTATAATCATATATATATATATATATATATATATATATATATATATATATATATATATATACATACATACATTTGCGATATCTCCATGCAAGTTTGAGCATGATTCTCTCATGCACATATTGCATGCTTCTCAGTTTGTAGTTCTGTCTCTTGGTCAGGTTGCATGTTTCAGCTCCATAAGTGACTATCTGGAGGATGCATTGGTTGTGTTCTCTTCTTTTTAGGATTATTGGTTGATAATAATTTTCCATTCTCAGGTGTGAGGGTGGGTGGTTGTCTTTAAGGTCGTTATGAAAATATTTTGTTGGTTTTTGGTATGTATTGTAATCTTTTGGCTTATGGGTGTGTGTCGGTTGGGGTTTATGGAGAGTTCGGATATTCTGTAGCGATAGTGATAATCTTATGGGTTGGAATTTGGTGTCAGGTTGTTTGATTTAATATTTAGTCCATTGAGGGAAAGAGTTTGTAGAAGTAATATCCACATGTTTTCATGGTTTGCGAGGATTTTTGTGGCCTCGTCAGGTGTTATTTTCTCAATCCTTTCAATAAAGGTGATTTTAGCATAATCGTGAAAGTTCTGGTTTGGTGAGCGGAAGTGCTTCTCTACTGAGAGTGAATTGTTATAATTAGTGACTCTAACTCTGTGGCTGTAATTATTGAGTCTGATGTTGAAAGGCCACCATATATATATATATATATATATATATATATATATATATATATATAATTTGAATCAACGGAAGTGAGACAGACTCAGGAGTGAAATCATATGGAAACAAAGTTTAATAATCCATAGATTTTTTCATTGATGGTCTAGACATGTTTTGGAAGGTATTCCTATCTTCAGTAATGTGTGCTGTATGTGTGTGTACCATTTAATAGTTATGTTTACTGTGGAACATAAGTCCACCATCAGGAGCTTTGCTTTGTGAGCAAAAAATGGGATCCCATCTGCTAAGGTCATCCTATTGTATGGGACATAGTTCAGTCCTGATGAAGTCTGTGATGTTAGCAGCAGTAGTAGGTCTTGGAGAGGACATAGGGTGTCAGGGTAGAAGGGAAGTGGTTTATTGTTGGATTGTGTGGGTAGGTTAGGGATTGTATAGATGGAGGGGTAAGGAGGTTAAAGAACTTCATAGTATTAACCTTACAGGTCATCGAAAGTATGTTGGCTGTGATTTGTACAAGTGAGATGCCCTACAAAGGTTCAAGTTGTTATGGGTCTGAGTGACTGTGAAGTTTCCAATATCAGATATACATGAGAGAGGGTAGAGTATGGATGCGAGGTTATTATTAGAGGGAGGATTATGATCTAGAGACCTGTGTGATTAGGGTTGTGAAGTTTGGTGTTGAGTCCATTAGGGGAGAGAGTTTTGAGTTTATTTATCCATATATCTTATACATAGTATTATATATATATATATATATATATATATATATATATATATATGCAGCTTTAAACACTAAATATATAAAAAGATTTTTTCCAAAAATTGATGCATCTTCAGTCACTTATTTTTCAATATCTGTTAATGTAATTTATGTGATTTTTTTCAGAGTTTTTATGTTTTATACTGAATTAGATATTGAAGCATAATGTGTGAATTTTTCTTTTTGAGATCATCAGTTGTTTACAATGTAATTGTTTTGGGGGATAATATATTATGTTATATTAACATGGCTTGTTACTCTTTGATATATATATATATATATATATATATATATATATATATATATATATATATATGGGTATATATATATATATATATAAATAATAAATTGCATGCAATATGACATAAACTATATTTTAAATCATAGCTGAAGGGGAGGTGGCATTTGATCAACACTACTAGAGTACCATGTTGATTTAAATGTTTTGTTTTTAAATCCCCTAAACGGTTACATAGTGAACAACTGATGATACCAACAAGAAAAATTCACCCATAGTAAAATAATATCTAATTCTGTGTAAAACATAAAACACACAGAAGAAAATTACATGAATTGCATGAACAGGAATGAATATTAAGAAATGAGTGGTTAAAATGACATAAGTTTTGGGGGAAAAGATTTAAAAAAAATTATATATTTAGTGCTTAATGCTGTAAAGCTTCCTAGACTACACACACACACACACACACACACACATATATATATAATGAAGTAAGGATTTGCTACACAAAAATGTTTATGTTTCTGCCCTATTTGGACTTCTTCAGACCTGAGGTCACAGCAAGAAACAACAAATTTAAACAACAACACATGTGAAACCGAGACTGACAAAATACAAGATGGAGAGGTGAACTAGACAATCCTTCTCGGACAGATCTGCTCTTACCTAGAACAAGCTATCAGATACCATATTCTTTTCTCCAAACAATAACATATTCAAATCAAGTTTCAGAAAAGATCTCAGACACTAATTATTTGAAAAGAAACTTTCAAACTAAATAATTAACCACAGTAGGACTCCATGGGTTGACCCCACTGACCTAATATTGTCCTGCTTAAAACTGAACTTGAGATAACAAATGTTAAAAGAACAATGATTAGAAATCAATAAAGTTTGAGTTATTTCCCATAAATAAATATGTATATATATATACACAATACAAATCAGGAATATAATGTAATATAATACAATATCTGATGTGTGATCAATACATTCAACATTAAACATTTAGTTGAGTTAGAGTAGAGCTTAAAAGAAGGAACCCAAACAGGCTAGAAACATGAACCTATTTATGCATCAAATACTTATTTCATCATATTTCAAGCCAATAGGTCAGTGAATTCAGTTAAGCTGGCCTCTCTTGAATGGTTCGGCAGCTGTCCTGACTCTGGACTTTTCTTATACAGTATGGTGAGTGGATCAGTTATTTCACTATCAAATTCTCTGAGGAGATTCGTTCTGGTACTCATATGAGGTACAGTGATTCATTCATTCGAGTTAAGGATATTTTTTTTTCTCATTTAACAATGTATTTCAATTAAAAAAATATTTTCCAGAAAATTAGCATTCAGAAACATAAGTAAAAGTATGCCTTGTAGTGTTGACTGGTTCCTGGTTTTAACTCTCAAAACCGAGCAATTGGTAGCAAAATAACTGTTGGTTCAAATGCACATGACAAGTACTATATATATAAATATATATATGTCATTAAGAAATGGATGTATGATCCGACAGAATGATTATGAATTGCATTACGGGGGTATATTGACCTGATGCTGTAACCACTGCGCTATGTGTCCACATGGACACATAGCGTAGTGGTTACAGAATCAGACAAAATTACTGCAAAGTAATCTGATGATTGTAGGTTCAATCCTAGTGTGAGACAATATAACAATACTACTAACGCTAAGAGGGGAGTGCGGTCAATATACCCTCGTCGGATAAATAAGGGGTTCAGTTCGTTACTTCCCCCAAACCTACCAGATGATACCTGATGAAGGCCGTAGAGTGCAACAGCCGAAACGTTGTATGAAAAATAACCAAGATGAGGATGGACCAAATATTAATAGAAATAATAATAATACCTCATCTCAAAAATTCAGAGATATGCATTGCATTACTTTGAAACTATATTTGAAGGTGAATGTATCATTTGGTCCAGACAACGTAAATGAAATAAACAATCAAAGAAAATGAGGCTGCAGCAAGTATCGTACCAGTGACTGATAAGGTTGCTGCTCAGTTTGAATGTAATATAATCCAATCTATAATTATTCTGTCGGATCGTATATCCATTTCTTAATAACATAATTGTCGTGTTGAAAGGAATGTGTAAAACATTAAAAAAAACACAGAAGAAAATTACATGAATTACGTGAACAGATATTTGGAAATAAATGAATGAAATGACATAAGTGTTTGGAAAAAAATATTTTTTTAATGTATTTAGTGTTCAAAGCTGTAAAGCTTTCTGCTCTCTTTCTCTCTCTACATATATATATATATATATATATATATACATATATATATATGCACTTAATCAGGTATAAGCATACATAGATTTACTTGATGGCCAAGTTGTAAGCAGTGAATTAATTAGAGTAATTTCAATTGTCCACTTGAATCAATTAAAGCTAATTGCAACTATACGAGGCAAGTAGCTTAAGACTCTAAACCCCCTGGGTAAATTGGGAATCTTGTGGCTTAGTTAAGAGGAACATGATTATATATATATAAGTAGGTGCAATTGAACAACTGTAGCCACCAAAGGTGGCAAAGGGTTCTATCCCTTTTTATATGTGTTTGTGAGTTTGTGTTGCTTGTTTCAGCTCTCTTGGCCATACTTTTTTGTTTACAGACCTGAAATTTGGCGTCAGTAATCCACTTCAAATTTTCTAAAAAAAATACTTTTTCTAAATTTTTGGAAAAAAATCTTTTTTGACTTTTCAGGGGCCTCATTCTGACGGGTTTATAAATAACATCTAGATTCTGGAGGATCTTGATGTTTCTAGATTTAAAAAAAATCATATTTTAGATGTTTTATAGTGGAAATGATGTCTAGATTCTCCAGAATCTTGCGAGACAGAAACGGTGAGTCTGTATCGGTGAAGGAGATGCAGAGAGTGGTCTATGCAGGAAAGTTGGGGTTCAAGCCTGCAATCCAAGAAATCAGGGGCAGATGGCTGCCTGCTATTTCCGTTTTCTGAGTGAATTGTTCAAGCTGGAGTCCTGGTTTTTCAATCTTCTGGTTCTAATGCTTGTCTTCTGTTTCTGCGAGTCAGGTTGGAATTGCTAACAATAAAGATTCAGGTGGCAACTTATTTTTGTCTGCTGTGGGATCTAAAAATCAGATTCTTTCATGAGGATGGACAAACTCCTTAAGTCAGGCCGGAAGTGTATAGGGTTCAGATTACCCACCAACTCCAAAAGATCAATCTCCATGGAATTGTCAAATTTGGAATTTGATTCCATCTTCTTCTTTTGTACCCATCTTCATACCTCCCATTTACCCATAATCTCATTACCTCCCCCCCCTCAAGTGGGCAACACTTCCTTTTATGTTGTTCAGCCACACACCTCCTTTTTAATGTGGGTGTAAAGAAAAGTGTCCCTTAGTTGAACAGGGGATCTGTATTTTATTTCCCAGAGAGAAAAATCTGATAAGAATCAAGGGAATCTATCACCCCGCCCTCCCCCTGGGCGTAAAACAAAGAACCCTTGTTTTCCTGGTCTAAAGCGCTTTTCACTTTTTGGCTTCTGTATGAATTTCAAAACATAAACCAGATAATCCCTTCTCTTGTTCGGTTTTGGAATTATTTCATTTATCTTTTAAATTTTCGAGGGTACCACTTATCCACTTGCAAAATCCTGATGGTTTATAGTACCACATGGGCACCATTACTTACAGTTTATTTTGGCATATAAGATGATCCTTGAAACATCCAACCATCCCCAAAATGGAATTGTCCCATTAGCCAGTTATAAAAACACTGCCATAAAGTTTTAAAGCCTCTGGTAATATCAAACATTTGACTTTTCTGTTAATATTTGTTGGTCTTCAAAGCCAACTTCTCATTACAGACATTTTTATTCTAATACCATTCGCTTCCAGATTACACCAACAAAAACACTAATTTCAAGATCCTGTGAAGACCTGCTATTTTATTCAACAAATCATGACACTACAGTAGAATCATAACTGCAGGGTAAGATCCCAAGGTCTGGATTGATCCGTCAGCTACATTGATTGTAATGTAATTTTTTTCTACGTGTAGAATAAGATAAAATTTCCGAATGTGATGTTTTTTTATTTTTCAAATTTTAGCAATTTTCTCCAAATTTCTTGAGGGTGTTCTTTTTTCAAATCATGTTAATGGGATGAGTTCATCTCCAGGTCATTTGGAGGACACAACTTACAGTCAGGGTTGCCAGATAGTTGGAGATGTTTCTGGCTAAAAACATGCAAAATAACCAAAAATGGCCAAAAATGGCTAAAATGAAAAAATGTTAATGAAACATTGCAATACTGCAGTATACACGAAAATATGAATTTATAAAATATATTTATTAGTTTGATATGAATGGTCAAAAGTAAAGTTCCAGTTTAGCATTATAATTACATTGTAAATAGAACCCACCTCAAAACCTTAAAAAAATTGACTTTCTTCAAAACGACAAATTTTCTGAGAAAATGAAGGTCTTATGGATAGAAAGCATAAAGATTATTCATTAAAATCTTTTCTATTTTTAAAAATAGAATGTTCAAAGTGAATCAAAAATTGCCAAAAGATGGTCGAAAATTGAATGTTGCCAAACCTCTATGACCGATGCCAAAAGCTTTTCAAAAAAGTCAAAGTTGGCCATAGATTGGCCAAAATGGCAACTCTGGTGCAGGAGTTCCAGTCAGAACTTGACCCACAAATGGATCTCCAGCCAATTAAACAGCAGGAACAGATTTTGAGTAGATATAAGAACCCTTCTTAAGACTGGTTCTTTACTTCTCAATTCCTTTTCTTCTAGCAATGGTTATTCAACAAAAGTAAGTCATTTTACTTTATTATTCTCAACAGAAATTCGCACAGCCACGAGCTGCGGGATCTAATTAGGGACATCTTTGGAGCCGCTGCAGGAGTCACATCCAAAGTCTGTAGAACCATAGAGATATAAAAATAGTCTTTATATCTCTATGGTAGGACGGAAAGCAATCAAAATCTGAGTAAATGGACCTGACAGATCTAAGATACATTACAACATGGAACTGTATAGATGTGAGCCATGAGTAGATTAAGAAAAGCTGTGAAACACCTTTGAAAAGTAGATTGTTACAAAACCACTTGTTTTAGTGATTGTGAAATGATTCATCAAAAATATTGCTTTTATTCTTTGCTTAGAAAAAACTTTCAACATGTTGGAGGACAGAATTGTTGGGATCCAGTTATCTCTTTTGGATTTCAAAATATTACCTAACTATAAATTATAGATTGATATAAATCAATATTGCTGTTTATTATTTTATTATGTTTTTTCATATGTACGTGTGTTTGTGTGTTTGTTTATGTGTTTATATGTCTGTTTGCTTGTTTGTGTGTTCCAGCACACCGTTTTATCTACAGACTTGAAAATTGGCTTTAGTATGCTACTAGACCCCTTCTAAATATATTTTTTAATATTTTTGGAAAAAAGGTTTTCTGACCATTTTGGGGGCCTCATTTTAATTGGTTTAATAATTTGCTTGTGTGTTCCAGTGCTCCTGACCCTACTGTTTTGTCTGCAACTTAAAAATTGACATCAGTACATCGCTAGACCCCATCTAAAAATATTTTTTTATAATTGGAAAAAATCTCTCTTCCCCATTTCTGGGGCCTCGTTCTGATGGGTTAAATAATTTGTTTGTGTGTTTTAGCGCTCCTGGCCACACTATTTTGTCAACAGACATAAACATTGATATCAGAATACCACTAGACCCTTTCTAAAAATGTTTTTTGAAATTTCTGGAAGAAAAGCTTTCTAGACCATTTTGGGGGTCTTACTCTAATGGGTATATTAATTTGTTTGTGTGTTCTAGCGCTCCTGGCCATATTGTTTTGTCTACAGACTGTAAAATTCACATCAGTAGACCCTTTCTGATATTGAATTTTAAAAAATTTTTGAAGAAAAGGTTTTGGGGCCTTATTCTTACAGGTTTATATCTAAATGTTTCTAGATGTTATTTTTACTCTATTTCCAGAAAACGCCACTGATATCGTTGAAATAGAATTTATTTTAACCCTATTCATTTTTTGATGGAATTTCTTACACAACCTCAAATTTCAAGGTGTATCAAGGTGTATCGAATATGCGTATACAGTGATGCTGAATGAAAATCGTAAAAAAAGAGATAGATGTGCTAAAAAAAGCAAAGAGGGGATGAAGAAAAGAGAGAGAGAATAAAACAAAAGACAAAGAAGAAGAAGAAGAAGAAGAAGAGAGAAAGGGACAGAGAAAGAGAAAATTGACCGAAGATCAGCACCCAGTTACGATTTAGTAGGTTAAGACTAATGAAATTTATAATCAGAGTTACAAAAATAACGGATGACTCGTATAGAAGCCATGATTACATT
This sequence comes from Thysanoteuthis rhombus, assembly GCA_963457665.1. NCBI lineage: Eukaryota > Metazoa > Mollusca > Cephalopoda > Oegopsida > Thysanoteuthidae > Thysanoteuthis > Thysanoteuthis major. The sequence goes on along the minus strand of OY735240.1, from coordinate 34,043,464 downwards.
TAAAGCAGCAGTTCTCAATCTTTTTGGCATTGCCGCCCTCTTTCACGTGGGAAATCTTTTCCATCACCCACCTGTGTAGAAAATATTTGAAAGGATACCAAAAAATGTTTCAATTCTTGAAAAACAATGAAAACAAAACAACATGAAATGAAAATAACGTGAAGTAGTAACATTAGATGTTGGGGACTCACATACTGTTTTTCAAATATAATCATTGAGATTCTTGCATCTGGTAAGGCCCAGCTAGTGTAGACACATTGGGTTTACATAACGGGCGATATCAAACTTCTGCTTGGTAGAATGATGATAGAAAATGTTTCTGTTGACTCAATTTTCACTGTCAATCACAGACTTTGGTGCTCAAAATCCTATACTGTCCGTCAAAATTTCAAAATACCCACCATTTTCTGTACAGTTGCTCACCGCCCACCCAAGAGTTGAAATCACCCACCAGTGGGCGATATCACTCTGGGTGAATGAACCCTGATTTAAAGGAGTGCACGTCTTGTATTTATTTTCATGACCAATACTCTTATTGCTGTAGATCCAAATTACAAGCTGCAGTTTAATTAATTTATCAAAAACAATTGAAGGCTTTATATTGAAATGAATTCAAAAGTTAATTTCAAGCAAAATTTATCAACTTATTTATCATTAAAGAAACTTTTTTTTAAAGTCAAAGTATTTTTATGTAGGGGGGGATAAGCTGGAGGGACGCTGGAGTCAATTGTCCCTTCTGCCCCTTTTTAAATAATTGTATCATCAAAATTATCCTTTCTGCTGCTCTTTATATAAGAAAACCGTCAACTAAAATCATTGACATAGGTTTCTTTAGTTTTTGAGAGAGTCTAGCAGGTTGGCTGGCTATCTATCTATGTATTGTCCATACAGGTCACACCAATGAAGCTAGAGGGCTGAAAATTTAAACATTTACTCTTTATTATGTCTTTGTTTTCTTAATTTTCCTCATTTTTGCACATCCTTGGTGGGGGAGATAGGGAATTAATTAAGCTTATTGCTTTACAAGAAGTACCCACCTTTGTGGATTTACAAAAAACAGTATTTTGTGTTATATACATATTTTACGGGCAATTGGAATCAGCATTTCAATACTCATAGTGTAGCCAGCAAGTGCAGATGACATTCCCAGAGCAGACAATAAAATCTAATTGAGGGGACAGTAATTCATGAATAAAATTCCATGAAATATTTTTTGATGATCATTTTTAGACTGTTTTTGCTTATGTTCATTTGATCTGTTTTTGGAAAAACTTTCATGAACTCGTTCCAAGCAAGCATTGCCTTATGTTTAATAGAATTTCTAGAATTGGGAGAACACAATGTCCAAAAAGCTTGTGCAAAAATTGTGTCTGCTGTAATCGAGGCATCAAGCTGCACCCAACCATAAAATTCATGACGGTTCAACCATGAAGAGAAGTCCATAACTGTGGACACCAAGGTTCATCATTGTGAATGGGAGACTCAAAAGTGAGTTCTACAAAAAAACTTGGCTATATTGAGTCAAACAAGGTATAGTGCCCCCCATTCTTTTAGTAAGGAATTAAATACAAAACTCTTCTTTTAGTTAGATATTGAAAACATCACTTCCTCCTCTGACCCCTATAAAACCCTTGGATGCACATGGTCCAAAGTTAACTCACTCACTAGGCAGTATGGCTCGCTCACTGAAGTCAGATTCTACGTATTACCTTGGAGCGATCCAAGGAAATCCACGCATTCATACAACTCCGCCATGGCACATCTGAGGTTAGGGTTCAGACAGTAGCGCCCATAAGACTTGCCAAGAAATCAGAGTTGATCCAAACATTCAATTCAGAGAACAAGGGCTTGAATAGGATTGGTTGATCCACAATTTTAATGTTTCATCTTAAAAAAAAAATTGTTTGACCACGTATATCAGATGGAATCAATGTATTAGTTTCAAAAGCGTTAGCTCAGAACAAAATAATGTTATTTCAAAATTCCTTAAGATGCCAGTAAGACTGGTGGAATATATAGATTCAGAACCTGATAAAAAATATCATCTGACCTGGTTGACATGTTTCTAGATTTATCCAAAGTATAGTTGCATAAACAAAACTAGTATTCCAAGAGAAATTATATGGTATTACTTATAAATGCTGTGTCAGGGGTGATCAATTAAAAAGTTGGAAAAATGGGTGATCAATGAATAAGTTACTCCTCTCACCTTTTGTTGGGTTGTGATCACTAAAAATGGTCTGAAGTTTGAAAAAACAAGCGGGCACTAACTAGCGATGAATTTAATATCAACTTACATTGCATATACTGGATCTACACCTTGGCGACTGATGGCCTCCATGACCTTAGGGATTTCTACTGAGTCGAACGCCTTTTTGAAGTCGATAAATGCTACGGCAAGTGGTAGTCTATACTCTGCTGCTTTTTCTTTCAGTTGATTTATCGAGTGCAGGTGGTCCATGGTCGAGTAGCTTCTTCTAAAGCCAGCCTGTTCACGTGGCTGGTTTTCATCGAGTGTTTTTGTGATTCGGTTGGTGATGATCTTTGTGAAAAGTTTATATACACAGTTGAGTAGGCTTATAGGCCTATAGTTGTTGAGGTCTTTCGGGTTTCCTTTTTTATATAAAAGCATTATGATAGCAGTATTCCAATCGTCTGGGACTTTACTGTGTTTTAGACACAGGTTGAAGAGGACGGTCAGTTTCCTATTGATGGTTTTACCTGCTTTTCGGAGTAGGTCGATGGTGATGTTGTCTGGTCCAGGGGCAGTTCCTTTCTTTGTCTGTTTAATGGCTTCCTTCACCTCCCACGGGGTTACTTTTGGGAAGTCCTCTAGTTGTTTGCCCGTGTCTTGCGTATCTTACTCATCGTTTTGCAGTCCTTGTTTGGACGAATAAAGTTTTTGGTAAAATTCTTTGGCGCGTTCGACAATCCTGTCTCTGTCTGTTGTTAGGTTTCCATTTTCCTCGAGTATGCTAGTTATTTGCCTTCGTCCCGAGTTGAGGAGTTTGTTTATAGCTTTGAAGCCCCGACCTTTTTCAAGAGTTGATTCAATGACTGCCGTTGTGTATCTCCTTCTGTCTTCTCTTCGTTTCTTCTTGATTAATTTGTTTAGTTCAGCCTCTTCAATTTGAAACATATATACAATCACGGCAGCTCATTTATCAGGCTACATAAAGACTCGGACCCCTTCCAGCTCCAGAAAGGAGTAAGACAAGGTGATACCAGCTCACCTAAACTCTTCACAGCCTGCCTCGAGATGATCTTCAGAAGGCTAGACTGGGAGAGTAAAGGAATTAGAATAGACGGCGAGTATCTGAGCAACCTCAGATTCGCAGACGACATAGCCCTTTTCGCAGAGAACCTACATGACCTCCAACTAATGATAGATGAACTAAATGAGGAGAGCAAGAAAGTCGGCCTACACATGAACTTCAGCAAGACGAAGATCATGTGCAACAACCACATTGGAGATAAGAACACTAAGATCGAAATCGAGGACACAGAACTCGAGAAAGTAGACCACTACATCTACCTAGGGCAACGAATCTCCATGAGACCCTCAAAAGAAGAAGAAATCAAGCGAAGAATCACACTAGGATGGCAAGCCTTTGGCAGAGCTAGCTCAACCTTCAAAAATAATAAGATCCCATTAATCCTAAAGAGAAGGGTGTATAACCAATGCATCCTCCCAATAGTCACTTATGGAGCTGAAACATGGAACTTAACCAAGAAACAGACCCGTAAGCTGAGAACCATGCAACGTGCACATGAAAGAATAATGCTGGGCCTCACATGGAGAGACCACAAAACAGCACAACACATCCGGGAAAAGACAAGAGTTAGAGACATCATAGAATCCATAAAAAATCTCAAATGGCGGTGGGCTGGCCATGTTGCAAGAATGGCTGACAATCGATGGACATCACGACTCACAACATGGATTCCCCGAGACCACATGCGCAACCGAGGCCGGCAAAATGTTAGATGGAGAGACGAGCTAGATAAGTTCAGGAAGTACTGGCTCCGTGACGCCCATGATAGAGAAGTGTGGCAAATCCTGGGGAAGGTCTATGTCCAACGACGGACGCTAAAAGACTGATGATGATGATGATGACATTGCATACTGAACCCCCAATATAAACCCGCTTTGAAGAGAATTTCAAAAAACAGGAAACCATATTCCCTACTCATTAAGAGAAGTGTGTGCACAAAATTTTCTTCTATGAAAGATAAGGGCTTGGCAAAGTCAGAATATGAACTTGGCTTACCGATCCCATTTTTTGTGCTGTCAACCACAAGGCCACTTGCACATCCCTGGGTAAAGTAGTTTTTAGAGGTATCTTCGCCTTTTTATAAGAGGCCCTGTCTGTTGGTTGGCCAGTCAGTTGATAGGTCTGTCCCAGTATTGTTTCTCAACAGTTTCAAGTCAGATTTACTTGAGACTTGTTTGAAAGGTATCCCTAGATAAGATTCTTATTAGCTAGAGAAATCTACAACTCAGGGACACGTGATCTGGTAATAATGGCAGTTAAACTTAATGCCTTGAAATTGAATAAGATTGATTTTTTCAGCTGTTTCAAGTCAGATTTACTTGAAACTTGCTGGAAAGTTGTCCCCTTGATAAGATACTTCTTATTTATAAAAATCTTCCACTCTGGGCCATGTGATCTGGCAATAATGGCGTTTTAACTCTATGTTTGTTAAATCAATTTTCTCAGCTGTTTCAAGTCAGAATTACTTGAAACTTGATAGAAAGGTGTTTCTTGATAAAATGTTTCTTACCTAAAATTATCTCCAACTCAGAGTCACATAATCTGTCAATAATGCCATTTCAACTTTATGGTTTAAAATCAATTTTCTCAGCTGTTTCAAGTCAGATTTACTTGAAATTCAATAGAAAGGTGTTCCTTGATAAGAAGCTTCTTACCTAAAATCATCTCCTACTCAGAGTCACATGATCTGGCAGTAATGGTGTTTGAACTTTATAGTGTACGCCCCATTGAACTTTTGGTTCTCGTTACATAATACTCATGCAATCACAGAGGAGTGTGCATTTTTTTTCAAATTTTAATTCTTAGCCCTAAACGTTACATACAATCATACATTAAATAGGAGAATAAAAATTATGACGATAATTATAATTATTTCTATACTCCAGTGAAATCGGTACAACAATGAGCATTTTGAAGGACATTTAAAGTACACAGTAATCACAAAGGAAAATTAGTAGGATTCGCTTTTATTTCTTAACAAATTTAATTATAGAGTTATTCAGTTTGGGGATTTGAGTTTTTACAATGGAGTCAAGTGGCTATAAGAGGTGCTTGTTAGTGGGGAGATATGAACAACATGATGAGAGAAGACAGATAGATAGAAATGCACTGAATGAGATAGATAGATATACAGACAGATAGATATGAACAGACTGAGATAGATAGATAGATAGATAGATAGATAGATAGATAGATAGATAGATAGATAGATAGATAGATAGATAGATATAAACAGACTGAGATAGATAGATATGGACTGAGTGAGATAGATAGGTAGATAGATAGATATAAACAGACTGAGATAGATAGATATGAACTGAGTGAGATAGATAGATCGATAGATATGAACAGACTGAGATAGACAGATAGATAGATAGATATGAACTGAGTGATATATATATATATATATATATATATATATATATATATATAGATAGATAGATAGATAGATAGATAGATAGATATAAACAGACTGAGATAGATAGATATGAACTGAGTGAGATTGATAGATATACAGACAGATAGATATAAACTGAGTGAGATAGATAGATAGATAGATAGATAGATAGATAGATAGATAGATATAAACATACTGAGATAGATTCAAAGATAGATATGATTTGAGTGAGATAGATAGATAGATAGATAGATATGTAGATATAAACAGACTGAGATAGATAGATATAAACTGAGTGAGATAGATAGATAGATAGATAGATAGATAGATATAAACAGACTGAGATAGATAGATATGAACTGAGTGAGATAGATAAATAGATAGATAGATAGATAGATATAAACAGACTGAGATAGATAGATATGAACTGAGTAAGATAGATAGATAGATAGATAGATAGATAGATAGATAGATAGATAGATAGATGCGAACAGACTGAGATAGATAGATAGATAGATAAACAGAGATAGATTGATAGATATGATTTGAGTGAGATAGATAGATCGAGATATGAACAGACTGAGATTGACAGATAGATAGATAGATAGATAGATAGATAGATAGATAGATAGATAGATATGAACTGAATGAGGTAGATAGATATGAATAGACGAAAATAGATAGATGAATAGATAGCTACGAACAGATGGAAATAGATAGATAGACATGGATAGAAAGATATAAATAGACTGCGATAGATAGATAGATAGATAGATTGATAGATGGATAAAAGACAGATAGATATGTACTGAGATAGATATTTGCAAACAGTGATAGATAAACAGATGGATAGATATATAGTGGATTGATATAGATAGATATTGATAAACTCTGCTGGATAGATAGATTCATGTAAATTATCTGTGATAGATAGATGCAGACTATGATAGATAGATAGATAGATAGATAGATAATGAATAAAATGTGATATAAAGATAGATATTGACAGCTAAAGATAAATAGATAGTACTAAACAGACTGTGATAGATAGATAGATAGATAGATTTGAACAGACTGTGTTTGATAGATAGCCAGAAAGATAGATAGATAGAGAGGTCTGCAAAACTGATATTGTTCATTTTTCTGCTTTGAAAAATTTAGTTTTCATTGAAATGCAAATAAATATAAGATTTTCTATCATCCTTATGTATAAGATATATTGAAATATTATATTTGCCAATACAAAGCAGTTCAACATTAAAGGATTAATATCAGCACAATGTCCACTTAAGTACCATTTTGTTAAAACCCAATGGATCGTTATTCCACAATATTATAGAAACCTTCATAATGATAAAGCGGCCTCTAGCATGTGCCTTTAGCTCACAGTAAATTCTGGCACCCAACGAATGATGACCCACTGACCCAAAGAAGTAAATAAATAGAAATATTTACCTCCCCTGCATTGTAGCTGTCTATCCATACCACAAAATATCTTCAAAATTTCTCTGATTGTCCACACAACATTTCAAAAAGTTTTCAAAGAATTTTGACAAAATTTTGTTGAAGGGTGCCCAATAGGCTATGAAAGAAGTCAGACAACTGTTGGCAACCACAAATTATTGCCTAAAATTATCTGTCCACGCAATATCTCCAAAAGTTCTCAATGGATTTCAATATAATTTCGTAGAGGAGTGGGCAATAGATTACGAAAAAATTGTATAACTTTCTAAGTGGATCCATGGACAATTACCCACCCCCACTACATTGTAGCTATCTGTCCATACCACATATCTTCAAAATTTCTCAGTCTGTACACATGATATCATTGAATTTCAATTAAATTTCATTGAGAGGTGGACATTAGGCAACAAAAAAAATAATGAAATTTTTGAGTGGATCTGTGCACAGTTATCTCCCCATGTTCTAGCAAACTGTCTGTACCATGCAATAGCCTTGAGGTTTCTCTGTCTGTCGAGACAATATCTCTGAAAGCTCTCAATGAATTTCAATGAAACTTTGTGGAAGGATGGGCAATAGGCTATGGAAGAATAAATTAAATTTTGGAGTGGATCCATCAGCAATTACCTCCCCTATGTTATAGCTCTCAGTCCACAAAAGTGTTTTATTTTTAAAAACAAGGGTTTATGATATTTGATTGTAAATGGCTTAAGATGACTTGCTCTAGCGGATGGTTCTTTTGTAAACCTTACTCATCATGGAATTTCCTTCCCAATTATATATAATACATCCATTACGAAAATTCATTTTTTTCTGACCAGGGTATCACTGCAAAAACCAGCCATTATGAAAATTACAACTGATCTGGTATGTTCACAAAAGGTCCCTCTGCGATGTCCAGTTGGTTTAATCGGTCGACTCAAAAATTCATACAGGGCTCTATTACAGCGCCAGGACCTCATGCAAGGGTAGTAAAAGAGAAGGCAGAAAATAAAGTTAGGTTGTTTCATTATATGGTAAGATGGGAGAGGGGAGAACAGAAGATTAGGCAGTTTACCGAAGGGGTAGGAAGGTTACTGATTATGAAACTAATCAATATTTGTATACCATTTAGATAAAACCGAAGATTGGAAGGGATAAGGGAGAGAATGAGAAGATTCAGGAAAAGGATGATGGAAAAACAGAAACATGAGATAATGGATAATCTCAGTTGTCTACACCATGGAATTTCCACGGGTTCAGCTTGTAATAGATAATTGTAAAGAGCCAGAATACAGGCAAAGGTAGAGAAGAGCAGAAACAGGGGATAAAAGATAATCTTAGTTGTTCACACCATGGAATTTTCTGTGGTTCAGATACTAATGAATAGATATGAAGAGCCAGAATCAGCCATTTTAATCTTAGGTCAATGTAACTTTGCTAATATATAATCTGTGCCAAGGCCATCTCTGTCAGCCCTGAAATCATACGGAAAATAATTCAATGTTTTTGTCCATTTAATAACAATGATAGGAAAAGACTGTCATTTCAAGTTTCCTGACAAACAATGTAAAAAGAAAGAGAAAAAAATGTTGACAGGGAAAATTGATAAAAAAATAAAATAAAAACATAAGAAGCTGAAAATGAATTTGAAATGATGAGGCGTGGTCAAGATACTAAAAAAGTCGAATGTAGTTGGTTATTTGCTGGATCAATTTGGTGACAATTAGCTGTTGTACTTGCAGTCACATGGTAAGGATGGCGTTTTGCTAATATCGGTTTTATAATAGACCAGCTTTGCTACGCTAAAGTCAAACTCCCTTGCTTGATTAAAATCTAAAATGTAAACAAAACAGAAATCTATTCTCCATGCAATATTATTCCAAAACTACGTATCCCGTTTCAACTCCTTCATTAGAAATTCGTGTAAATGTGATTTGAAAATTGAAGCAAGACAAGATGACCTGAGTCTGGTTTGTTATTAGTTTTTGCATATATCAGTATGTCAGTTTTTCATGTGTGATGTCACAGGTTTTTAGTCTAGTCATTGTTATCTGTTATTGTTGTTACATATGAAAATAAAGTCAAAACTCAAAGTAGGGGTTCGACTAAAATAAATGTAGTGCTTCATAGAGGTGTTTTAGATAAATACGTAGGCCATTGAGTAATCAAATTCTGTGCCTTGGATACAGGGCTGACCCAAGGGCTTCTGACGCCACCCAACCTCCTAGCAGGCTGAACTTTGAAGTGTAGTATTATCTTATTTAATCTTCATACTTCTGACCTCGCCTCAACCAATTAACTTGCCTCTCACATCCTAGCTATTGTGAGTACTCTTGTTCACTAAACTAGCTCAGCCAGATTGAGCTTGTCATCAGTCATAAGAATTTCCTTTGCCAACTGTTTCTCTCAGTTTCACCACAACAAGAAGTATTTAACTATCAGATATTCCTGAAAAATCTGACTTCACATCAGGGAATTTTCTTATTTTATCTCTTTTTATTCTGTACAATTTATTCTTTTTGCCCATTTTTAATTACTGCTACCCACCGCCGACTGGTTTGAACACAGTTGATTGGTTTAGGTTATTTGTGTGTTGAGACATAAACATTTTTTTTGGTTTTTGAAAATTCTGCCTCTGAGGTGGCTTTTAGTGGAGGTTCAATTTGCCATGTGAGTTTATCCTAAATTGATCCCTTAGTTTGTGTCCGGCAACATCCCAGTTTGTTTCTTGAAAATTCAGGGGGGTTATTTGTGATGACTGTCCAACAAAAGGCAAAGAAGTGTTTTATTTACTGAATACCACTTTTTCAAATTCTTAATTGATTATCCCCAACATTGCTAGCTGCCAAAACATGTGATGATTTCTATTGTCACCAACCAGACCTGTTACATTTATGTTTTGATTCGCAGGAAAAGTAATCGAACAACCGTAGCCACCAAAGATGGTGAAGGGTTCTATCCTTTTTTACATATACATGTGTTTCTATGTTTGCTTGTTTGTTTATGACTTTGTGTATTCCAGCACTCCTGGCCATACTGTTTTGTCCACAAATACGGAAATTGTCATCTGAATTTCAATAGACCCCTAAGAAATGTTTCCACTATTTATTTTTGAGAAAAGGCTTGTTCGACCATTTGGGGCCTTATTCCGACAAGTTTATTATAAGCATCTAGATTCTGGAGGATCTAGATGTTTCTAGACGTTTTTTTAATTCAATTTTAGATGTGGAAAACGCCAGTGATGTCTTAAATAGAATTTATTCTGACCATATTTATTATTTGATGGATTTTTTTTGCATGATTTCAAATTTTGATGCTATGGTAGTCCAATTATTGACTGTGATGGTGAACTTTTTCTTTAGATCATAAATCTATCAACCATACTGGTAGTATTTTAATCAAGGTAACTCAATTTTACTACCACCACTGTTTGATTTATGAAGTAAAAAGCAGCATATATGGATGGTGGTGATTCATAATTTCCCTTTGAATACTAATCCCGTTTGTATTTGGAAAGTCCTGCAGCTTTAGTCACATGACAGTTGACCTAGCGCTTGGTGCCCAGGGCGACTAACCCTGTTGCCAGTACCCTTGGCTGACCTTGTATGACAGTGGTGACTTTTAGCTGCAACAGGTTTCAAAGAAACAAAATGACTTCAGAGCTCCGTGCGGATGTCTTAAACAAAGTGATTGACCAGTCGGTCATCCAAGTCATCCATCCACTTGGGGGATTATTGCATGTGAGTGTTTATCATAACCCACTTCTGGATTTCTAGGCCCATCAAAGCTTCACAAGAGCCCTGTTCACAATAACTTTTAGGAACACATTCCCTACTCTGTCCATCTCTAGCCTCTCACAATAGTTGACGAGGGGTTGGACTTGCTTAGTTTTGCTTTTTTACTCATAGCTTGTGGGGAGAGAAGATGTGGATTCATGCCTTTCCCAAGGACACAAGTTATAAGTGAATTCTGATTGTCTCAGCCAGAGTTTGAAATTGTATTGCCAATTCTATTTTCCATGCTGCTAACTGCTTGGCCATCAGCACCCCCACTGCTCAATGTGAATGTTTTCAACAAAGTCGTTGGCCAGTGAGTGAGTGTGTGAGTCAGTCAGTCATACACCTTCCTTTAGCATGGGGAATTATCTTGATCCACTGAAAATGGCCCGAGATCATAGCTCAAAAATATCAAAGAATTCTATAGCAAAGTTATCTTAAACACGCCATGCCAGGTCTCATATTCAGCTATCTTTTTGGTCCAAGATTCTTTCCCCAGGTTTGCTTTCTCCAAAGCTTTCACTTCTCTTGGTCTATAAGTAAGTATTACGAGTTAGTCTTTCTGAACCTCATTTTGCCATACATGGCCGACCCATTTGAGTTGTTGTATAGTGGCATATACATCTATTGGAAACCATCATTTTGGTTCAAGATTCAATCTCTAGGTTTGCCTTCTTCAGAGAAGTCATTAGACCACGCCCATATGTAAACTCAGGGCAACTGGGTGGACGAGGTGCAAGAGCCCAGCTCGTCAATATTTTATGAGGTATTCTTGGGTAATTACTTCATGGGTTTATTATAATTGCGAACTGCTGAGCCTTCAACTTTCTCCATTACCACTTAAACCAAACCAATTACTATGTTATAATCAATGGCAAAACCAGAATGAGGAGAATATTGAACAACCAAAGCCATCAGATATGGTTAAGTGTTTTATCTTTTCTTATATGTGCATATGTTTGTATGTTTGCTTATGTGGTTGTTTGTTTGTTTGTCTATATATTCCAGCACTCCTGGCTATACCGTTTTGTCTACAGATTTGAAAATATGCATCAGTACTCCACCAAATTTCTTCTAAAAATGTTTAAATTCTTTTTTGGTATAGAAGCTTTTTTTCAACTTTTGGGGGCCTTATTCAGGTGGGTTTATTAATAACATTTAGGTTCTCCTTAATCTAGATGTTTCTTGATGTTTTTTTACTCTATTCTAACTGCTTTCCAGTGGGAAATACCAGTGATGTGATAAATAGAATTAATTCTGATCATATTTATTCTTCAATAGGATTTTTAAAAAAGACGCCAAATTTTGATGCTATGGTTGTTCAATTATTGACTGTCATGGCAAACTTTTTATAATTTGAAGTTAGTTTTTTTCTTTTAGATTAGACTATTGCAGTGGTTCTCAACCTTTATTGTATGACATCACACTAAGAAATATATTTGACTGGGATGGATCACCCACTCTTTACCCTATTGAAATATAAGTATACATTGGTATATATTAAGTCATAATTAGGGAATAAAATTTCTTATGTATTCCCTTAAGCAGTTTCAAGGTAAACAACCGATGATCCTAAAAATAAAAATTTTCACAGTGTACTTTAATATCTAATCCTGAGTAAAACACAAAACCCTTTGAAAATCTTATGTAAATCACATTAACAGATATTTGAAAATAACTGACTGAAATGATATAAATTTTGAATATATATATATATATATATATATATATATATATATATATATATATATATATACATATATATATATATACATGTATATATACATATATATATATATATATATATATATATATATATTGTCGATGTATATATATATATATATATATATATTGTCTATATATGTATACATATGTATATATATATACATATATGTGTATTATCAAGAAATAGATATATAATCTGAGTGAATAATTATGTATGCATTATACTATTTGAAACTCTATTCGAAAGGTCCTCCCGTTATTTCACATAGGATGAGAGAGTCTACATAATATAAACAATTGAAGAAAAATGTGTCTTAAACTGGGCATCGCTCTTAACCGTTGAGCTAAACAGAACAGCGCAAAGATGAAGGCCCAAATGAAGAGGGGGGATAAAGTGGATACGTTGAGGTAACTACCTTTTACTTTGGATATCAGTCTCAGGTCGATTCCTGCAGCAGCCCTATTTTTCTTCAATTGTCTATTCTATCTATGTGTAATGATGGTAGGCCATTTCAAATAGAGTTTAAAATAACATAATGCATTCATATATATATATATATATATATATATATATATACATATATATATATATATATATATATATATATATATATACATATATATATATATATATGCACATATGAAGCGAAGGTTTCGACCCTACCTAGCAGCACTGGAAGGGATATTGGATAGCCTATAGCCACACTGAAGAGTTGTAATATAATGAAACAGCTGTCAGTGGATGACACAATTATGAATTATTATATATATATATATATATATATATATATTTGGTCGAGAAAGCTTTACAGCTTTAAACATTTGAATATAGAATAGAAAAACTTTTTTCCAAAATTTATATCATTTCAGTCACTTATTTACCAATTTCTGTTAATGTAATTTATGAAATTTTCTTAAATATTTTTATACTTTACACAATATAATTTTTCCATAACTGCAAAAACAAAAACATTTTCACCTAAAAATAAAATCTTCTCTGATAATGATAAATGTTTCGCTTATTATATATATCTTGGCATCTCCTCTGCATTATTTCAGTGCTCTTTTAAAATGCATGGCAATGATTTAATTAAATATCTTTTTTGAAAGTTTCATTTTAAGGCACTGTCCCAGTTTCATAGTCCAGCCTTTTGCAACCTTTAGTTCAAGATCAAAGTATACCTATTCTTTCCATGTCAACGAAACATAGTAATAATTTCCCATTTTCAATTTTAAACATTATTAGTTGTCATACCTTTGTGAGCCCCCAGGTTTGGAACCACTCCCTTCTCTTCTGCCATAACCTTGGAACCTAACAATCAAAGTATATGTCATAAAAATGCTTTTTCTGAAAAGCTGCCCCCCCCTGCTCCAAATAGCTTCTGGCGCCCTCGAAGAAGATCTGGAAAAATGAAATCAACTGACAAAGGTTAAAGACAGCAATGAAAATTCTTTCAAACCAAGCAAGTAACCTTGATGTTTATTTCATTGTTTGATTCAAGGCTGAGATAGAATAACTCGTTGAATGGTTACACACAACTCATGATCCGATTAACACGGGACCAGACTTTGACAATGTTTCCCAACCTTTCTTACAAGGTGGCCCACTTGGCTTTTGGTGTGACATGTCATAGCCCAGTGGAGATCATAGCTAGCAATTTGTTTTTGTTTTCATTGACACATGTCACTTTGTTGCCAAAAGTTTGCAAGAGTTGCTAATTGAAAGGAAGCAAAAATGTCAAAAATTCATGGACACTGAACTCGGGCATCCAATCTGTCACAGACAACTCGAAAACGGTATGACTAGAAGCCCATTAATTAGAAAGAACCAAGAATTGAGCCGTCCCTGTGGCTCACCAGGACAATGTGCTGTGACCCACTTTTGGGGCAATGGACGACTTAATGGGAAACCTTGAACTCTTGATAGAAAATATCAGACACCTACAGACAAGATTTTCTATTCATCATAATTATCATTGTCATCATCATCAACAGCAACAGCAGCCTTTTAAAGTCCATTGTTGGACAGACCGTCCTCAAGATCTACCAGTTTTGTATATTGTTTTATTCTTTATGAGCATTTATTCCTCTTTAATAAAAAGAGCAGTAAGGCTTTTCAAATCATTTGAAGCAATATATTCTCTTTACACAAATGAAAGGATGCTAACTATGAATTTGTAAACAGCTAAGTTCTATTCAATAGTGGTGGAAAATTAATGGTAATGGGTCACAGTACTTTGTCTAATAAAGATAGATTATAAATAATTACTTTACTGATTCTGCCAGTACAGAGTCATGGCGCTGGAGAGATTGCGATAGAGAATTGGTTTAAAGGTTGGATTTGAGATTCTACTTCTGATCAAAGTTCCGGTGACCACTAGCAGAGCCTGGCGGGAATTCATTTTGACTGACCCTTATAATTCTTGACCAGGAAATAGTTTTGACAATTCAGCACTTTTCATGCTGAAGTTGGCATGTTTCTTGTTTTGACAATCCAAAAATCCAGCAAGTAGCGCCATTCTTAACACATTTTAACACCACTTCTTTACCAATTAAAATATTTCTTTTAGCAGTTTCTAGCTATTTAAATGGTCATAAAATGGCTAAAAATATTTTTAGTGCATTTGGGTGTTTTTTGTTGCTTTATGGAGGTCAATTTGGTGCAAAAATTTTTTTTTGTGTTGGCAACACTTGCAGGATACACCCAAAAGTGTTGAACTGGCTTTGCCACTGCCTGTAGCTTAGATGGTAAAGCAGCCGGTGTATTTAACCAGGCTTATCTTGTAATAAGAGGGACGTTAGTTCAAGTCTCACTGGGGGCTTATTCTTTGTTCCCGATCCATACCGTTAACTCACTGCCGTAGATTGACGGCCTGAGTTTGAGTTGTGATTAAAAAATCCACTAAAAATCATCATCATCATCACCATCAGTCTTTTAGCGACGTTGTTGGACATAGACCTTCCCCAGGATTTGCCACACTTCTCTATCATGGGCATTGCAGAGCCAGTACTTCCTGAACTTGTCTAGCTCGTCTCTCCATCTAATATTCTGCCGGCCTCGGTTGTGCATGTCGCCTCGGGGGGATCCATGTTGTGAGTCGTGATGTCCATCGATTGTCTGCCATTCTTGCAACATGGCCAGTCCACCTCCATTTGAGATTTTTTATGGATTCTATGATGTCCCTAACTCTTGTCTTTTCTTGGATGTACTGTGCTGTCTTGTGGTCTTTCCATGTGAGGCCCAGCATTATTCTTTCATGTGCACGTTGAATGGTTCTCAATTTACGTGTCTGTCTCTTGGTTAGGTTCCATGTTTCAGCTCCATAAGTGACTATTGGGAGGATGCATTGGTTATACACCCTTCTGTTTAGGATTAATGGGATCTTCTTATTTTTGAAGGTTGAGCTTGCTCTGCCAAAGGCTTGCCATCCTTGTGTGATTCTTCGCTTGATTTCTTCTTCTTTTGAGGGTCTCATGGAGATTCGTTGCCCTAGATATATGTAGTGGTCTACTTCCTCCAGTTGTGTGTCCTTGATTTTGATCTTAGTGTTTTTATCCCCAATGTGGTTGTTGCACATGATCTTCGTCTTGTTGAAGTTCATGTGTAGGCCGACTTCCTTGCTCTCTTCATTTAGTTCATCTATCATTAGTTGGAGGTTGTGTAGGTTCTCTGCAAAAAGGGCTATGTCGTCTGAAAAATATAAGGTTGCTCAGATACTCGCCGTGGGAGAGTAAAGGAATTAAAACACTAAAAATCAAGACGAATGCAAATAGTGGTAAAGAAAAAAATAAAAATGGGCTCAAATTCTTGAATTGAAAAATGTGCATTAAGAAAATTTGTTCAAGTTAGGGAAAAGTCTAATGCAGTCATTAGAAAACCTGAATGTATGCCTGGACCAATTTCAATGTAAATGCAAAAATGTTTGTCTTAATTTACAAAACTTTTTGAAGACTGGAGCACTCCTAGAAAAAAAAAAAAAACAACAAAAAAACAAACAAGGCTGAGTGAAGGCAGGTTCAAGGAGAACCTCCACTTCATAAAAATGAAATAATATCTCAAAAGAGAATTTTTTTAAGACTAGTGTGCTAAAACATGCTTCCAAATCTAATTACTAATCATAGAAAATTGATTGATTCGAGATATTTTCTGACACGGACATCAGGATGAAAACAACCTATCCCCCTGGATTGAAAAAAAAGGTTTGATTTAGAATTCTCTGCAGGTTACTGATTGCAGCAGACATCAGAAGAACATCGAAGGGGACAATGGCCGATATGTTCTCGCTATAACAAACAAGATGATGGTGCAAGACTGAGTAAATCAGAGTATGATAATGATAATTCTTCTCCACAGAACGAAATTAGGAATATGGGTGATTATTTGATTTTCCAACAAAACAGATATGCTGAGAACAAAATTCAGAATTGTTTTGTGCAAGAAAGACTTAATTGCTAATTATTTTGAGTTGTCAGAATCAATTAGAAAGGACTGAAAATTTCAATTAAGATTTGAGAATAAAAAGAAATGTCATTTGACAACATTTGTATTCAAATATAATTATTTCTATCGCAAAAGTCTGTCCAGAAAACTTTGCTGAATAAATTCATGAACTTTGCAAATCAGTAGGTCATTCTCTGGAACTGTTACTAATGGAATCAGTAAACAATTTTTTACGATTCAATGGACACCTGACTCATATCTATCGCCTTGCTCCTGAATGTTATATCATAAGATTTGAACAACCGTAGCCATCAAAGATGGTGAAGGATTCTTTTTATGTTTGTGTGTTTTTTTATGTTTTATTTGTTTGTTTTAGTTTTTATCAACAGATTTGAAAATTGGCATCAGTTCTCCACAAGACCCCCTATAGAAATGTTTTCAAATGATTTTTGGAAAAAAAGGTTTTCTCATCTTTATGGTGCCTTATTCTGATGAGCTTATTAATTGGTTTATGTGTTCCAACACTCCTGGCCATACCATTTAATTTACAAACTTAAAAATTGGCATCTTCACTATACACCCCCTTTAAAAATGATTTTTTTTTATTTTTGGGGAAAAAAAGTGTTTTTTGACTTTTTGGGGGGCTATATTTTGATGGGTTTGTCAATAGTATCCAAACTTTCCAGAATCTAGATGTTTCTAGATGTTTTTTTCAAGTCTATTTTAGATGTTTTCCTGTGGAAAATGCCAGTGATGTCATAAATAGAATTTATTCTGATCACATTCATTTTTCAATGGAATTCTTAATGACTTCAAATTTTGACTATACAGTTGTTCAGTTATTGATGATGATGGTGAATTTCATTATTTTTCAATGGGCAGTCAGCTTGGATTTATGTTAGTAAGAAGATTCTTATTTAGTGATAAACTCAATGAAGCAAAAGATGCTGTTTCAGGCTTTGTCACCTCCAAGTCTATTTCCCTATAGCACACACCATAATGACTAACTCTTTTAAACCAACAACATTCAATGTCCGAGGACTAACATCAGATATGAAACAACATCAATTTGCCATGGATATAGAAACATACAACGTAGATATGATCAGTCCTCGTGAAACTAAAATTGAATAAAAGATCAATGCTCATTCCAATGGAAACAGACTGCTGTGTTTTGGGAAATCTTTTTCAAACACGTGAGTCAAGGGGAGACACAGAAGAAGGCCAAGAACAACTCTGTGAGTGAAACAGAACAGAGATCTAAATGAACTTGCCAACTCCGATCTCACACTCAAAATCAGCAGATATCAAAAAAGACCAAATCTTTGAAGACTAGCAAGAGACAGGGGAGCGTGGAGACAACTGGTCAACAATATATGACTTGTCCAAGCAGGAATGGGTTTGCCCTACCCAGTGTAAAGGTGGGATCTTACTGTAATAAAGATTTGCCTTAAATGCCCAAGTCAATATTTCTCCCTAAAAGTTTCGTCTCACCCCAAGAAAATGATATTATGCTTTAGATGTTTCACTAGTGCTAGTTTTAAGCTATATTTCCAAAGAGTTCCATGAATCTAGAAGCAAAAAAAGGAATTTTTGGTGGGGTCAGCCAAAAAAATGACTCATGATTTAAAAATATGGAAAACTAAAAAGGCTGTCATCTAATCCATATTTTACATAGTGACAAGTACCTATTTTTGGGTGAGATGAGTTTATTTACTTGAGATGAGGCTATGTTACTGTTGATAATAATCAGCTGGCAGAATATACTATTTACAATGAGGAGAAAGTAAAAGTATGGGAGCCTGTTTGTGATATAAGGTCCAATTTATGACTTCTACAAGAACTAGCAGGAAACATGCCCCCCGGGGTAATAATGATTAATTAGTAAAAATAATATCTTCCTTTTGATTGAAAACTGCACTCTTGATTAACAGAAAAGACAAGAGAAGTTTGGTTGGTCACTCAATAGAAACTATCTTGTGACCACTGTCTTTTGGCAGCATGTTGTGCTGGGTATGATCAACTGAAAAAAATTGAAAAAGGGGTGATCAATGAATAAGCTACTTCCCTTGCCGAATTAAAAAAACAAAACAAAGCTAGCGGTCTACACTTAGTAATTTGGTCAGTAGTATCTGGTGAAGTCTTGGTGGACTGCACATTACAGTACTGATGACCAGTGGTTTCGAATCTTTGAAAATTTGAGGACCCCCTCTATTCAGAAAATTTCCTGGCAATCTCTTATTTTCACCTCTTAACTTGTAATTAATGAACTACTATGATAAGCAAGTTCTGACCTTCAAACATTATTTTTACTTTTTAATGGATTACATTTATTTGAATGATAGTGCAACAATCACATCGAGAATAAGGACATAACTGTCAAAATCGAAGATGCAAAACTGGGGAAAGTAGACCACTACATCTACTTGACAGCAAATCTCTTTAAAACCCACAAAGGAGGAAGAAATCAAGCGGAGAATCACCCTAGGGTGGCAAGCCTTTGGCAGAGTAAGCTCAACTTTCGAAAACAAGATGATCCCAATAATCCTATAAAGAGTTTACAAACAATGCATTCTCCTGATGATCATTTATGGAGCTGAAAAATGGAACCTAATCAAGAGACAGACTTGCAAACTGAGAAGCATGCAACATGCGCATGAGAGAATCATACTCAACCTTACATGGAGAGATCACAAAACAGCACAGTGCATCAGGAAGAAAACAGGGGTCTGAGACATCATGGAATCTATTAGAAAACTCAAATGGCAATGGGTTGGTCATGTTGCAAGAATGACTGACAACCGATGGACATCACGACTCACAACGTAGATCCCCAGAGACCACATACAAAACCAAGGCTGACAAAATACAAGATAAACTAGACAAATTCAGAAAATACTGGCTCTGATAGAGAAATGTGGCGGATCCTGGGGAAGGTCTATGTCCAACGATGGACGTTAGAAGACTGATGATGATGATGATGATGATGATGATGATGATGATGATGATGGAACTGGTCTATGTAAAATAATTATGAGTATTGATAGCTATATGGTGTTTGAGGTTTCTGTGCCAGAAGATTTGCAATATAAGGGTCAAAATTTAATGTTAATTCTCATGTCATGTTCAACATTCTGTCGATTTTCAATTTATTTTCTCTAAAAAGCAACATAGAGAAAGTTCGTTCTCAAAGGGAAGTTGCACAAAAAAAGTCAAGTTATACAGATTTTATATTCATAGTGTTAATTCAAATTTCCAGCTGCGGACCTCTGAGCATCTTTTGAAGGACCCTCAAGGGTCTGCAGGCCCCAATTTTGTAAACACTGCCATAGACTACTGAAACGACAGTCAACTGCGCACTCTAGTAGTACCATTTCTAGTCTGGGCTCATACTATTTGTTTTCATCAGGGGTCAGCAACAAGTGGGCCATGGGCCTTCAAGTAGGCCATTGAGGTGTTCTCTGTGGGACTCAGATCTTTTCTAAAATAGTTTCAAATTTTATGAACAGTTGATAGCTCCCAGATAGTCTCATGTGACACGATTTATTTACTTTTTTCTTACATAAGCATTGCATTGTATAATTTGTTTACTATAGTCACTGGTGTACCGACGGGGAGGGAGGGTGACATCTTGATGCTTTGGCAGCGTGAAAATTCAACACTTATTGCTAGTTTTAGCACTATTTTTTAAAGATATTTTAGCCAATTCTTAGCTACATTCTTGCCATTTACAGCTATTAAATGGCTACAAAAAAGGCCAACTGTTTATTTTAGCACGTTATGGAGTTTTTTGACATTTTTTTTACGTTGCTCTATCATGAAAAAATTTTTGAGTTGACAAAACTGGGGATGTCACCCTGAGTTACCGCTCTGGGTCACACCAACCCTAGGAATGCCACTGTCTATAGGCAATGTCCACAGACTTTTGACAAATCACGACATGTATTGATACACCCAAATTTTAAGATCTTACAAAAAATCAAGTAATCAGGGGATTTTGTTATATTTTTGAGTATTTATTCACTTGGAGAATGAAATTCTAATATGAAATGGATAATTTTGTAAGAAAAACTAATGGTAGCATTTTTTTTGAGTCTGCCATCCTGACCCCCATCAAGGGCAAAGACTTGATATAATATACATGTGGGCCATAGGCAAAACTTGGAAAAAAACAAAAGGGGCCATTACAGAAAGAACGTGCTGATCCCTGGTTTAGATGGTTAACATCACTCTCATCTCTTATCCCAATCACTTTTGTTCCTACTTACCCACCACTTCTGATTAGTTCTTAGTTATTGGTGTTGTTCATTATCGTAGCATTTGGCCTATGTGATCATTTCATAATCTATTTCTCTATCAAAGAATCTTTTGTAATCGTTTTTTGCATTTATTTTTTAAATTTTTATATAGTAAATGAATAAATTCTGTCTAGGCCAAATGGTACATTCAGTGTGTAATGACCGCCAAATAGAGTTTCAACATAATATATCGCAATTTATAATCATTCTGTCAGATCATGTATCCATTTCTTGATAATACAATAACTGTTGTGAAAACAGCAGCAGTGACTCTGACAAAGCCTCCATCAGGTGATGTCCCTAGGGTCAGGCATGATTCCTGGGCAGAAACAATATTACCACTAACCCAAGGCGCCACAGCAGCTCTGTGCGATGCGACAAGAGTTTTCTGTAACATTGTCGGAATGGCAGAAGAAAATGCTATGTAAACATGTATTTGAATGACTGTAGCCATCAAAGATGATAAAGGATTCTATCCTTTTTTTATATGTACATCCAATTTGTTTGTGTGTTCTAGAGCTTCTGGCCAGTCAGTTTTGTCTACAGACTTGAAAATAGGCATCAGTACTCCACTGGACTCCTTCTAAAAATGCTTATTTTTATTTTTGTGGAAAAAGGCTTTTTTGAACTTTTCGAGGCCCTATTTTGACGGGTACAGTTTATTAAAACAGATAGATTCTCAAAAATCTTGGAGTTTCTAAGTGTGTTTTTTTACTCTATTTTAAATCTTTTCCAGTGGAAAATGCCAGCTATGTTATTAATTGAATTTATTCTGACCATATTTATCCTTCGATGGAATTTTTCATGCTATGGTTGTTCAATTATTGACTGTGATGGTATGTTTATTCAATTATTCTATAATAAACAAATAAATTTATACAACTACAGAAAACAACAGCAGTACCCCCAACAAATCCTTCATCAGATAATGACCGTAGGGTCAAGGATGGTTTCAGAGCTAAAGCACAATTACCCCCAACCCAGGTCATCCCAGTAGTACCTTGCCATGTGACCAGACTTGGTTGTTTTTCTGTTTTACTGTGGGATCAGCAGTCTCATCATATATTCTTATATCCATCTATTTATTCCCACACTGTGATAGAGAACTAACAAAGCCTGGTGGTGTTGTAAAGTTCTGCGAGAGTATCCTGGATTAGTGGTGATGATATCCCACCCCCATCCCCACGATTGACCTCAGGGTCATTATCTGATAATCTGCCGGCCACAGTATCACATATTATCTCTTGGGATCCACGTCGCTAGTCATGATGTCCAGTTATTGTCTGACATTCTTGCAACATGGCCAGCCCATTGCCATTCAAGTTTCCTTATAGATCCTATGATGTCTCAGACTCCTGTTTTTTAATCCAATATAATGTGCTGTCTCGTGATCTCTCCATGTGATTTTGAGTTTGATTCTTTTGTGTGCACATTGCCTGGTTCTCAGTTTGAGGGTTAAGTTAGAAACCATGTTTGAGCTCCATAGGTGACTACCAGGATCCTTCCCCATAGACGATGTATAAAAATGAGAAAAAAAAATTGTATATGTGATAAATCATGATTATTGGTAAAATTATTTTTTTAATGCTACAACTACTCTGACCACTACTACAACTACTACTATTATTATTATTATTATTATTATTATTATCATTATTATTATTATTGTTATTATCATTATCATTATGATGATGATGGTGATTATTATTATTATTATTATTATTATCATTATGATAATTATTATTATTAATATTATGAATATAAAATGATTATATTATAATTATTATTACTATTATCATTATCACTATTACTATTATTATTATTATGCTGAGGATGATGACGAAGATGATGATGTTTATTGTCATTGTTATTACCATTATTATTATTATTACTATTATTATTATTATTATGATAATGATGATGAAGATGATGATGTTTATTCTTATTGTTATTACCATTATTATTATTATTATTATTATTATTATTATCATTATCATTATTATCATTATTATTATTAAAAAAATGTATTATTATCATACTTACACATTTACATCACCTTCTTGAGGCAAAACGAGTTAACTAGGTTGCTATGCAACCAACCTCTGACCCAGGTGACTGTTTCTCAGATTGACCAATCAGAGAGCTCGTTACAAAATGGGTCATCAGCAGCAGCCGAAACCGATTTCTGTTGTGAGTCAAGTCAGTGAAATGGAGGAGGTCTGGCCAGCCTGGGGATTTCAATTCTGTACGTCTTACACTGCCATAAGCCATTCTATTCTACATTTCGCAACAAGTCATAGATGTATTGTTGATTATTCAAACTATTTTAGGCACGGTTGGCTCCCTGCATTCATGCTTCAACTATGCTAGATATGTTAAAGTGCCGTCAAGTGAACACGACCATATCCATATTGAGTAAGTAGAAACATTTTAGCATCATTTTTCTGGTCTCGACACTTTGAAAGAAAATCCGATTGCGTGCATATTCAAATCCCTGTAAACACCAAAATGTGCCTTTTAAATCATATTTTCAATGTTTTATCGTTGGTTTTAAAAACAATGCAGATAAAACCGAAGAATTGAACTAATCGTCTTCATTTAAACGATTCCTTTAGCCTCACATGTAAATGAATGGAGAAAATGGTTGTTCAATGTCTGTCAGGATTTTCTTCATTGTTTTCTAGTTTCAATCAAACGGATCGGTTTGAACACATTTAAACGTTACTACATTGGAGCATTTTCTAGTTTTGATTACGTTTTCTTCTCTAGTCGTCATCTTTTTAATAATTAATACTATCTAATAAAATATTTTATTAAGTTTATTTAAATGAGGAAATAAAGTGTGTTGTTTATTGTTTTCATCTAACGTGGAATCGATTAATTTCGACAATTAATTTTTTTCTCGAAGGCAAATAAAACTCTTTTATTTATATATATCGTCATGATCTATTTAAAAGTCATGCAATACACGTGTATCAAATAGAGATATTTATGAAAAAATTGAATTAGATATCAGGTTTATTTTATTTATAATCATTGTTGTCATTTGTGAAAATGTGGAAAAATTAGCTTAATTTTGAAATAAATAAAAATTATATATATATATATATATATATATATATATATATATATATATATATATATCCGAAATAGATATTTCAAGTATATCTTTAATTCAAGAATGGAATAAAAAAAATTGTCTATGAAAATATCTAGATCCAAGTTTTAATAAGGATCTATCAATTATGATGAGAAAAAAAACAAATTATTGTTGTAAACCATCATATATATATATATATATATATATATATATATATATATATATATATATATATAACTTCATCTAAATTAAGGTTAATACAGTTGTCGAAAATTAATAATAATTAAGGGAAAATAAATGATTGTTGTAATAATTCCAAGATTAGGATGTTTTTTCAAATTGAGGGCGCTCGTCGTAAAAAAAATCCCTTATATATTTTCTTAGATTATTAAAAACGATTGTGTAGACATGATATTGTGTGTTTCACTATCGAAATATAAATAAAGTCGTAAATCAGATCGACCTTATTATTTATTTTTTTTATTAGATTAAGTATTGTAAACCAATGTTTTGCAATCACTTTTTTGACTATTTTTATGCATCCTATTTTTTGTGATTAAAAATAAGTAATTAGAGTGAGATGAAGGTAAATAATAGTTCCCCGAATTACTAAAAATAGTAAATAAAACGACATCACCGATGACAGAACTAGAGGTGCCTCCTCTTCCGAGGTGATTATTACTGTCGTTTACATCATCACCATCATGTTGTTGTTGTGAGAGCACTTGTTCTGGTTGTTCGTACCTAAATGCTCTGAAACCTGCGATGTTAATATCATTCAACAATATTATTATTTAATACGTATTAATGACAGATCTAAGATCAGACCCAGCATTCTGAACGTAGAAGAGTCCAAAGTCCAATTTATTTTAATAACACATCTGTCTAATTAAATACAATTAGACAATGTGAAAAAAAAAAGAAGAAAAAAACGTTTTTGGGGTTAATAGTTAGGATTATTTGTTTTTGTTTTTTTTGATTCATAAGATTTAATTATATATTTAAAAAGATTGTGTTTTGTCCGAGCAAAGGGAGTCAAGACTCCCCGGGCCCCGCACCTGCAATTTAATTATTTTTTTTTTAGCTCATTAAAAACGAGTAAATACACATGAAAATGTGGTGTGAAATAGAAAAGCATTAAGTCGTAAATTCCCAACTGAACCCAGATCGCTGTTGTTGACAAAACAAGAGCTTTCTATTGAATTCTGACTATCTCATCTTCATTCCAATATTTTTCTATTGTTTTCCTGTAGTCAAAAATTAATAATGGGTTATAATACTTCATCTATCGAAATAAAATAAGAGATCGTTTTGCCAAACATTATTGTTGTCGTCTTCATCACCTCACCTGCATCAAGATGATGTTATGTTGTGAAAGCACTTGTTCGTCAACGTCATACATGCGTTTAGAACTTGTAATGTTGATATTGTCACAAACATTTTTAATGACATATCCTTACGTTTTTAATAGCTGGAAAATGATGTAAAACCATTTTGATCTTCCATAATAAGAAGGAGAAATATAAAAAGGAAAAATTAGTCTTTATTTTTATAAGATGAAGTATTACATTGTAACCAAATCATTATTAATATTTTTATTACTATTTGCCTTCATTCTATTTTTTTCTCGGTTGTTTTAATCGTCAAAAATGAATAACAATTGTTTGGTTACAGCACCTTTTCTAATAAAGGTTAATAATAGAATTGGAGAGTCTCTTAGGTGAATATTTTAGTCGTACATACATCAGAAGTGGTGTACGCACTTGTTCGTCATAATCTATCTACACGATATAAAAATCTGTAATGTTGATATTGTCATAAACGTTTCAATAGCTCGTCATTACGTTTTAATCGCTGAAAAAGGTTGTAGAACCATTTTGATATCCCTAAAAAGAAATCAAGGGACAAAATTGGTCTAGTTTAATCTTCTGAAGTCTCTGTTGTGTTACCCTAAATTTTTGACCCCTATTTACCTTCATCTTAATATTTTAGTTGTTTTTTGTTTTTTTTAAGTCACAACTTTGACGATTGTGATGAGAAGAGAACGACCAAAAAAATTGTGATAAAAAATCTCTAAAAAATTAATTGTGAGAGAAAAAAATACTAAAAAATAAATTGATTTAAAAAAACAAAACAAAAACGCTAAAGAATAAATTGTGATAAAAAACACTAAAAATGTGTAAAAAAAAAACACTAGAAAAAATCGATTGAAAAAACACTGCAAAATGAATTGTAATAAAAAAACACCCCAAAACAAATTGATTTAGCAAAACAAAAAAACCCTGAAAAAATTGTGATAAGAAAAAAAACTTGAAAACAAATTGTGATAGAAAAACACTAAAAAAATAGACTAAAAACGCTAAAAAATAAATTGTGATAAAAAACACTAAGAAATCAATTGATTTGAAAAAAAACCAAAACAACTCTAAAAAAATGAATTGTAATAAAGACCTATAAAAATGTGATAAAAATGCTAAAAAATTAATTGTGATGAAAGAACACTATAAAAAAATTGTGATAAAAAAAACACACTACAATGTAAATTGTGATATAAAAATGTACTAAAATATAAATTGATTTAAAAAAAAAAACACTTCAAAATAAATTGTGATGAAAAGAACATCTAAAAAATTGAGCTTGAATAATTGAAATAAACAGTAGTTAACAATTGATAATAATGGTTTACAATACTTTAAAAAGAAATATATATATATATTTATATATATACAAAATAATTGTCTGTGGAGTTATTTTAAAAGTGAAATGAATGTTTTGTTGTGGTACAATCTCACCATTTCTCTAAACTCTACCCACAAAACAGCCACAGATTGTCTCAGAGCTTTGTTTTCAGCAAAAATATTGATTTTGTTATTTTACTGTTGAATCGATTTTAAACACTCTAGATTTTTGTTATTTCTTTATTTATGGATTAGGGTCTCCTGTGCGCGTACTATATACATAAATAAAAACATAAATATACCAGCTTTGCAGCGATAGGGTCGACTCCCTTGCTTCGTGAAAAATATGAAAAGGTGAACAAAACAGAATTAATTCCTCTAGACAATATCATCTGAAAACTACGTGTCCTATTTCAACTCCTTTATTAGTAGTTCCTGTAAATCTGATTTGAAAACTTTAGCAAAAATGTCGATTTGAGTTTTGGGCTTCAGAAGTGGGAGTGAATTCGTCACCAGCTTTTGCGTACATCATTGTGTCACTACTATCCGTGCATGACGTCACTGTTTTTTGGTCTGGTCATCGTCATTCATAATTGTTGTTACATAATAAAGTCAAAACTCAATAAATAGAGTTGAGTATTTGATTGTAAAGTATTAAAAAAAACACTTTTTTACGTCACTCATTTCAGAGCCGAATATCACATTGATGGGGCCAAAGCATAACATTTCTTAGGAACCCTTCTATTTCTAATGTTATTATTTCCGTACTACTCAAAACAAAAAGGAAATATTTCACAATGATGTTTGATTTAACGTATAACCAGTATGGACCAATAATTCATCTCCGTGTAACATAATAAATCGTCAAATAAGTTTAGTAGAGATATTTTATTTTATAACCCGCAAAAAATATATATATTAAGACCCATTTCTGTTGGGGGTAACCCTTTAGGCCCTACATGGCTGCACTATTTACAATGAAGTACCCCTCAGATTGATTTAGTAAGTAAAGCAACACTTAAGGATTTTGACCTCTTGATAAATGATTGTTTGTCCTGGTATCTTCTCTTTTTGAAAAAAAAAAAAAAAACACAACTTCAGGATAAATGCCAATTTTTCTTCCTGACTTACCTTAAAAAAAAAAAGAAAAAATTAGATACCTGCTGCGTTCATAACTTTGTTTGCGTTAAAGTGATTATATTATTGATGGGTGTGGCCTTTTACCTGGCCTAGGGCTATAAAAGAAAAGTATTTCGACACTGCTGAACAGAAAAATACCAATTGTTACAAAAAGGTGGCCATTTGTCAAACTCGTTTCAAGCAACTTGTAAAAAGTTTTTAACCTCTCGCTCCCGAAGCAAACAGATTTAGAATTAATTAGTGTTCCAGCCCCTACACCAGGCATAAGGTATTTATTAGGTCGTTAGCCAAGACATACCAGTAACTGACTGTCCATTGCATCTTGTAAAAACACCATGCGGCAAAACGGCGATTTATTAAAGATCATGAAAAAGAATGTCTACAATTTTTTTTACGAACTTTTAAATCAGGGTCAAGTACATGATTTGGGGCAGCTGGAGGCCTGGAAAAATATTATTTTTACAAATAGATACGTAAATTAAATAAAAACGTAAAATTTAAAACTTCTAAAACAAGGAATTGAAATGTGATCTGTTATTTTCACTTAAATTTGAGTAGTCATTTTTATAGCCCTGCAATTGACATTAGAGTAAAGTCGAAAAATTGACCAAAGAAATTCACCAGAGAACTAATTAAGAAAAAAATTGGTTAAAAATCAAATAATAAATCCAATTTATCAATTTATTTTAGTAGATGAAAAAATATTGTAAACCATTATTATCTATTTTTCGCTACTGTTAATATTTACCGTCATCTCAATTTTTCCAGTTTCCCTTCGGCAGCGAGTAAATAAATTAACAGCACAGATTGGAATAAAGAAGTTATTCTTGGTGAGAATCGAACGTACAAACTTCTACACCGGAGGGTAATTAGCTCGGTTAAAACCCGACTGCTCTCACTGCTGAGCTACGGGAACTAGTGGCAATCCTATCTCCAAATCAAACGTGCTGTTGGTTTATTTTCTCATTGCCAATCAAGGGAAAATAGCTTGAGTTAAGTTGCAGCAATGAAGAAATCAAATTTAGATGAAAGTAAATAGTGAGCTAATATATAATTTTGGGATTTTTTTCTCTCTATAAAATGTCTTTATCTAGACCTATTTATTTGTTTATAAAATAACAATGCCCCTATAAACATTCCCTCGAACAAATTACATTACGAATACTTATTCAACATTAAAATATAGATTCATTCAAGTTATATGATGGTATGAAATTGATATCTTTATTTATGTTTCCTTAATTCTTCTATATATTTCAGCTGACAACTCCAAAAATTGCCCTCATATATATATATATATATATATATATATATATATATATATATATATATATATATATATATATATATATATATATATATATACGAGATATTTGAAATTTTAAGAAAATTGTGCTTTGTCCTATCTGGGGGTGTGGTGGTGGTCCGGACCCCTGGATCTGCGCCAGTAAACATCTGATTTTCAGGGAAAATGAAAGTATAATCTGTGCACATTTAGGATATAACAGATCTGGGATTCAAAACTTGAAAGTAGTTTATAATGATATTTGCCAATTAGTGAAAAAAAACTTGGGTTTACCTCATCATCATAACTGACACAATCACGCCCCCCTTTTTTTATTTGAGAAAAGTAGGAAAGATTATCTTAGTCTTCGAGCAGAAATTCACCTTTTGTAATAGTGAAGGATAGAAGTGTGTTTGGTTACGTGGCCGTTTTTATTTCCCTGAAAATGGACCGAGAAGTGTTTGCCCACAGCACACTATATTCTTTTCGGGGTATTGAAGTGCTTTCGTATCTTTAGTTCTTTCTCTCTCCATATTGTTGACATTCATTAAAAAAAATCCCACAATATTTGTAAATAAAAATCAGAAAAAACCCACCAATTGTCAATCAATAAGAGTTGAAAATGAAGAGTAAGGAAAGGCTTTTTTTTCCTCTTATGACAAAATCAGACACATCAGGTCGACATTGTTAACAGGGCCAAATTTACCATTGATGGGTCCCAATGCATTACATTTATTTGAAGCCCTTCTATTATTGTATTTATTAAGCTTTTATTTTCTAACAAATAAAAATAAAAATGAGAGATTCATAAATTATGATGTTTAGACGTGAAGTCATTTATGGACCAGTAATCTATCCTTATAACATCCTCTAACAAATTGTAGCTCTGAAAAAGACCGAAAATAAAACGAAAAAATATTTCAAAGATTTTTTTTGCAGGAAAGTGATGTGGGCCAAAATATTGGGGGTCTGTTCAGCTGCACTGTAAGAACTTAAGTACGGACTTGATTATCCTAAAAAGTTTAGGTATTATTTTCATGATGACCAAATCTACTTTCGTTTTCAATTTTATTGTTCAACCTTGACCGTGATGATCCAAATTGATTGGCTGTCTGTATTTCTTTTTTTCCGTTTTGATTGGTTAGCACCATTCACACACCCACACAAATTGTCCGCTTTGAACTTGCTCCACTTTTAAAAATCTTGGTGTCGATCATAAAGCAGTAGATGTTCACTTATTTTCACTATTCAAAAAAAGTATTTATTTTGTGTCTCATACCCTTAATGAAACCCAGAAAAATTCAAATTTAGAAGCGGCTGCGTTTTATGAAAAAAAATGAGCAGCAAAAACATAACAAAACGAAAGTCAATAACTGAACAATCCTAGCGTTAAAATTTTGAAGAAATGCAAAAAGAATTCCATCTGAGATTACGTATGGTCAGAATAAACTCTAGTTATGACATCACTGGCGTTTTCTACACATTCAAAATAGAATGAAAATCATTTAGAGACATCTAGATTCTCCAGAATTTAGATGTTATTGATAAATCCGTCAAAATAAGACCCCAAAAGGTTAATAAAAAAAAGCTTAAAAAACCCAAACCATGTCTTATGGAGTACTGATGTCAAATTTCAAGTATGTAGACCAAACAGTATGACCGGAAGCGCTGGAACACCCAAACACGAAAAAGGATAGAATCCTTCGCCACCTTTGGTGGCTACGGTCGTTCAACAGAACAAACAATCAAAACATGGCTGTGTAGGGAGTTATTCTCTGGACTATAATTTTGCTTTGATAGGCACTGCCATTTTCTCGAATAACTCAATTTGGTATTATTTCTTCTAGGAAATGTCTTTTTCAACAACTCCTATGTAATACAATCACACCTCGACTCACTGATACGTCCCCAGGGCCACGTAAGAGCTTAAAAGTCATTAAATCCGAATGACACAAATTTCTGTCACTTCAGTTCCACGGCTCAACTGCGAATGACGGACATTTCTTTCATGTTATTGCTAGCATACCCGAGAGAACCAAGTGTATACATCGTTTTCGTTTCAAGTTCTCCAAACATAGAAGGTGAAAGAGCTGGCACCTTGTGGAGTCAAGCTAATGACTAAGTCAAAGAAACGTAATGGATGACATTTGTTTTTTCTCGTCGGAAAGGCAAGGAAGAAACACGTACAATATGGAGGTTTAGGTAAACATGAATGTTTTCATGGTATCCTATTCTGTGCAGTGCGTATATTTCACTTCAGCCTATAATGATCGACTTACGCATACGTAACCCGGACGCAAGTCGATGTACGGCTGTTGTACTTTTGTGGTGCAGGTAGGAACATGAAAAGTTAACCCCTTCTTTTCTGAGAAAATCTGACCGCAGAGATTGCATTGATCTTATAAAGATAGTTTTTCTCAAAGAAGAAAGATTGAGGTACCAAAATAAACGGTAGGGACTGTCACGGACTTCTTGACGCTCTTTTAAAAACGTATTGCAAAATATGAATTATATCTTCTTTAAAGTTGTAATTATTGTTATATTTGCAGAAAGTAATGGGCTCCGTTGATAATACGTTGATATAAGTTTTGCAGGTCTAAAAATGGTGTTTTTACATCTAAAATAAATTCGATTTGTATTTTAACGCTCGAATGTAGGCTTGGATTTTAAACGTTCGAAATAAATGATAAGGTATGAATCTTTTCAAAAATTCAATGAATATTTTGTGAAGAAAAAGTTGACATCCCCTCCCCGATGTGCACCTTGTATCTCCATCAATTCTACGGTATACCAATAGTGTCAACCCTTAATTCGCACAGGTTGTGAGTTAATTACCAATGTATTCAGGATGAGAATGCTATCTTCTGTCGATCTGTGGGTCTCTATAGTTTATATCTCTTACAGTAATATTATGAAACTAGTTAAATTCTCGAGGATTTTGTGAAATTCCTTGTTTCACAATCCGTGTTGTAACGGTTAACAAGCTTGGAATGCTTGTAGTGTAGTAATAGTTAACAAGCTTGTAATGGGTTTGATCCTCACAGAGTGACCCATTAATGGATTCTTGTGTCAAAATGGGTCAAACTTTTCCTGATCAAGGATTTATAGTGTATATACAACATCATCATCAGTCTTTTAACGTCTGTCGTTGGACATAGACCTTTCCCAGGATTTGCCACAATTCTCTTTCATGGGTGTCGCAGAGCCAGTATTTCCTGAATCTGTCTAGTTTATCTCTCCATCTTGTGTTCAGCCAGCCTCAGTTTCTTTTATTGTCTCAGGGGATCCATGTTGTGAGACATGATGTCCATCGGTTGTCTTTCATTCTTACAACATGGCTTGCCCATTGCCATTTGAGTTTTTTAATAGTTTTTTTGATGTCACGGACACCCGTTTTCTTCCTTATGTACTGTACTGTCTTATGATCTCTCCATGTAAGGTTGAGCATGTTTCTCTCATGCACCCTCAAAAGAGGAGGAAATCAAGCGAAGAATCACTTTGGGATGGCAAGCCTTCGGCAGAGCAAGCTCAACTTTCAAGAACCAGATGATCCCAATAATCCTAAAAAAAAGAAGTGTATACAACCAATGCATTCTCTCGATAGTCACCTATGGAGCTGAAACATGGAACCTAACCAAGAGACAGACCTACAAACTGAGGAGTATATGCAACAGTTTGACTGAAAGCTACGGTAGTGAGGCTCCCAATGAAGATTGAACTCATGACAGTAGTAAAGGTTAGCACCACAAGATTTACTTATACTATTCTGATTGTGAAACTAGGGTATTCCATAGAATTACTGATATGTTATGTATGCATTGGTTGTATACCCATCTTCTTAGGATTAATGGGATCTTCTTGTTTTTGAAGGTTGAACTTGTTCTGCCAAAGGCTGGCCATCCTAGGGTGATTCTCTGCTTGATTTCTTCTTCTGTTGAAGGTCTCATTGAGATCCATCGTCATAGGTAGATGTAGTGATCTACTTTCTCCAGTTCTGTGTCTTCCATTTTGATTTTGGTCTGTCTCCACTGGGCAACAATTTATATAGCAGTGTGTCTCGTAAAATACTACTACATTCGTGCGTCAAATATAACTGCACATTTTAATGGCTGTCGATGGAGTAAGGAAGAGTTGGTTAAATCTGGGGCTGATCCAGAGATTATTTTTTGATTAAGAGACATTGATGTATACACTCATGTCTATCTACATTATATCTCCAAAAGTTCTCTATGAATTTCAATGATATTTTGTGCAAGAATGGACGAATGGCCTAGAAAGAAGTGATTACATTTTTGGGTGGATCGATGTTCAATTACCTCCCCTTACAAATATAAAGAATGGTATCTTTAAATCTAGAATAATGTTACTGTGACTTGAGGTTTGGATATTAGGATCGGAAGGGGACGTTGATATCGTATCAATGTGCTGTATATTATAACTTATTGGAGCCCCTGTATGAGTTTTTAGAGCGCATAATGTTACCTGGGAATGGAATACTCCATTTCAGCCATATTTTGAAAAACCTAGCCACTTTTAACCATTCAAAGTAGCCGATTCAAAAGGGCTGTTCAAGGATTACCATAGTGACCCTCCTTTTCAAGCGAAGTGGGTCAGATTTTGATTCACTATAGTATAATTGTGGCCCTCTAGAAAATCGAAAGGCCAGGATTGATTGTTCTTTTCTCAATGATTGTAAAAGTTTCCCACTATTACAATCGTTCTCGGAGGGGGGGGGGTCGCAAATAAATACGCAAAAAAAAACAACAAAAAAAAAAACGAAGTAAACAAACAAATTAACTATCTTCAAAGAGCAAAAACAAGAAATGAATATGTGATCCGGTATTTTTAGATTTTTCCAACGCATCTCAATAAGACGCTTTTCGGTTGGTTGGTTCCAGTTACATTAAATGACAGAAAGTGGAAGGAAGAGAATTTATGATGTCATTAAAAGAACATCTTTCCTGATCAATATGACGTATCAAGCGTTTTTTTAAAAAAAATTGACAAGTATTGTTTCTTATTGATAACTAAAACTATCTTAAAAAATGGCTAAAATCGGCCAAACTTTTCAATTTCCAGCTAACTTTATAGCTAAAAATGATATATATCTCATTTAAAGCCAACTTATCGAAAACATAACCATACGCTAAGACCTTAGAACAAATTATTGATAAAAATTCTACACCTACTTCAATTTAAACTAATTGTTTTTTTTTAATTGCCACGTTTCAGGTGAACCATTCCCACTTCACCTTCCTCTTGTTACTTCTACGACTACCACAACTAGTAATTGTACTACCACTTCATTTAGAATTCCTTTGAAATCGGAAATCATAGATATGGACGTAAGGATGGTGGACATATTATTGAACAAAAAAATCGAAAATAAAAATAAAAATAATAATCCAAGAAATTTACCACAAATTTGATAAATAGAAAAATTATAAAGAATAACCCCGAAAGTGGAAAATACATTTTACTTTTTAGATAAACTTAATGTTGTATCTAAAGATAATTTATGATCACTTGTTGATATTTCCATTGATAAAATTTCGTTGTCTAGATATCTATTCAAAATAACAAAAAAATAAGCTATCATTGTTCTTTGCCCGAACAACCAAACTCCCTCAAAAAACCTATTCAGGAAGAGAAGTGAAAAAATGTTTTTTGTTGACATAAGGTGTAAATGTTTAAAGTTTCAGCCCTGTAGATCTTCAAGTGCTGCCTGTCCGCGTGATACATACATGTTCTTCAGGTCCAACTCTAAAAAAATATCTTGTTGAAAAAGAAACAGCCAACCTAGATTTACTTGTTGGTCTTCAAGTAAATTTCGGATTAAATATGTTGAATATTACATAGGGATAAACTGATAAATTAACGTGTAACAAATTAGAATCGGGGGTGCCCATCTCTGGCACACACACCTGGTTTTGTTAAAGATGTATTTATCGTGGATCATTTTTTAAAATCGTATAAAGAAAAAATGAAACAGATTTTTGCTGAGCAAGTCATGAGTATGGTTACCCTGTTCATTCACTTTCATACTAAACCAGTGTGAAGGAGAATCCGACATATATATCGCAAGCGAATCTCATTTCAGGAGTCGTTTCTTATTTCTCGAATTCAATTTCATACCTTGAATACGTAGTGATTCAACTCGCAATGAAAAGTTATTACAATATTAGCTGACTAGGTTCGAACCCTCTTCGGAAGGCTCCAATCTGTGGTAGAACGTGTCGTTCCGTTGATAATAACGAAGGAAAGAAAAGAAAAACGTGGAACGATTTCTCCTTCCTTCTCCTTCTTTCTCTTTCCTCTTCTTTTTCTCCCGATAATTACAAGATCATCATCATCACCACCACCACCATCATCATCATCATCAATATTCGTTTCCTCCCCCGCATGTTTTTTTTTTTTTTTTCAAGTTGTTCGTCGTCCATATCTCAATTCCAGATTTCCTTGTGACAGCACAAGCAGGTGTCAGTTGTTGAAGAAAGAAGGGGAAGTGCCCCGGCTTTCTACATTATACGACAGTACCATATTGTAGTGGGATTTTTTTACTTCCTTGTTCTTCAAAGATATTAACGATGATTATGAAATTGCTGTTATTATGTACGTATATTGTTTGATCTATTTCTTCTTCTTCTCTTTCGATTATCGCCTCTCTTCGTATCTATTTATTTTGTTACGTTTCTTCATTGACGGACTTAACTACTAGGATTATTAACGCTTTTATTTATTTACAGGAAGGCGTTTTTTTCGCTCATTTAAAACCACCGAAGTTATTTTGTTGGTAGTTTCAAAAAAAGGATCTTGATTAAACAGATCAGTCCTCCTTTAAAATGTAGACATTAAGCCTCTGCTTGTGTATCATATATATATATATATATATATTATATATATAATCAGTCAATTATGTAAGCTTTTTGAAGAGTTTTGTTTTACAGAGAATTATATTCTTTATTTCTCTCTCTCTCTCTCTCTCTCTCTCTCTCTCTCTCTCTCTCTCTATATATATATATATATATATATATATATATATATATATATATATATATATACATATATATGTATAATGATGGGGCTTGGCAAAGTTCATTGTTCTCCTCGCTTGACCTTTGATTTTCTCTAGAATTGAAAATTGGATGAAAAAAGACCACAGTAAAAAAAAAAAAAAAAAAATAGTGTATATATTTGTTAATTACTCGTCCTTAAGGTGATTAATGGATGTTACAATTCATAGAAAATCATTTCAAATATTTTGAAAGATAATAAGCCTAACATGAAAACCAAACTTTGAAAAGATTTACTGATTTAGATGATATTTTAGAATTTTTATAAAGTAGTCCAAGTTTCATCATTGCTATGAAGGAATAACTCCAATCACCGTGATAAACTTACACCAGTATTTTCATAGTAAAAATATTGATAATCAATAGGTTTATTTCCTGAATCATTTTAGTGTTGCTTCCAATATTGTTTTCTGATCATCATTAACAGTTGTAATGATATGACAAAGAATTTTATTATAATATTTTTTGTCTGTAAATATCATTCCTTGTGTGTGAGTTAATAGTAATGATTTTTCTTAAATTTCTGGAGAGTCCCCTAAGATTCCCTAATCACCATTTTCGAGTTGTAGGTTTGTGGAATAGTTAACAGAATATATAGTCCTTTCACCAGACGTGGATACTTTCAAGAGGTACTATGATAGTTATTATAACACCAGAGGTAGTTAAGGGTTAAAATTATTGTAAACCAGATGTATATAGACAAGCTGTATATACATTTTTCCAGGGGTGTAGTGCTAAAAACAAAAGTGAGAGAGCACAGGGCTGTCTGGTTCAAGATCAGAAGGCCACCATCCTTAAATTAAAAAAGAATTAATCAATATCAGAGACGTTTTGTCACCATATGGGATGAATATCAGGACATATATTATTATCATCATCAGTCTTTCAGTGTCCGTCGTCAGACATAGACTGTCCTCAGGATTCGCCAGACCTCTCTATCATGGGCGTCGCGGAGCCAATACTTTCTGAACTTGTCTTGTTCGTCTCGTATTCTGCTAGCCTCAGTTTCGCATGTGATCTCTGGGGGTCCATATTGTGAGTTTGGATGTCCATTGGTTGTCTGCCATTCTTGCCACATGACCAGCCCATTGCCATTTGAGTTTTCTAATGGATTCTATGATGTCATGGACTCCTGTTTTTTCCCTGATAAATTGTGCTGTCTTTTCTCTCCATGTGAGGTTGAGTGTGATTTTTTTACATGTACACGTTGCATGGTTCTCGGTTTGGGGATCAGTCTCTTGGTTAGGTTATTCTTATCAGTGAATTGTTCAAATACAGAATTTCTGATTGATAGGGAATGCCATCCCCAGCCTCCAAAATAGTATGTACTAAAGTTCTCCCTCAGAACCGAATCACTGCAGTTTTTTTGTGTACTAATGCACTAACAAATGAATTGTACACTTTAGCCTACTTAGATTGCAAATATGTTACCTGCATGTTTGTGTATTCAACATCTGTTGGCCTTCTCACTGAAGGAATATTTCTATTTATGTGATTTTCTGTAAAACAGAGCTGGGCTCGGGGAAAATATTTTGATATATTTTGTGGGTAAAAAAAAAAGTCTTGATGAAACTTGTTTGAGGATTTATTCTGTCACATAGATATAGATTATTGATCCATAAAGAACTTCACGTTGAATCAAACATCATAATTATATGGACATTTCATTTTTGTTTCGCTTTGTTAGAAAATAATTGCTGAATATAAAAATAGAAAAGTCCTGAGGAAATGTTTTGTACTGGGACCCATCAATGGTAAATTCTGCTGTGGTTAAAATTGAAATATTCTGATATAGAATAAAATCGATAAATTGTTTTAATTGAACCACCATAGCCATGAAGGTGATGAAGGGTTCTATATTTGAAAAAAAAATTTTTTTCTCATATGTGTGTGTGTTTTTTGAGTTTGCACCTGTGCTCCTAGCCATACTGTTTTGCCCACAGACTTGAAAATTGGTATCAGTGTTCCACCACACCCCTTCTGAAGATTTTTAGTGGGGGGGGACGTTATTTTGTTGGGCTTAGTAAAAACATCTGGACTCTCCAGAAGGTATTTTTTTTTTTTTTTTTCTTTCCCGCTGTATACCAGATGTTTTCCAGTGGAAAATGCCAGTGATGTTATTAATAGAATTAATTCCGACCATATGTATTCTTCTATGGAATTTATTTTTCTTTACATGACTTCAAATTTTGATGCTATGGTTATTCAATTATTAACTGTCATGGCAAATTATCTTACCAATTATTTATGCCCTTGTTAATTCATGTGAAAAAAAAAACTCCTTGATATACTTGAATTTTCATGAGATGATCTTTTTAAGTGAGAAAAATACTGAATTCTTTCCAGGGGAAGAGTCCTCAGTTTCACATTATGAATAAGAGATATTTTTATTTGCTAAATTGTTACCTTTAAGTTGAAGAGCTGATTCTTATGTGCAAAAATGAAAAAAAAACACCACTAAATCATATTAGTAGATCAAATTAGCATAAGTCAAACCACCTACTCTAGGGGACCCAATGAGGATTGAACCCACTTGCAGTGGGTAGTAAGATTACCTTGATGATCATTGTACGTCCTAATCTCTTTTAAAAAATTTTTGTATGATTCCTCAACATAACAGTTTGGTACCTGATCATGAATAGGTGGAGATCTAATTTTGAAGGAACCAGCTAACAACAGCCTGCAAGATTTGCTGGCTGGTCATTGCTATACCATGTACATCCTGATCCATTATCATATTACATATGATTTAATGACTTAGTATAGTTTTTTATTACATCATAAATAGTGGGTAATCCAGTGGAGACCAAACCCACAAACAACAGCAACTCACTGATCATTGCTGTATGATGTGCATCCTGATCGATTTTTTTTCTCTTCTCATATGATATACTTGTTAATCTCTCTGAGAAAAATTCAGGTATACATGGATTTCTATGTGATATCTAAAAAAAAAATATTCAATTTGTTTACCTGCAAGTGTGTATAGTTTCAAATGTTTGGTTGAAGATACATTCGTCAGCAAAATTATTATCTTTTAGTGGAAGAGTCTAGTGTTATGGACAGAGAACCAAGAAAATCATACTGCTCATGATATAAGTAAATACTGGAAAATGTAGATATCTATGTACAAATCTATTTGTCCCCAAAAAGTGGGGTTTGAAAACAGAACCTATTCTAACAGAACATGTCTTATTTTGTTCTTTTGGTTTAAAGACGCTGAACATGTGGGATGCAATTTAGAAAGTTGTGTCTGCTGTATTGAATTTCCTTTATGAGCATTTTATTTTTACTTAGTGTGGAGAATTGTTTATCTCAATTTTGAGAGGTGTCCTCTCTTCTCTATAAGAGTTACTGCTCGTCCGTTATTCGGTTAGTCCCATATTGTTTCTCAGCTGTCTCTTGTCAGATTTACTTGAAACTTTGGAGAAAGGTGTATCTTGATGAGATGCTTCTCGCCTAGAAAAATCTTCCACTCAGGATTATGAGATCTGGCAAAAATAGTGTTCAAGTTTTGTTTTAAAATTGATTTTTCTCTGCTGTTTTGAATCAGATTTACTTGAAACCTGATTGGTGTTTCTTGATGAGATGATTCTTACCTAATATCATCTTCTACTCAGGGACACAGTGTGATCTGGCAATAATGACGTTTAAACTTTACTGTGAATGCTTCCATTGAACTTACGGTTCTTGTTTATCTTTGCCAAAGTATCAATTTCATAGCATTAGCTATATGGTGCCATCAGCGAAAACTATCAACCTAGGTTTCTTCAGTTTTCAAGTTGGTCTGGCTGTCTATGTATGTTTGTAACATGCGCCCAGGCCACACATATGGAGCTAGAGGGCTGAAAATTTAAACATCCCTCATCATAAGAAAAAACACCCCTCCCCATATGTTTTTAGTGGTGGTTCAATTTGCAATGCGAGTTTAAGCTAAAATTGTTCCTTATTTTGTATCCGACAAGGTTCATGTTTTTTTTTTGTCTTTTTTTTTGATCACTGCTCACCAAAAGGTGAGAGAAGTAACTTATCAATTGATCATCCCGTTTTCCCATTTTTTAATTGATCACCCTCAACACTGCTTGCTGCCAAAAGACATTGGTCATGTGACGGTTTCTATTGAGTGACTAACCAGACTTACTTCCTTCCTTATCAATTGTCTCTTTTCCTCTTTTTGTTCATCTTTCTCCCTTTCTAATTGGGCAGTGCTACTCAAAGTATTGTACAGGTACCAGAGGCTGCGTTTATTCAGGGCTGGATTTATTAGGGGCAAAAAGGGCCAATCGCCCTGGACCCCCTCTATACATAGAAATATAATAATTGAAAAAAATTGTTGTGTCAGCCATTGTTTCATAGTTCATCTATTTGATAATTTTGAAGACATTGGAGTGGGAACTATATTTCGTCCGGCACTGGTGTTAATCGAGTAGCATATTGAATAATCCTAGACTCCATAAATGAATAAAGAAAAGTGAGCATCATGCGGGACTCAAACCTGTGTCCACCAAGAAAGGAACCTCTACGCAGCACTTACCATGAGTGATACACAGTTTTCTTCATCTATTTATGCAGTCTCAGACAGTTTGCTATGCTACTCGATTAACACCAGTGCCGTATGAAATCTAGTTCCTACTCTAATGTCTTCATAATTATCACATTCTGTCAGACATGAACTGTCTGTTCTGCTGATATTGTTATCTATGGAAACTAAACAGGACATAACAATTTAACTGTTCTTTGTAATTTGTCTCTCTTAAAAATCTATTTGGAGTTTCGCTGTCATGTATTTACTAAAGATA
Source organism: Thysanoteuthis rhombus (assembly GCA_963457665.1). Lineage (NCBI taxonomy): Eukaryota > Metazoa > Mollusca > Cephalopoda > Oegopsida > Thysanoteuthidae > Thysanoteuthis > Thysanoteuthis major. Next base: position 34,002,033 of record OY735240.1, on the reverse strand, counting down.
TATAACTCTGTATCTGATTATCTATCCTACAGATGTGTTATTTGGCCAGTGTATATTATATAGATATATATATATATATATATAGTGTCATCCACAGACAGCTGTTTCGTTGTATTACAACTCTTCAGTGTGGCTATAGACTTTTCATTATCTCATCCAGTACCACGAGGCAGGATTGAAACCTTCGTTTCAGACTCGGTGGCCGATATCCTACCTCTGAGCTGCAGAACTGGATGGTCAGTAAGGCTGAATTTAAGCAATATATCTATTATAAGTTAAATTCCCTGTCCACCAGAGTGCTCTATTCCTATGGAAGAGCATATATATATATATATATATATATATATATATATATATATATAATTATTTTGTTTTTAAAATCCTGAAATAGTTATATGATAAACAACTGATGATCCCAACAAGAGAATTTTTTGAAAAAGTTTTTCAATGTATTAAGAGTTTAAAGCTGTAAAGCTTTCTAGACTATATATATATATATATATATATATATAGTTCTTATTTTCCAATATCTGTCAATGCAATTTATGTCATTTTCTTCTGTGTTTTTCTCCTTGTTTCACATATACTTTGTTATTATAGTACTATGTATAAATTCTATCTTGTTAGGATCATTAGTTGTATACCATGTAATTATTTAAGGGATTTAAAAAACAGAACAGTTATATTAACATGGTTATTATATATATTCATATATATATATATATATATATATATATATATATATATATATATATATATAAAAAGCTGAGACAAGGGATTGAAAAACTCCAAATGGCATTGTTTGGGTTTGAACCTGTATACTTGGTTACAAATCCTTCACCAAAAAAAAACGGTACTCATTGCTTCTCTGTTCCATTTGATCTAATTGTTCGTATTGTAATGTATCAAATAACTAAGTGTAGAGTTGTTGGTCTACCACTGATGATTTCATCATGGATGTGTCAAGGATGGACATCCCTCTTCTGGCTTTTTGGGGAATCTAAGTTGTCCTTCTCCGAGACTGGTTGCCAGCGATGGCTAGTGAACCTAGCCTGCCCTACTATAGACCTATAAATAAATGATCGACCGTAGTTAGAGACAACCTGAAGGCTCCTCTTTCACATCCCTTTTTGGATAGGGGTGGTTGTGACTCCTATCCCCAGTTAGACAACCACTTACCCTCAGTCCTACTCTTTAGTGCTGAGGCATTGAGTACCATTTTTTTTCAATTCTTTGGTATGACCCAGCTTATGAAACCTGATGACTGTCTAAGGATACCATTTAGGTAATGACAAGGCCCAACATTGCTCATCTTCGGTGATCTAATGAGATGACTGTATCCGTAGCTGAAAGGAAAAAGATGGATCCATGCCTTTCCCCAGAGCATTGGACACAAGCTTTGTTCAAGTTAGACAAAACAAATGTTTTGAAATTAATACAAAAACAATCGAGAAGTAAAGAGGCCTTTTTCATGAGAGAAGCCCAGTCTTTAAGGGAGAGTTGCGGGCAGATGTTTGTGTTTCCAATCCAGAATTTGGTCTGTGGTGCAGCCAAGTGATTTCTCTAAAAGGAATTCTTGAAGATTTTCAGCCGTCACAATGAAGAAGGGAGAAGAATGCAAAGAAAATCTTTATTGATTTTCAGAGGATTTCTTTTGTCCTTGTCCTATAAAAACTAAATTGAAGTATGTGGAAGATTCTTCAGAAATATCAGGAATAATGATGATGATAATTATAAAGGAAAAACAATCACATCCTTTTCAAGGGTGGATCCAGGATTTTTAGCAAGGAGAGGGTCTATTTAAAAAAAAATTCCTTCACTATATCTTTCTAATTAGGCAATGGATATAATATATTTTTGTTTTCAATGTTAATTTGTGATTCCTCATCATCATCGGTCTTTTAATGTCTGTCGTTTGATATAGACCTTCCCAAGGATTTGTTAGACCTCTCTATTGTGAGTGATGTGGAGCCAATACTTTCCAAATTTGTCTAAGTCATCTCTCCATCTTGTATTCTGCTGGCTTTGGTTGCTCATGTGACCTCTGGGGATCTATGTTGTGACTTGTGAGGTCCAGTGGATGTGTGCCATTCTTGCAACATGACCAGCCCATTGCCATTTGAGTTTTCTAATGGATTCTATGATATCTTGTACTCCTGTTTTCTCCCTGATATACTGTGCTATATTGTGATCTCTCTATGTGAAGCCCAGCATAATTCTTTCATGTGCACATTGCATGGTTCTCAATTTGCAGGTCTGTCTCTTAGTTGGATTCTATGTATCTGCTCCATAGGTGACTATCAACGGGATGCTTTGGTTGTATACTTGTGATTATTTAGAGTTTTTATTTTAAAATTTCTCTATCTAAAAATTTGAAAATAATTTTTTAATTATGCTTTACCTGAATGGGGAGGTGAGGGCACCTCATAGCCCCCCCTCCTAAGATCCTCACCTGATTTTATTCTGATTACAAAGAGGGATTGTTTCAATGAAACTTAACTCTTACACCTCTGCCAACAGAGTTGGTATATCTTTATATTCATTTGTAACTGTCTGTTCACACCATATCTCCAAAAGTTCTCAATCAATTTCAATGAAATTTATTGGAAGGATAAACCATGGGGTAAGAAAGAATTGGTTAAATTTTAGGGCGGATCCAGGATTTTTTTTCCCAATTGAGATGTATTTCTTTTTTTATTTTTTATTACTGTACATTTATGTATTCACTCATGTTTGAGGAAGAGTGGCTGAGGAAAAATTAAATTTTGGGTTGAATCCAGGAATTTTTTTTTTCTCCTTTCCAAACAGTTACCTCACTTGCATTGTAGCTGTATATGAACTGATTTTCATTAAATTTTTAGTGACAATGGTGTTGGCAGAAGTATGTACTCTCTGAGTGCTTCCTATTTCTGACTTGGTCTTATACAATTCAAACCTACTAAGGTTACTATTCAGATGCAGTTTTCTTGTGTGTTTTTACTGTAAGAAAAGAAAAAGTACTAAAATTGTTTTATAACACTAGCAAGTGTATTTTACTTGATAACAAAAGTTTTTTGAGATTTCATTTTTTATCATCGGTCGGTTGAAAACGAGGCAGACCCAAGAAATGATGGTAATATAGCATCAAGGAACGGACAGATCTTGACTGTTTTACAAAGGGCAATTGAAAACAGAAAGAGATGGTGAGGACTGGTTGTGAAATAAAAAAGGGTGCCCCAATGACGTCTCTATGTTATGGAATGGGTTAGGTTAGGCTTGGCTCAGGTTCAGGTTGCCCCTTAGTCGTAACACCATTCATTGGGTTCAGTTTTTATTTTTTTTTGTCTGTCCTGGTACTATATATATATATATATATATATATGTATATATATATATAATCATTATAATAATTAATGCTCCCTTCTTCAGAGTTGAGTACTGTTTGGGTAGGGCAACTTGTCCATTATAAGCTACTATAGCAATGCTCTTCCGACTTTGGAATGAAGTATTCTGGTGGATGGGAATTGTGCGTAAGTAAATATATTGCCTAAATTCGGTCCTGCTGACTATCCAGTTCTGCATAGGGTGAGGGTAAATTGCCAGTGTCTGGGTCTGGAGCAAAGGTTTCGATCCTACCTCGTGGTACTGGATGGGATATTGGATAATCTATAGCAACACTGAAAAGTTGTAATACAATGAAACAGCTGTCTGTGAATGACACAATAATTAATAATTATATATATGTATATATATATATATATATATATATATATAATGTTTGAACCAGCACAAACTGTGTTTCCTGTCTATGATTTAATTCTCTCCATTTATGTATTGATCTATTTTAAGGCTACTTAAATAATGTTTTGGCAACTCTTCCAAATGATAATGTTAGTTAACCTTTCCAATATCCTTGCTGATTGATTCTGAACAACATTTTAGCAGAGTAGAAAAAAAAAAACGGTTTAATTCATTCAACAATTTGATTCAATTTAAAATTCATCCTTGAAATTTAGCATTAAGAATGCCTTGTGCTGGTTGCAATAAAATTTGGTTCTTGCACGAAGTTTCTGTTTTCAATTCTTAAAAGCCATACAAGAAAAATATCTCTTCATTCAAACACTTATGATCAGTTCTGTGTATGTTGATTCTTTATAATGTGTTTTGTATAAATTCATATTCATATAACTCCATGTATATACGTGTATATCTCTCTCATATATATATATGTTACTAGGAAATGGATATATGATCAGACAAAATGATTATAAATTGCATTACATCATATTGAAAGTCTTATCTGAAATGAAAAAGAGTGAAAAGTTATTTGAGCCTTTACATTAACAATGACTGTTTAGCTCAATGGTAAGAGCAACGCTACATTGAAGCAGCTACCCTATCAGTCACAGGTTTAATTTCCTGCAGCAGCCCCATTTTCTTCAATTTTTTTCGTATGTTCACTGTCTAAGCCAAATGATACATCTGTGTAAAAACTGAAGATCATTTCAAATAAGTGTTCCAATATGATTTAATGCAATTTATATATATATATATATATATATATATATATATATATATATATATATATATATATATATATATATAGATGGAAATGATGAATCTTAGCGGCTGTTCATAGAGAAAAAACTTTCTCTGAAAAAGATGGTTGGCCCCCATCGAAATGCATCGAAATATGCCCACAGAATTATAAAAATTTTTTGAGATGTAACACCTATCTCTTGAGTTTTTTCTCTTCACTTTCCAATTGTCATTTTCATCAGCATTTAGTCGGATCACTTCACATCCACAATATAAATATATATATATATGTGTGTGTGTATGTTTGTGTGTATATATATATATGTGTGTGTGTATGTGTATATATATATGTGTGTGTGTGTATGCGTGTGTGTGTGTGTATATATATATATGTGTGTGTGGGTGTGTGTATGTATATGTATATATATATAATTTCCAAGTATGGGATGCAAAAATCTTTTTTTTTATTAAATCTTTTGTCATTCCTATATATTATATACAACACAACTTTTTCTTCACAAGTAATAAATATAGTTTGATTCTATACCTACGCATCAATATGTTTTGAGATTAAATGAAATTGTATCTTTGAGAAATTCTGCTATGTGTATCTGTATTGACACAACTGTATAGGTTTTAAAAGTAGTTCTCATAATCCCTCTAGATTTAATGAGCTCATAGATAAATACCTTTGGATTACGTCTATAAATATTTTAAATTACAGGAATAATTTGATTAAAACATCATATATCAAATAGTGTTTCATTGTTTTTATCTGATAGGGACATTTCTGATCAAAGCTTCCTTTCTTTTTTAAAAGAATTTGTTATCCACTCTATCCCCTGTTTCAATGAAAAACCGCTTGAATAAAAATGGCTGACAAAACGATTCATTTCCTTATCTGATAACACTTTAAAGGCATTTATTTCTTTTTCAGTAATGGAAAAATACAAAAATATAGTTTTTTTTTATGAAAATGCTATAGAAAGGTGGGAACTGCACAATGATCAAACATTTTTTGCCTGTTTAGTCTCTTATAAAATACCTTTGTGTAATTTTTTTTAATGGTTTGATCTAGAAACTGAATTTCCCAGCATTCTTTCTCTTGATAAAAGTTACCTAGTTTTTGCAAACCTTTCCCAATAACTCCTTCAGTGCGGTATTTCATACCTTCAGAAGTTTGCATAAATTGCTTCTTGATAAAAACAGCATTCCCACTCAATGGTGTCTTAGAGAATGATTTGCATTAGAGCTTACATGACTATTCAATAGACTCTGTTGTAAGTTTGTTTGTTTTGAATGTTTTATGATTCAATCATGATATCAAAGCAAAGAATTCAGACTTTATTTAAGAAACCATCTTTCATTTGTGTATTGATACGAGACAATTTGAAGACTTGTTATAAGTATGTAAAGATCTTATTTAGGTATCGAACAACTGTAGCCATCAAATATGGTGAAGGGTCTTATCCTTTTTTTTAGTTGGCTGGTTTGTTTACTTGTTCCAGCGCTCCTGTCTACAGACTTGAAAATTGGCATCAGTACTCCACTAAACCCCACCTAGAATGTTGTTGCTTTTTTCAAAAAATTTTCTTTTTATTTTGCGAAAAGAAAGCTTTTTTAGAGCCTTATTATGATGGGTTCATTAATAACATCTAGATTCTCCAGAATCATACTTATTGCACTTACTCCATCTTGATAGCTTATGTGGTAATGAAGATATAGAACATTTAGTTCTAGGTACTTCAGGGAAATTTCTCAACCAAAGTTCAGAGAAAATTGACGCGGAAAGTGTACGAGCAGAGGCTATTTCTAGTGATGCGGTCTCCAAGTAACTTGTTGAAACATTCATATATCCAACTGGAATGGTTAGATAAGGTATTTATGAAGCCATTTTTGATAAAATCCTTAATTCTCTAAAAATGGCCTGTTTTGAGCCATTTTCAGTTTAGGCTCAAATCTGACCCATGTGACTTGATACCAGATTCAAAATACTGGGTCACCTATAATCTACCTAATAATTGTTACAAGGATAAAAGGCGAAATTTGAAAAGATGCACTTTGTGTTTGGAATTAAAATTTCCATTCAATCATTTATTTAGGTTTGGACATCGTATTTCGTAACCCTCTTTTAACTGTTGGAATAAGGGTCAAAACACGATTGCTCTGCCTACGTATGTTCAACCCTTTATGAAGTGAAATTTTCCCACCTTGCATCGTTCTCGGTCACTTTTGGATAATTTGGGGTTCAATCAATCGTGTTTATTTCCACATTCTTTGGAAGTTAAAATAATTCAAATGCTTTGATGCCTATTTAAGTGTGATTTCAAAATAGTTCTTCGATTTTTGATTAGAGACGAAGAATCTTCATTAAATTCAGAATATATCATTAATGTTGCACACAGAAAAATATTGTTGTTCACGTTTTTAAAATGATGTTGCCAGGCAACGATTCACATTATATTAATTGCTTAGCAACATCTAACATCGTAACGTCATCGAGTTACTTGCACAAAAAATATATAGACATCATTTGAAATATATAAAACCAGCATTCCAAGGGAAATTATGAATCGACACCACCCAATATGCTGCGTTAGGGGTGATCAATTGAAAAGTTGGAAAAAGGGGTGATCAATGAAGAAATTACTTCTCTCACCTTTTGTAGGTCTGTGATCACTAAAAATGGTCTGGATTTCCAAAAGACAAGCGGGCTCAAATTAGTGACCAATTTAGGATAAACTTACATTGCATATAGAACCCCCCCCTATTTTTGAGTATAATTGTAATAAAGCAAAAAAAACAACTATTTATTTAGAGGAGTGTGCGTGCGTGTGTGTGTGTGTGTGTGTGTGTGCAAAATTTCAGGTTTCTTCTCCGAACAGTAAGGGCTGGGTAAAATCTGGATAGATATGTAGATACGTATGAATGTCAGGACATATGAATAACCTAAACCCAGCAACAGTGGTTAAACTTGTCTGTTGTGGGTAGGGTAATTAATGCATAAAACCTACTTTAGAATTACAAAATGTATGAAACAGGCTTGACTGAATTTACTTGTTTACACTTTGAATTATGCTAAATGTGTTATTTGAAATGGGTGAATGTTTAATAAGAGACATTTTTGTCCCAGGATATCAAAGTCGGTTTCTTCAATATTTTATGGATACTAGCTATGTTCACTCTACATTGCATGAGTGCACAGCTGCGGACAAGATAAAAATCACATTGTACTGTGAAATTTTAATGTCGTGCTTAAATTATGAATGTTAAAGAAAAATACTTCAATAATTAGACAACATGGCCGACCAAGCAGTCGTCATATCGCTCTTTCTCTCAAAGTAGCCTCATTTGATTGCAGGTTTGTGCAAAGGTTATAATGCGTACAAATTGGTGCAAAATCTTCGGTCATTAATTGGTGGTGGTGGTGGGGGGTCGGAATGACCTTGGGAGATTGGAAAATCTGTTACAATTTAATCGGAATAAGCCTGGCGAGGGCTTGGAAACTGCAACCACCGAAACAATCTAGTAGGATCTGAATGAAACAAAATCATAGGAGAAAGATTATTTTTAGTAAGGATGAAGCAGGCACACAGTAAGTAAAAACATACAGTATTGAAAGGTGCAGGGAAATTCTTTTGTTTTCAAAAAAAAAAATTTGCTGTTTCAAAATTTTAAAATCGCTGATAGTAGTGGATACAATCAGAATTGATTAAGCAAGTTCTCCCACTTGCTTTGTTTAATAGCTGTCTTCTGACGGGAAGATTTTGAAAAATCTGTAGTCACCCCTCCTTTCCAACTATAAGGGAGGGAAGGGGGAGGAAGAAGAGATTGACTCTTGAAAATTAATTAGCAGGTTGGGTTAGGGGAGGGGAGGGGAATAGGTGCCTAAGAGTACATTTTGTCACGAGGCTGTCAACCAAGAATTTGTCTTTGCTGACTCAACTCATCAAGTGCTAAATTCACGTATTGCCAGTAAATAGAGCCGAAAGGAAGATGAAGCTTGAAAAAATATAGACGCGTTTGAAAAATGCGGAAGAAACAAGAAACAGGTCTGGTTAGTCGCTTGATAGAAACTGTCACGTGTCCAACATATTTTGGCAGCATACTGTGTTGGGGTGATCAATTAAAAAAATTGGAAAAAGGGGTGATCGATGGATTAATTACTTCTGCTTTATCGGGCTATTTGTTATTACTAAAAAAGTCTTGATTTTCAAAAAACAAGCGTGAACACTGCTAGGCACAATTAAAGAACAATTTAGCATGAACTTAGATTGTAAACCGACCCCCCCCCCAAAAAAAAAACCCAGTTGGGGGGAACTTAAGGAGAAACCTAAAAGAAACGTGTTGTTCTAGACATTATAAGGAGTAAATGTTCACGCTTTAGGCCCTGTATTTCCTTTGGTGACTACTGGCTGTATGCGTGATCCATAATTAGCCAACTAGCCAGCCAGCATGACTTGAAAACTGAAGAAACCTTTATTAGCAATTTTGGTCGATGGTTTCTAAAAAGTAAAAAAAGTGTTTTCTAAACACTCCACTCCTTGAGTTGCTCACAGGCTTTTTGGTCCCACACAGACCATGAAAAAATTAGAGGGAATATTAGATAATACCTGAAAAACGTGACAGGATTTTCAGCTTATTCCCCTGGGAAGCCGAAATGGAGCCTTGGCCTTGATAAGAGATCATAGAGCCAAGCGATGCATTTATTGAATTATGCCTTATTTGAAAATCATCACCATCACAATTCCTTAGATCATATTTGAAACAAATATCAGGGTGTATTTCACAAAAGGTAGGAGAATCATGGTTAGATAAATGAAAATCAGATCATTATTAATGGTTTGAGTGTATACGAAACCCTACATAATTATTTCTTTTTTTTTTGATTTTCAAAAAGTTATATATTGAAAACATACCTGGAGGTCTCATTAGTACACACAAGAAATTTCATGGGGTTATGTTGTGTGGTTCCTGAGTTATACTGTAACATACATACAGACACACGTATAGAAATATGGTGAATTATATATAGTATGGTAATTACCGTGTATGGCTATAGTAAGACAAGTTGCTGAAAATTTCTGTTCAACAATCCCTGAGTGCTGTCCATAATATTGAACTACCACAGTCGTCAAAGATGGTGAAGGGTTCTATCTTTTTTTTTCTTTTCAAGTTTTGCATGTGTTTGTGTTTTCTAGCACTCCTGGCCACACCATTTTGTCTATTTGAAAATTGGCATCAGTACTCCACTAGACCTGTTCTAAAATCGTTTTTTTTTCTCTTTTTTTCTATACATTTATTTTATTTTTGAAAATTTTTTTGGACCTTTTTTCCAGCCTTATTTTGACAGGTTTAGTGATAACATCTATGTTCCCTAGAGTGTAGATGTTTTTTTTCACTCAATTTTAGATGTTTTCCAGAGGAAAATGCCGGTGATGTCATAAATAGAATTTATTCTGACCATATTTATTCTTCAATGGAATTTTTTTCCGACTTCAAAGTTTGATGCTACAGTTGTTCAATTATTGACTGTGATGGCAAGTTTTAATCCTTCTCTCTTCTCAGGATTTCTTTACACCAACTGAATGACCGGGTAAAATTCTTTTATTTGCTGAGCAAAATACCCCACTTATTTTTGCACACATGGGACAACACTTGTAGAAATTCTTTGTTGAAGCTACTTAATATTAAATTTCACTCAACTTGTTAATGCTCGTTACAAGTGGGTGTATAGCAAAATTCAACTGTTGACCCATAATAGAATCGGGGAAGTGCGAGTGGCCTAGCGGTTAAATTTTGGCTGAGACATTAGCATTCAATTTGCACTAATGCCCTTGAAAAAGGCATATATCCATGAAGGATGAATTTATTTTTTTTTTTGGGATATATTGAGACAATAGTCTGAAAATTGGAAAAAAAAAAAATCATATATAATTGATTACCTCCCTTGCATCGTAGTTATGTATTAAATGATTTTCATACAGTTTTTAGTCGGTGTATGGTGTTGGCAGAGGTATGTGCTCTCTGAGTTCTTTCTAGTTGTAAGTGTTCTTCTACCACCTCAAAGTATCCTCCAATATATTTCTCTTCAAACCCTTTCAGGGCAGGAAGGGTCATATGGCCCATATCAATGAAATACCTTTAAAAACAATTATCTGACACTGCTGTAAGGGCCATATAGTCCCTAGCTTTGCTCTCTAATTGAAATTTTTGTTTAAATAATGACAGAATTTGAATTCTCCTTGTATCTATACCCCACAAAATATGTTTTTTTAAATTTTAAATTTATGATGATCATCATCATCAGTCACTTAACGTCCGTCGTTGGACATAGACCTTCCCCAGGATTCGTCGCACTTCTCTATCATGGGCGTCACTGAGCCAGTACTTTCTGGATTTGTCTAGCTCGTCTCTCCATCTAATACTCTGCCGGCCTTGTTTGTGCATGTGATTTCTGGAAATCCACGTCATGAGTCGCGATGTCCATCAGTTGTGTGCCATTCTTGTGAGATGACCAGCCCATTGCCATTTGAGTTTTCTGATAGATCCTATGATGTCTCTGAACCCCGTTTTCTTCCTGATATATTGTGCTGTCTTGTGATCTCTCCGTGTGAGGTTGAGCATGATTCTCTCATGTGTGCATTGCATGCTTCTCAGTTTGTGGGTGTGTCCATGTTTCAACTCCATAAGTGACTATCGGGAGGATGTGTTGGTTGTATTTTTTAAATTCATATTCAGCCCTGAAGGGTTAAAATGTTCAACGATTCTTCTTCGTGTATGATCTTGAGGAAAGCCTCATTATCAGGTGGGTTGGCTGACAAACAGCTGATCTGTTTCTCTCATTAGAAAGGTCTTTAATAAATTGTCGCTAAAAAAAAAACCTTTTTTTTTTGAACAAAAAGGTTTGTGTGCAAATCAATATTCGTGTGTGTTCTTCTACAGATCTAAAACGAAGTAAGATAAACTGTGATAACAAGGAAGAAGTCGTTCTCTGATGAGAAGAGGAAATCCTTTAAAGGAAAAAAGATATCGATCTGCTCTTTAATTAAAGCGGAAGCAAACCAAGAATTGTTTTAAACAGAAGAGATATGTTTTTTCAGTTTTTGTTTTTGTATCAACTCTTTTTGAAAGTAGTATCATGAAACATAGAAGACTCTCTGAAGAACGCTTTATCTTAAGTAACACAAGTGCAATGGCGGATTAATCATTAGGCTTAAGCCCAGGGGGCCCCAAAGGGAGGGGGCCCCAAGAGAAAAAGAAATGGTTTGTTATAAAAAATGATCTGAGTGTACACATGACTATTTGGGATGATATTTCAGCATTTTTGCATACTAAACAACTGTAGCTATTAAAGATAGCAAAGGTTTCTATCTGTTTTTCATATGAATGTATATGTGTGTTTGTGTGTTGAAGCACTCCAGTCCATACCTTTTTGTCCACAATTTTGAAAAATGTCATCAGAACCTCACTACACCTCGTCTAAAAATGATTTTGTTGTTTTTTTTCGTTTTTTTTTTAGCTTATTGATAACATCTAGATTCTGGAGAATTTACATTTTTTTTTTTGAAAATGTCAGTGATGTCATGAATAGAATTTATTCTGACCATATTTATTCAACTAAGTTATTCAATATGACCCCATATCACTCTATAATATTGAAAGACGGGTGGTGCAGTTAGGGTAAGGTCATGGGGAGCCTTGGGGCTGGCATGGTTGATAATCCATCACTGATTAAATATGCTTTTTTTCTTTAGTCTTTTCTTTTGACTAGTATTATAATACCTCGCATAAGTAATTTACCATATACTGCATGTATACCAGAATTGATCATTTGAAAACTTATATAAGATGGTAGATCTTATATCTAAAATCATCTAAAATGATGGATCTTATATCCTAAATGATGGATCTTATCTTATATCTAAAATGATGGATCTTATATCTAAAATGATGGATATTATATCTAAAATGAGAGATCATATCTAAAATTATATAAAACGATGGATCTATCTAAAATTATCTGATAGATCTTTCTCCAAAATTATCCAAAATAATGAATCTTTCTCCAAAATTATCCAAAATAATGGATCTTTCTCCAAAATTATCCAAAATAATGGATCTTTCTCTAAAATTATCCAAAATCATGTATTTTTATCTAAAATTATCCAAAATAATGGATCTTTCTCAAAAATTATCTAAAATAATGGATCTTTCTACAAAATTATCCAAAATAATGGATCTTTACCCAAATTATCTGAAATAATGGATCTTTACCCAAATTATCTGAAATAATGGATCATTTATCTAAAATTATCAATAATGATAGAGCTTTAATCTAAAATTATCCAAAATCATGTATTTTTATCTAAAATTATCCAAAATCATTTATTTCTATCTAGAATTATCCAAAGTAATGGATTTCTATCTAAAATTATCCAAAATAATGGATCTTTATCTAAAATAATGGATCCTCATCTTAAATTAACTAAAATAGTGGATCTTTTGTCTGAAATTATCTTGAAAAAATACCAGCAGAAGATTTTGGCATTGTTGATGGTGAAATGACCACAGAGAAACAAAGAAGCACTTTTTTGAACAACAAAAAAACGTTTTTAGATGGTGCATAATTGTGTACTCTTGCAAATTATCAACATCATAAAAATGTGACTAGGAGCACCTGTAGATACACGCACAGACACATACTCAAAGAGAGAAGAATCTGTTGGCTTGTTGGACGGGCCATTTGTGGGGCTATGGTAACTCGATATTATGTATTGTTATAATTTGATGCTTGTTTAGGACCTGAATTTCAATCTTCGTATATATAACAAAATATTGATTAGATTTCTCTCTCCAGTCTTCTGCACATTTATGTTGTATTGGGTAGGATCCACAGGGTTTCTAACAGATCTCTTTATTTACTTCATCATTTATTTTGCTTTAAATCAAGTATTATAAACCACCATTATTAAATTTTGACTACTCTTTACTTTCATCTTAATTTTTTTTTTCTAGTTGCTCTCTTTTATCACAACTCAACTATTCTGCTTGAATTTAAGATTAGTTAGAATTTTCAAAGTGTATTTTTAGTGATTGTGATGTGAAAAAGATACTTTTTATACAAAAATTTTGAGGGGGATCATTAAAGAGTTTTTTTGATTATTGACCTCTTTTTTGTTATTTGTGTTGGGTATATACAATATCTTGGGTGATTCATTCTTTGGCCTTCTTCTGGTGTAATATCTGACTGTAATGGTGGTAATATTCTGTTTACCACCATCACATGATATTGTGCCTG
>OY735240.1:33943214-33983214 GCA_963457665.1 Thysanoteuthis rhombus | reverse complement strand
TCTGTTTAACTAGGTCATTCATTTGAACAGTGAATGACATCGTTCATTTTCTGCACATCTATCAAACTGAAAGTTCAGTCAGTTTATTCAACTCTTAAATTCGGTTTTGGGAATAAAAAATTGAATCAAGGTGAGTAAATCTGATTAGTTCCTTTCTTTGTGCTTTTCTGTAAATTTAGCTTAAATTCAGTACACAAAAAACTTCTATCTTCTTTAAAAACTTATTCAGTCAGTGATTTCAAATGGTTCACGTATCTCAGTGTTACACGTGTTTGTATGAATTTTCATGTTACCAAGACACAGAAGTAATTGATATCATCAGTAGCATGTATATATATGCTCTGATAATAGTGGACAAAAAATTATGTGTGTGATATATATATATATATATATATATATGTACATTTTTATCGTAGTGGAATGGTATTCGACTAAATTTAAATTATTGACTAATTTGGAAAAATTATACTTTCTTTCAACTGTTTTATTCTGGTACAAGTTTCGATGACTCATTTAGCTTCCTGCACTAGTTAGATGTTAATTTTGAATTTGTGATGTTATTTGTTGTCATGTGGCCTAGCAATGCTACTTCTGTCATGATTTTGTTTCATGACATTCATTGATAGTTTCTTTTTGGAATCTCTACCTGTGTTTCCAATTACATCGTTCTTTATATATATATATATATATATATACATATATATATATATACATATATATATATATGTTTATTCATATGTATATAAATCGTCAAGCCTGTAAACTGGAGTCAACTTTACTTTTTTACCATAACAAGAACAATCCTCACTAAAACTGAGGGTGTAAAACGATATGTAAAATTCATATCCCTTACTGTGATTTGAACTTGGGATCAACTGATTGCTGGGTGGCTGTCTTACTGACTGTGTTGCATTAACAAGAATCTATCATACAAATTCGCAAAGGCTTATTTCATTCAAATAAATAGATACATTTATTTAAAAAGTATATATTCATAATTTTTTATTTTTATATATGCAATAAGAAGGTGCAGTAATTATAATCAGTCAGAATTGAAGTTGGAGTGGAATTTAATCTTACAGCAATCAGTTTCAGTTTTATTATCATCATCATCATCATCTTGTATAGTACGTATAACATGTATAATAATAATAGGTATAATGATAATATGTATAATGATAAATATAATATGTATGATTTGTCTGATAATATGTACATTGATATGTATAATATTAGTATGTATGATGATATGTATAATGATGTACATAATAGTATATATAATGATATATATGATAATAATATGTATAATATGTATAATAATAGTATGTATAATGATATAAATAATAATATGTATAATGATATAAATAATAATATGCATAATGATATATATGATAATATGCATAATGATATATATAATGATATGCATAATGATATATATAATAATAATATGCATAATGATATATATAATAATAATAATATGCATAATGATATATATAATAATAATAATATGCATAATGATATATATAGTAATAATATGCATAATGATATAAATAATAATATGTATAATGATATAAATAATGATAATATGCATAATGATAAATATATAATGATAATGATATGCATAATGATATCTATAAAATAACATGTATAATGATACCATGTATTATGATAATATGAATAATATTGATATGTTATTATGATAATATGTATAATGATTATAATAGTAATAATAATGTATAATATGCATAATTACCGATCCCTCATTGTCAAGTTCATTTTTAGGGTAACATATGTGAGAAATCCTTTTGTTTCAAAAAAGCTAAATGATATGTAGTATTAAATAACATCCATATAAAATACATTTTAATAATACCCTATATGAAATAAACTACATGAATTATGACTCAAGCCTAAAAATAATAAAACAAAGCTAAATATTAAAATCATAGCCTATGGGGAGGTAGTGTTAGATTAATACTGTTGAGAAGCCGTGTTAATATAACTGTTTTGTTTTCAAGGAAGCTGTCTATATGCGTCTCTGCTCTTACCATCTGACTTAGCAGCACTCTTATAGCAAGGCAGGCTACTTCCTTGGTGGACGTGGGTTTGAGTCCTGCATGATGCTCATTATTCTTTATTCATTTATGTGATCTAAGACTGTTTGATGTGTTACTCAGTTAACACCAGTATAGGATAGAATGTAGTTTGCCCCCTCTAATGTCTTTATAACTATGTCCATTCTACTGATATGTGTGTTCGATTCCTACAGCAGCCCTATTTTCTCTAATTGTTTATTCTATTTACGTTGTCTAGGGAGAGTGATACATTAACTGTGTGATGATGGGAGATCATTTCAAATAAGTTTTCATTCAATGTAATGCAATTTATAATTCATTCTGTCTAATCATGTATATCTATTTCTTAATACGTAACTGTTGAAAGAAGCAAATAGATCAAGAATAAACGAGATGAGAATTTTATGTGAAAACAGTTATTTGGGCGTTTGCATTACCAGCAGCTGTTTAGCTCAATGGTAAGAGCATCGTTATGTTGAATTGGCTACCATATATATATATATATATATATATGTATATGTGTATGTGTGTGTGTGTATAATTACATTTCCATAGAATTGATTATGTAAATAGCATTTCTTTTCCTCTTCTGTTGAACTCATATATTCAAGAATTGTTTGGTGTTAATAAAAGGAATGAATGCTAATGATACTTTTTATTCTGCTGCTTTCATCCTTCCCATTTTCTCAGTCGACTTCAACATCTGCCAATATTCTTCGATGATTGTTTTAGTATAATTCTATTGATATAGCCTAATGTATCATTCAGCCTTGGACGCCCACACGGGGCCAGCCCTATGTGCCGGCAACACTGGCAGTTAAGGAGGGCACATGTCACGTGCCTGAGACAATCGGATTTTCCAAATACAAATGGGATAATGAGTAAATCAAACAGAATTAAGAGCAATCAAAACTCTCCATCACAGTCAGTAATTAAACAACCGTAGCATCAAAATAATAATATCATCATCATCATCATCAGTCTTTCAATGTCTGTCGTTAGACATAGACCTTCCCCAGGATTCGTCACTCTTGGCATCGCTAAAACGATTCCATTAAAGAATGAATATGGTCAGAATGAATTCCTTTTATGACATCACTGGCATTTTCCTTTGAAAATCATCTAAAAGAGAGTAAAAAAAATAAAAACACCTGAAAGATCTAGATATTTATAGACCCATCAAAATAAGGCCCCCAAAAGGTCAAATAAGCTTTTTTTTTCCCAAAAATAAAAAATACATTTTTAGGTGCACTGAAAATGATTCTCAAGTCTGTAGACAAAACAGTATGGGCAGGAGTGCTTAAACATACCAACACATGTGCATATAAAAAAGGGATATAACTCTTTTCCACCTTGGGTGGCTACAGAAGTTCAATATGAAAATTTCCTGGGATGAAGTGTGATTTGTCTGAAACTATTTTCTTTTAAATGATTAGTGCAGTAAACTTTCTATTCCTATATATTTATTTATCTCACTCTAAAACATAAATAAATAAAATAATACTATACTTGGAAGGGTGTAGTAGTTCAGCTTGCCTGGGACACCAAGAACCCTATGGTCAGCATTGCTCCTACAATATATTTGAGAAAGTTTATGTGCTTTGTAGCCAGCGGTATTGTATCAATATACCCCTTAAAGGTTTGTGTGCAAATCAATATTCGTGTGTGTTCTTCGACTGATCCAAAACGAAGTAAGATGAACTGTGATAACAAGGAAGAAGTCGTTCTCTGATGAGAAGAGGAAATCCTTTAAAGGAAAAAGATATCGATCTGCTCTTTAATTAAAGCGGAAGCTAACCAAGAATTGTTTTAAACAGAAGAGATATGTTTTTTCAGTTTTTGTTTTTGCATCGACTCTCCTTTAAAGGAGTATCATGAAACATGGAAGACTCTCTGAAAGCTGGCTGGTAGGCAGAAAGCTTCATCTTAAGTAACACAAGTGCAATGGCAGATTAACCATTAGACTTAAGCCTAGGGGCCCCGAAGAACACGCAATATAATCCAGAATTGAATAATAGTGTTGGTGTCTGCATTTGTGCTCACTATCGTGAGGATGATCTGATTTCTATCAATCTATATCTAATACATATTTTGAAAGTTTGTTTGTATGTTTTACTTCTTCTATCCAACGTTACATAATAGCCAGAGTCATTGATTTTAGGAACCTTCAACTCAAAGAAGGAATTAGACACCTGACTGCAATGAACGTAATGGAATGCTGCTTCATTTTGGACGTATAAAAAATAATTTTTCGTGGGGAATCCATTTGTGTTTTATTACTCTGAATATGCCTTCATTAACAACTATTCTGGAGCATTTATGGTTACTGCAGAGTCAAGCATCCTGCTCTGGCCAGAACAGAAGGGAGTAATAAGTGGGCCAGTTGGTATTGGTCTATGATTCTAAAGGGGCCTTCTCTTCCTGGTATAAGAAAAGTGGGGGAGAACCTTTTGAGAAAGCTTACTGATATTGTAAAGAGACTCAAAGGGGGACCTTTAGCACAAAATACTGAAATTTAAAAAAGATTCATAAAAGATGAAGACAAATTCTGAACACTGAACAAACATGAATGTACTTTGTACTTCAGTATTTACTTCTACTTATAATAGTGCTGTACTCTATTGTCTTATATACAAGGAAGAAAATTTCATACCATCGTAAGTCATTCTAGGTCTCTTATTCTCATCTGTTACTAGTAAGTATATCATGTACACTACCTAAACATGTATATACTAATACATAAACCATTGGTATTTAGCACTGATTACAAAAATACTTGATGTGCAGTTTGAAATGTGACCTACATTTCCCTATCTGGCCTGGGTGTATTTCCTGCTTCGCTTGGGCCTAATTCTGCTCGTAACAAAATATGAACATAACGAAACACGGGTTGATTTTACTCTTTAAGTCTCAGAATTTGAGGGCAATTGAATAATGATTTCTATGTTCAGTAAACGAAGATGCATAATTGCTACTGTATACAGCAATTGTTGGTCGTCAACACTTAGGACTTAATGTTCTTCAGATAATTACCCAATCATTTTCTCAGCTCATTAGTAGAAACACAGTGAATGCATTTTCGGCAAATTACATCTTACTTTACTTTTCAGGAGGAATTGTAATCGTGGCTCAATGGTAGGGCAAAGAACTGGAAGCTAAGAATTCTGAGGTTTTTCTACGTATGTAAGACTAGGTTGACGAGTTTTCGGTGGAGCAATTCCACTAGTCCTAAAAAGAAGGGTCTACACCCAATGCATCCTCCCGATAGTCACCTATGGAGCTGGAACATGGAACCTCTGTGTTTAGGCATGAGAATTATGACCAGAAGTTATTTGGTTCAATTCTAATGAGAGAATGTAATAATTGATCTTCGAAATTCCATTGGTAAATCTGATATATGTTTGAGAATATGAAGCTGGAACATGGAACCTCTGAGTTTAGGCGTGAGAATAATGACCAGAAGTTATTTGGTTCAATTCTAATGAGAGAATGTAATAATTGATCTTCGAAATTCCATTGGTAAATCTGATATATGTTTGAGAATATGAAGCTGGAACATGGAACCTCTGAGTTTAGGCGTGAGAATAATGACCAGAAGTTATTTGGTTCAATTCTAATGAGAGAATGTAATAATTGATCTTCGAAATTCCATTGGTAAATCTGAAATATGTTTGAGAATATGAAGCTGGAACATGGAACCTAACCAGAAGACTGACCCTCAAACTGAGAACCATGTGACATGAACATTAGAGAATCATGTTCAACTTCAAATGGAGAGATCACAAAACAGCACATTATATTAAAGAAAAGACCAGAGTCTGCGATATCATTGAAACCATTTGAAAACTCAAATAGCAATGGGTTGGACTTGATGCTAAATTGTCACTGACAGAAATTAGGATGGCAAGACGAGCTAGATTAAGTCAGAAAGTACTGGCTCCGCAATACCCATGATAGAAAGGGCTGGCAAATCTTTGGGAAGGTCTATATCCAACGATGGACGCCAAAAAGCTACTGCTGATCCTGTAACCTAATGCAAGATTGTTTGGGCACCACAGATTCCATCACGGGTGTGTCAAAGGAACGTTAACTTGATAGAAACTATCCATCTTTAGGCTGGTTTTGGAATCAGTTGTCCATCTCCTTTACTGGTTGCCAGCCATTTCTTGTGAACCTAGTCTGCCCTTTTATATTCCCATAGCTGGCAGACGAGTAGAGATGGATTCATATCTTTCCAGTGGTTACAATCTGTCTCAGCTACTTTCCCTTGACCTCTTGACCACTGTGCACCTAAAGAGTTTCAAATACTAATTGCACGGTTTCCAGTGTTGGAAATCTGAAATTTACAAGTGTTACAAGACTGAATGTAGAAGAGACAATTTTTGTGAAAAATATATGCTGCGTTGAGGGGTGATCAATTGAAAAGTTGGAAGAAGGGATGATCAATGAATAACTTACTTCTCCTGCCTTTTGTTGGGCCGTGATTACTAAAAAAAAGGTCTGAATTTCCCAAAAAACAAGCAGCCACAAACTAGTGATCAATTTAGCATAAATTTACATTGCATATTTACCCTCACCTCCCACCCTCACTAAAAGCTTACTTTTGAGGGGGAATTTGAAGATAAAAAAAAATAAATAATATTTTTCTCTTCTCATTGAAGGGAGAATGTGTGTACAAAAATTACAAGTTTCTTTCATGTACAGTAAGGGAAGGGCTGAGAAAAAGTCCGGATAGATAGATTGATAGATATAGATGGATAACCTAGACCCAGTTTTTACTTTCAATGGTAAGGAATGGGCAAAGTTTAGATTGATAGATTCAGCAACAGTGATTAAACTGGTCCGTTGTGGGTAGCAGTGATTAAAATTCAGTCATAATATCCAGTGAAGTATTTTCAAAGAAACTATCTTCCTCCTCATCATCCATCTGACTTGATTCCGAACATTTCGTAATTGAGCAACCATTGCCATGAAAGATGGTGAAGGGGTCTATCCTTTTTTTTATGTCAGTGTAAACATATTCATTTGTTTTACAGACTTGAAAATTGACATCAACACTCTAGACCCTTTCTAAAAAAAAAAAAAAAGAGAAGATATCTCTATATGCACAAAGAATAAATCATCATCATCATTAGTCTTTGAACGTCCGTCGTTGGACATAGACCTTCCTCAGGATCCGCTACATTTCTCTATCATGGGCGTCATGGAGCCAGTATTTTCTAAATTTATCTAGTTCATCTCTCCATCTTGTTTTTGGTCAGCCTCGGTTTTGAATGTGATCTCTGGGGATCCATGTTGTGAGTTGTGATGTCCATCGGTTGTCTTTCATTCTTGCAACATGACCAGCCCATTGCCATTTGAGTTTTCTAATAGATTCTATGATGTCTCGGCACCTCAATTTCCTTCATGGTATACTGTGCTGTCTTGTGATCTCTCCCTGTAAAGTTGAGCATGATTCTTTCATGTGCACGTTGCATGCTTCTCAGTTTGCAGGTTTGTCTCTTGGCTAAGTTCCATGTTTCAGCTCCATGAGTGACTATTAGGAGAATGCTCTTCTTTTTAGGATTATTGGGATTGTCTTGTTTTTGAAGGTTGAGCTTGCTCTGCTGAAGGCTTGCCGTCTTAGGGTGATTCTCCGCTTGATTTCTCCTTCTTTGTGGGTTTCATAAAGATTCGTTGTCCTAGATAGATGTAGTGGTCTACCTTGCTGAGTTTTTTATCTTCGATTTTGATAGTTATGTCTTTATTCTCAATGTGATTATTGCACATAATAGACACGGTCAGAATAAATCCTATTTATAATATCACTGGCATTTTCCACTGGAAAACATCTAAAAATGAAAAAAAAAAACATCCAGATTCTGAAGAATCTAGATATTATTCATAAAACTGTTAGAATAAGGCGCCCAAAAGGTCAAAAAGCCTTTTTTCTGAAAATAAAACATTTTTAGGGGGACTAATGCCAATTTTCAAGTCAGACAAAATGGTATGACCAGGAGTGCTAAAACATATGAACACACTAAATAGGATAGAACCCTTTGCCACCCTTGGTGGCCACGGTGGTTCAATTATCTATTACTTTGAATCGTTGCTTATTTCTTTGGAATGAAGCTTGCTGAATAATTGGCATAATTCTAAAAATTTCCCAAAATGTTATTGAAGAAAACTTTGACATTCATTTTGAAATTCTTCCTTGATTTAATCTATTGCTTTAATGCCTTGATTGTGGTCAAGGCTTGTGAAATTATCCATGGCCTTTTTCCAACCTTGTTTAATGTTTGGCTTTTGGAATTAGTATCCATTAAAATTGAACCATGAATTGATCTCTGAGTAGTGAAGTAACTTTTGATTATGGAGTATGTAAGGATAGTGAATGTTTGTGTTTACGACTGCTTGATAATTACAGACAAGTATATTATTAAGAAATGGATATATAATCCGACAGAAATAATTATAAATGTGTTATATTACTCTGAAACTATTTGGAATGATCTTCTATTGATGTACAGTGAATGTATGATTTGGTCTAGACAGCGTAAATAGAATAAACAATTGAAGAGAAGGGGCTGCTGCAGGAATCAAACCTGCGACCGATAGTACCTGCTTTAACATAGCTTCACTTTTAATCATTTTGATTCCTTAACCAGGTTTGATTCTTGCAGCAGCTCATTTTCTTTAATTGTTTATTCTTTTCTATGCTGTTTTGGCCAAATGGTACATTCACTGTGTTTTGATGGAGGTCATTTCAAATAGTTTCAATGTAATCTAACACATTTATAATCAAACACGTATATTGATATATAGATATGATGGGAAGTACAAATGAATTAATGAAAGTTCTTTACTGTAACCCCTATAAGGAGAGGATGTGACTCAAGGTCGTTTCAACGCAAGGATACCACATATGCAAAGGTGTAGGTGGAAACTATGGAAAAAATTCTCTTCAGTCTTAGACATGAGAACGCTGATCTTTAGGACTCAGGACGAATTCTGAGCTGCTTGGATTTGACTTTGTAGAGAAGTACCATGCCTTATCGGGCAAAACCCCCTTGACTGGGAAACCACATCTGCGTCCTTCTGGTCTTAAATGGTCTGATTTCTGATCCAGGAACAATGGGCTTGTTACTGATATACCAACATAGTTTTGTTTGGAATGATCATTTTCATCTACTCTGAAATATTGTAGCGCCCCCTTCAGGAATTAAATACGAAACCCTTCTTTCTTAAATCTAACTAAAAGAAGGGTTTCGTATTTAATTCTTAGCTGGAAGTATAGGGGGCGCTATACTGTGGAAGGTAGTAGATATTGAGTCAAGAAAAATACTAGACTATTCAGGTATGTTTGAAGTTGTAACCTGCATTCTGATGGGCAGATCTTGAAGTTCAAGGTCATACCTAACCTACAAAACCAGTGATTTTTTTTTTCATTTGTTTTTTTTTGTTCTGGTACAATCCTTCTACACAAAAATGTCATCTTTAGAAATGACCTACATTTCAGAGGTTCCGTTCAAATGGGTTAACGTGATGAACAAATTTTTTTTTTATTAAAACAAATAAATAAAAAACAAAACAAGCATGAAAACATCTATTCAATAAATAATCCAATAGACATGGTTACAGATGTTTGGTTATGACATGTATAAAGTAATTTTAGACAGACTCGACATGACTCGAGCTCAACAAAGGAGTCCTTTAATTCTATTGTGTTCCATCCAACATGATATTTGTTTCGAAATGTTTTAATTTCGATCATTTAATGAGCGGAGGTAATACGACATTTTTGGCAGTTTGTTCTTGGTTGTTATAAGTTTTTTTACCCCCGTTTCGTTATTGGAGTTTTGCAAACATGACAGTCAGGAGTATTTTTCGGAGGCATCTTTTTTGCTCTACACTTGGACTTCTCATTCCTTCAACCGTGCAACAAATAGAGGTCCCTGAAGCTGGAAAAAAGAATCAATTCTTCTTCCAAAGTGAATATGATAGCTTAATTTTTCTGACTATTTCTTCTTTATTTCAGGGCTTCTGAAATTATGGATTGTTACCTCTTACGGGGTGACATAAATGCTATCAGGGGTCTCTGGAACATTTGAAAATCCTTTTTTTTCTTATTTGAGGATAATTAGGTAACTTAAGTTAAAAAAAAACAAACCTGTACCCCAAAATATACTCCCTGTAGTACTACATTTTGTTAAATGTCTCAACGTTGTTCATTGAATTTTTTTTTTCAATATATCAATCACTGCTACCAACAACAGACCAGTTTAATCACTGTTGCTGGGTTTAGGTTATTCATTTGTTCTGACCTTTAAATCTATCTATCTATTTATTTATTTGTCTATCTATCCGAACGTCGCCCATCCCTTACTGTTCATAGAATTTTTTTTTGCACACACTCCTTTCAATGAGTAGGGGAAATGTTTTTTTATTTTCTGAAAATTGCTCTCCAATAGATTTTTAGTGGGGGTTCAGTATGTAATGTATGTTTATGCTAAACTGGTCACAAGTTTGTGCCCCCTTGTTTTTGAAAATTCTGATAATTTTTAGTGGTTACAGCCCAACAAGGTGAGAGAAATAACTTATTCATTGATCATCCCTTTTTTCTAACTTTTTAATTGATCACCCCTAACATGGCATATCGGGTGGTGGTGATTCATAATTTCCCTTGGAATGCCAGTTTGGATTACATTACGCTTTTGTGATATTTTGAATTTAATAAACACTGTAAAACTTCAGTCAATTTATTATTGGCAACTGTCACAAAAGATCAAGTCATGATTTGACTTATTATGTCAAAATGAACAAGTATATCGATCCTACGGAAAGTAATTTTTTTTTTCCCCAGATATTAGTAAAATACTTTTGGAGTTCTTTATTAGTTCCTATGTTTAGTTATCATTAGATTATAGCAAAGAACTTATGTACTTTCTTAGTACCTATTCTTTTATAACAGTGAGTGAAAGGTTGTCCACATTTTAACTTATCCAAAAGGAGCCCCAAGTGAAAAGTTTGAGAAGTCCTGATCTATTTTATTGCTTTTTGTATGTTTGTTATATTGAAATATGTATCATCTATGTTTATTTATTCTCAATGATAGTCACAGCTGACGAAAATGTTAAACTTATAAACTGCTAAAAACTTAGTGGAAGCAATGATAACCACTACCTGATCACTTTCTCTTTTATAAATTTAGCTTAGGTTCGTTTATTTAGCTTTGAAATCCTTAGAAATAGTTGTACAGGGCTGAAGTTTTGATATGTTGTAGCTTAGACATAGAGCTTTCTAAAAAAAGAGTATAGCATGCCAATATCAGATGGTGATCAAGGTGTATATAAATGATCATATAACAACTGAAATTAAAAATTAGTTTACATTCAACATGAAGTTTATGCAAAGGTCTATGTCTAGGCTACAACATATTAAGATTTTAGCCCTCTAGATCAGTTTTTAATGGTTTTAGAGCCATGAAAAATAAAACTGAAGCTAAATTCGTATAATAAATTAGTATTTTCATTAGTTGTATCCACTACTGTTGATTTTATCTTCTGCAACTTCAGAAACCCTTACTTTATCATACTAATACCTATTTTACACTGTAAAATGCTTTGGTTTCCTTTCTTATATCATTCATATATATATATATATATATATATATATATATATATATATATGCTTATATACTATATAAACATTATTATACTGTCTTACGTCTACCTGTTTGTAGACATTGTTGGTCATTGGATGTCCTGCAATAGTTGTAGAGTTCCATGTAAAATCCTTGTCCTCAAAACCAAACTACGGATGACTTTCATTTTGGTAGTATAAACATAACTTAACTTGGTCGACTTGCATCCAAATTAAGTCAAATATATGTACTGTACAATATAAGATACCATGACACATGCATATTTACCTAAACCTCTATATTGTACGTATATCTTCTTCTGCATCCTTCACTTAATGTTATCAGCTAGTTATAGTTATCTAGAAGACCCTGTTTTAAAGTGATCACAATAATTTCATATATGTATATGTATATATATATATATATATATATATATAATATAATATCATTGTGTCATCCACAGACAGCTGTTTCGATTTATTACATCTCTTCAGTGTGGCTATAGACTTTCCATTATCACATCCAGTACCATGAGGTAGGATTGAAACCTTCACTTCAGACCTGGAGGCCGATTTCCTACCTCTGGACTTCGGAACTGGACGGTCAGTAAAGCTGAATTTAAGCGATATATTCATTTTTTTATGCAGAAATTACTCATCCACCAGAGTGCTCTATTCCTATGGAAGAGCATTGCATAAGCTTACAATGGATGAGTTACCTCACTTAAAGAGTGCTCAACCCTGAATAGAGATATATACAATATATGATATAATATATATAATATAATATAATGTAATATATATAATATGATATATATAATATGATATACATAACATAATATATATAATATGATATATATAACATAATATATATAACATAATACATATATATAATATAATTTATACATAATATAATATATATATATAATATAATATATATATAATATGATATATATATATAATATGATATATATATATAATATGATATATATAATATAATATGATAGATATATATAATATAATATGATATATATATATAATATAATATGATATATATATATAATATAATATGATATATGTATATAATATAATATGATACATATGATATATAATATGATATATATGATATATATATATATATATATGAATACTAATTCCTGTTTGTTTTTTTAAAAGTTTGTGTCCATATATTTTTATTCGTCTAGGTCTTTACCCTTTTTCCAACTATGCTGCTCTCTTAATGATATTTTTTTTAAATTAAAAAAAAATATCCTCCTATAATGTCTGGACCGGTGTTTCCATTATAGCTTTGATATGGTGAGGATGCACTTTTCAACACCATCACCACGAATGTCGACCGTATACAATATCCAAAAGTACGTCATTGTTGTTTTGGGATGTATATCCGAGTGTTGGGGAGTAATCTAGGATCTACTGGAAGAATTTTCTTGAAGAGGTCTTGAAGCTCACCAGTTCTGTTGTTGAGCTGGTTCCGGTCTAAGCAGTAAGAACGACTCACCATACTTTGATTAGGCCTTTTTATCCCCACGCCCTGGACCAGAGTTGAAATAGTGACGCGAATATTTATTCGTTCACGGTGGAGAAACAAGATGTTCAGACCATTGAGGACAAGTTTTTGGTATACCTTTCGGAAATTTTTTTTCTCTGCTGGAAAAAACTTGTATAGATATAAAATCCTTGAAGCTACAAAACTCGTATAGTTTTTATTCTATATTAATCGATTTGTAAGATTGGATGATTATTAGAAATTGTCTACTAAAACTGTCTCCAAGACTTCAAGTTTTTTAGTTTGTTTGGCTGACTGTTTATGTATGGTGTGTACATGTTACACCAATGCAGCTACAGGGATGAAAATTTCCACTTGTTTTCATTATTATGTCTAGGAGAAACGTTTCTTTTAAATTTACCCCTTGATAGGTTTTTAATGGGGGGATTTTAATTTATGACGTAAGATTATGTTAGATTGGTCGCTTAGTTTGGGTCAGACTTTTTTTTTGAAAATCCAGACTGTTTTAGTGATCATGATACAGTACAGTATTGGACCAGAGTATCAATCCGTCTGGATATCTGGTGCCGGATTTAGAAAAAAAAACATTCATTTTTTTGTAAATGCAGCAACGGATATCTGACTGGATTGATGTCTGAGTATATCTCTGATCATGGCCCAACAAAAGGTGAGAGAGGTAACTTGTATATGTTTCAATAGAAATTCAGACGGCAATTCTTTGTGCTGTTTAAATCCACTTCATAACCAGGCTATAATTATTACTGTAATTATAACATTTCAGATGCCATTAATTTCAAGGATTATTTTCTTGAATTCAAAATGCAATTTGACCAACAAACACTTAGTCAACACTCATTGTCGTTATTCTATCTGCCCAAACATGGACCTTTCAACAAACCCACATATTAGGGGCCACAAATACAAGCTTCAAATGCAACTTGAAACTGATGAGAGAAAACAGTACACTGAAACCGTCAGAGGGGAGCCTCAGTCACTGCAGAAAATATGAATAAAAACATATTGTTATATCTTTTCTTATTAAACTATGTAGCTTGTTCTCATCATAAGTAGATGAGGAGCTCGGAGACACTTGGTGAAGACTTGAATCGGTCTAATTACTACATGGTATCCACTGACCGATATGAGGTACGTAATTTATGTACCTGGCTGCTTTCCTACTGAAAACTCGACTTTTCTGGTAACAGGTGCGATAAAAAGATCTTTGATTGATCTTCTATCAAATATCTGTAATCTAAAACTCCAAGTTCTACTAAACACATTTGCATTGTACATAGCAGCCGTGTTCACTGGAGTTTTACTGGTAAAACTCAATTTTATTTGCTCGTTTATTTCAGATTGGATTTGAAATACTATTAGTTCTGTATTTATCTATTAATGTTCTGAAAACAAGTACAGTATCATTTGGTGTAGAAAACCTCTTATAGAGTCAAAATTCTTTCTTTGTAGTAAATTTACTTTCATTGCAACAAATATCAATTTAAAGATCGTCTACTAAGAACGAAGAGAAAATTTGTGGCTTTTTGTCCGATGTAGCTGTCAAAATTTGGCTTACATAGCGATTTTATTTATTTATTTTTCTTCTGGAAGTTGTTTTATGATAAATCCTCTTCTCCAGACACTTGTAATCATTTAAGATTTTCACGTGACTTCCAAATGTTTATTGTGGACTTCTGGAGAATCTTGGGGAAGGTCTATGTCCAACGACGGACGCTAGAAGGCTGATGACAATGAATTGTACAAAATCTCCTGTTTATCCCAATATTCATCGAATCTTTTCTTGAAAGAATTTGCTGTTCCTTCAAAGCTGTGAGCGTGAGTGTGCAAAGAAAATTAATACGTACATAAGTGATTACTTACCTGGATTAATGAAATAATTGATAATCATTCTTACGAAGATGGCAAGATATCATAATTGAATTTACTAAAAATAATCTTCTCACAAACTGTTCCTGTTGATGACTTTGTTGGTTTTTCAAATTCGTTGTTCGAACATCTCTAATATTGTGCTCCGGTTCGTCCAACATGGCCTCAGCCATGTTTGGCAGACACTGTTCATATCGTAAAGTTTACGAGGATCTGTTCCACATTTTTTAAATAGCTTAATGAGTTTTTATTGAAAAAATGATTTTCCTTGTTGATTTCAAAGGAGAAAGGCATCAAATACAAAAAAACTGCATACTTGTTTAAAGTTGAGTTGCCTAACAAAATATTAGAATCTGCGACACCGCACACACTTTTGTCTGAGGAAAAAAATTCACTCAACAAGACATTTTCGTGCTCAGTGACTACTACAGACAAGAAGGACCATCGCTGTAAAGCCTTACCAGAACATTGTATGTCTGATTTTGATTATTTTAATAGGTTACGATTTCATAGTCAGTAAGTCATCAATCCGCTCGTACCATCAAGGGTGTCGCGAGGTTATTTCATTTGAACATTTATCATTATCCAAATCCAGTTTGCTAGGCCCATCAAAGCCAGAGTTTCGTTAAACATTCTCTTTGGGGACACGTTCTCTATTCTGTCTGTTTCCAGCCTCTCGCGGCAGTGGACGAGGGCTTGGACTCTCCTGGTTTTACCATTTCATATATATCTGGGTAGGGAAAAAAATAGATTCATGCCTTTCGCAAGGGCATTAGTGCAAAGTGAACACAGAGTGTCTCAGCCGCAGTTTGAACTCTGTTCACCGATTCCATTTTCTGCGCTGCTAACCGACGGTCACCAGCATCTCCGTTGCCTTTTCATAATGGATCGCAAATTGCATTTAATATTTATGTTTGGATTAGAAAATTATCTTGGTGAGTACATCAAACTTTTATTTAAACTTCTGGTCCTTTTTTTTTCATAAAGAAAAAGGTCCCATTAGTTATCTTGCCCTTTTTGTTTACTTTAATCTATCCCTTATAATTGTGAAAGCAGAATCACCTGCGCCTTTTTTTATCAGCTTTTTCTCCTGGTTTATAGCATTCACCATAGCACGTCATCGACTGACATGCCTTGCTTTGTGATTTTTTTTCCGGGACTCGTTTTATGTTAATTTCTTCTCTCTCATCTCCTGTAATCGTTTCAGATCTTCACATGACTTCCAAATGTTTATTGTTGACTTGTGGTTGTATAGAATCTCCTGTTTATCCCAATATTCATACATTGAACTGAATTTAAAAGACACAGGAGAATTTTGCCTATGATGAAAATAATAGCCATTCAACTGAATTATGCATTAACCAACAATGAGGACTTTGAATTTAATGTATTGAATTACAAATCTATTGTTAGTGTGTTACATCTCAAGAATTTTCATTATCATAAAGATAGGCTTGATGCATTTTGCTGAAATTTTGTTGGTGTCTTCAAGAGGCTCTTAGAAAAAACTGAAGCAATATGCAGTTGTTTGCTTCCAAAAGAATGGAAGAAACCACAGACACCCATCCCATCCCTATATACCAATCCATACAGAGCTAAAACATATCTTTCACCATCTCGCCCTTTCTGTGATAAGGAACATCTCAAGTTTAACCCTTTCTTACTCGCATCCTGGATAACTCCATCTTACTCTCCTCCAATGATCAACACCAGAAATGGTATATACCTTTTTTATCCACTTTAGTACTACAAGCAAACATGTGAACAACTGCATTTTTGCTACTATTTTTTTTGAATCACTAAATGCTTCTTTGAAGATGCCAATGAAATCTCAATGAAATGCATCAAGCCTATTCTTAGGATAATAAAATATTTGCAATGTAACACACTTGTCCTCAGATCTCTTTCTTCCACATTGTCAAATTATCATCTAATACAGTAATGCGATTTACACAATATTTCCAAAGGAGTTTCATATTTACACTCTATATAGATAAAGTTCCATACCCTAATTATGGCTAGCTATATATCAATATATACTTAATATTTCCAAAGGAGTTTCATATTTACACTCTATATAGATAAAGTTCCATACCTTAATTATGGCCGACTATATATCAATATATACTTATATTCTAATGAAGTAAAGCATTGGTATTTCATAGAATCAAATCTATTTCTTGATGTGTCATCATGTAAAGCTTGACAACCACTGCGTTACAGAATATTTCTATTTGTAATACTTCTTGGCGGTTGTTTTTATTTGTGATCACTTTCCGTGGCATTTTTATCTTGTTATCTAAAAAGCATTGTTGAACTATTTGTACGTGCTACTGGAAAAGAAAATAACAAGCATTTTCTTGTGCATTGGCCCGCTCAGCTTGATACGTATGGATCTCTTCAGTCAGCGTGCAGATGTACCTGGTTTAGCTATAACGAGTATGGATTCAGAGCGATTGTGCGAATTTCTCTTGTACGGGAAGTCAGATCTAAATATATGTTAGAAAGAGAATGGATCTTTGAGTCAACAATATCCTTTATTGAAAGATCCAAGAGATTTCGTTAGCGTCTCTTTTCTACTAATTATAGCAGCAGCTCTTCCCCATTTTCTCTTTTCTTTTCCCTATTGTCTTTTTTTTTCTGTATTTGCTTTTTAAAAATTCAATGGCTTAAATTGTTGGTGTCATCTGC
Source organism: Thysanoteuthis rhombus (assembly GCA_963457665.1). NCBI lineage: Eukaryota > Metazoa > Mollusca > Cephalopoda > Oegopsida > Thysanoteuthidae > Thysanoteuthis > Thysanoteuthis major. The sequence goes on along the minus strand of OY735240.1, from coordinate 33,965,415 downwards.
AGTGGGAGTTAGGTGACTGGGTGTACTCTCCTACTGCAGGTGCCATCAGTATTGGGTTCTTATTCAGGTTCTAGAAGTTTGGGAAAAAAATGGTCGTATTTAGATTTTAAAAAAATTTTGCAATTGCTCTGTGCTCATAAGATATCGGGAACATTATTCTGCTGCACGTTTTCTTGTTCAATACATTCTGAACAATAGGTAAAATTAGGTAAAGCCTCGTAATCGCAATCAATAGTTAAACAACTGTTGCCTTAAAACTTGAAGTTGTAAAAAAATTCAATGGTAGAATAAATATGATCAGAATAAATTCTTTCTATGACATCACTGGCATTGTTCGCTTAAAAACATCTAGGAACATTTAGATTCAGGAGAATCTAAGTGAAATTAGTGAAGTATACCCATTAAAATAAGGCCCTGAAAGGTCAAAAACGCTTTTTCTTCAAAAAATGAAGAAAAAAAAGCAATTTTAGAGGTCGTTTAGTGAAGTATTGATGACAATTTCCAAGCCTGTAGACAAAATAGTATGGCCAGGAGTGCTGGAACACACAAACACAGGCAGATATAGAAAAGGACAGAACCCTTCACCATCTTTGCTGGCTATGGTTATTCAATGCAAAAAATGTATGTATTGCCCATTGTCAACTATTTAAAAACTTATATATAAATACTGAAAGATATACACAAATAGATAAAGAGAGAGAGAGAGAGACACACACATTATATATATATATATATATATGTATATGTATGTATATATGTATATGTATGTATATATGTATATGTATGTATATATATGTATATGTATATGTATGTATATATATGTATATGTATGTATATATATGTATATGTATATGTATGTATGTATATGTATATGTATGTATATGTATATATGTATATGTATATATATATGTATGTATATGTATGTATGTATATGTATGTATATATATGTATATGTATGTATATATATGTATATATTTGTATATATATATGTATATGTATGTATGTATATGTATATGTATGTATATATATGTATATATGTATATATATATATGCAATACAAATAAGGAATACAGTATAATATAATATAATATGATGCAATATCTGATGTGTGATTGGAGACACACACACATTATATATATATATATATATATATATATATGTAATATAAATAAGGAATACAGTATAATATAATATAATATGATGCAATATCTGATGTGTGATTGGTTTATTTCATTACGTGCTCAATACATTAAACCTCTAGTTGAGTTAGAGTAGAACTTGAAATATAATGAAATCAAGGATTTGTTACACAAACAGGTTTAGGTTTCTACCCTGTTTAGGGCTTCTTGCCTGCAGAAGCACAAACAGGGCAGAAATAAAAACGTGTTTGCGTAGCGAATCCTTTACTCCATCATATAGGTATACTTACTGATCCTTCATCGTTGAAAATGTTTTTAGGGTAACCTACACGAGTGAGCCCTGTTTCAAAAAATAAATATGTTGTATCAATATACAATACACGTGATACCTTACATAAAATCAGAAATGAAATTAGCTATATATTAAGAAAGGGAGGTGATGTTTGATCACATACATATATATTATATATACATACACACACACTGATCCCTTGTCATTAAATACATTTTTAGGGTAACTTACATAAGTAAGCCTTGTTTAAAAAAGTTAGGTGGATTTGATCAATACTGCTGGGGTGCCATGTTAATACAACTGTTTTGTTTTTAAAATCCCCAAAACGGTTACATGGTAAACAACCGATGATCCCAACAAGAGACAATTCATAAATTGCACAATAAAAAATTATATGTAAAACAGGGGAAAAAAAACACTGAAGAAAATTTCATAAATTGCATTAACTGATATAGGGAAATTGTACAATGATAACAAAGTATATGTGAGACAGGCAAAAAACCCACTGAAAATTACATAAATTGCATTGACATATATTGGGAGATAAGTGACTGAAGTTTTTTAATGATTAGTCTAGAAACATATATATATATATGTATAATCATTAGATGTTTGTGTCCGACAGAATGTGATAATTGTAGGGACAATTTATTTGGAAACATATCTCGTTGGGGACTGAAATTGATTGAGTAGCAGATCAAGCTGCCGACCACCTGGATGAATAAAGAGAAGTGCATAATCATCATAAATCTGTTTGAATGTGTAAGTGAAACCAATGCAACGTGCTGACGATATATGCGTTTACATACTTACATGCTGATGTTGAAAAAACTTTGAAAAAAATCTTCAATGACATTATTAAAAGATTTATATGCAAACTAGAAGACTTAATAAAAATATTAAATAGACCGTCTTCTATTTTCAACATTGTATGTTTAAGTATACATACACTACCCCTAACATACCAAAAAATCTAACTCCACATCACTACCCCCTACCTTGACACACTCTGCCCTCCCCAAGACCAACTGCTGCTGCTTAACCAAAGACCTGATACCTACTGGACATTCTCCCACTCAGCAGGAGGCCTCCAGCAGCCCTGACAACACAATTTACCCACAATGCATAGCTCCTGGCAGTGGACTCTGGTTCCACATCGGACATTTTAATACACACAGCACACACCACTGATGATGGGAAGAATCCCGAAACATGTATGGACAATTTACTTATAAGGATTAATAAACCTTACTCCCAAACACCTCACTCCTGAGTCTGTCTCACTCTCTACAGTACACATTATATATATATATATATATATATATATATATATATATAATGTGTGTGTGTATGTGTATATATATATACAAAATACAAAATAATATAATGTAATCCAATATCCGTTGTGTGATGGGTTTATTTTGTAAAGTGCTCAATACATTAAACATTAAGTTAAATTAGACTAGAGCTTAAAATAAGATGAAGTAAAAGATTCACTACACAAACATTTGTGTTTCTGCCCTGTTTGGATTTCTTCAGGCAAATGATTCGATTTATTTTAGATTCCTATGAAGGATGTTTTTTTTATGGTGGTGGGGGGATATATATTTTTCTAGGGTGTAGGACCTTCCTCTTATTCTATTTGTACATCTTTTCTTTTTCTTTTTTCTTTTCCTTGTTTAGTGGTTGGCCATTGCTTGTTATATTTTCCTGTTTTACAAAATGGAGATACTTTATACATTCAACATTAAGTTGAAATAAAGTAGAGCTTAAAATATTATCAAGAAAAGGATTCACTAACCAAACATGTTTATGTTTCTGTCCTTTAACATCAAGTTTGTAGCAAAACATTTTATTTTTGAATATCTTACATCACCAAACGTCATTGGTTACATAGAAAAACATTACATCACAAACAAGGTAGAAAACAGTTACTGATAAAAAAATAAATATACGAATACACATAGCGTACTATCGTAGTAGATTTTTCTTTTCCAATTTAAACTCATGACTATTACTGAGCTTCTCTCTCGCACGCTTATAAAGATGGTATTTTTATTGGCTCTGTTTTTGCTCATTCGCGATTAGTAGTCAAACAGTGTTTGTGTACTTACTACAACTTTCGTCAAGTCTTTTATTGGAATACAGTGTTTCATAGACAATACGAAATGTAAATAGTTCTTTCTTTGCCAGTGTTTGCTTGAAAGAGACCTTTTTTTAATCAACAATTTGATACCAACATTGGGGTATACTTGTTATTTATATATAATGTGTACTGTAGAGGGTGAGACAGACTCGGGAGTGAGGTGTTTGGAGGTAAGGTTTATTAATCCTTATAAGTAAATTGTCCATACATGTTTCGGGATTCTTTCTATCATCAGTGGTGTGTGATGTGTGAGTGTGTATTAAAATGTCCGATGTGGAACCAGAGTCCACTGCCAGGAGCTATGCATTGTGGGTAAATTGTGTTGTCAGGGCTGCTGGAGGCCTCCTGCTGAGTGGGAGAATGTCCAGTAGGTATCAGGTCTTTGGTTAAGCAGCAGCAGTTGGTCTTGGGGAGGGCAGAGTGTGTCAAGGTTGGAGGGAGTGACGTGGAGTTAGATTTTTTTGGTATGTTAGGGGTAGTGTAGATGGAGGGGTGGTGAGGTCAAGGAGCTACATAGGTATCAACCTTAAAAGTTATTGAAAATGTGTTGGCTATGATTTGGACAGGGGTTATAATTGGCTAAGGTGAAATTTTTCCTATGGGTCTGGGTGACTTTGAAGCTTCCATTATTGAATGTGTCTTTTTATTTATATATATATATATATATATATAGCTTAATTTGATAATGTTCATATTGTACTTACTCTTCCATATGATTCTATAATGCTGTCCCTTTCAGCTACACTAAAATTTGTGTACTCTTCTTTGGTCTTTCTATTCATTTATACATCCTTTCTTTATTGTTATCAGGCGGTGCAAATGGCATAGTGGTTAATTGGTGAGCCGAGTTCAAATCCAGTCAAGTCTATTTATATTCGCTTTACACTAATGTCCTTGGGGAAAGCATTAATCCATCTCTTATACCCTCCACTCCTGAGATATGGGTAAAATAGCAAGGGAAACTGGGCTCTCTAGAAAAAAAACTAGGTTAATGTACAACTCTTCAAATGAAACAATAATCAACAACAGTAGAAATGGATTTATTCAAGCCTGAAAGGACAATGGTTTTAATGAAAATAGCTTTGAACATGAGAAGGTAAAATCTAATAGAGTGAAACATAGCAACAACAAAAGGAGTAGAGGTAGAAAAATCATCTGGTCTATATATATATATATTATTGTGTCATCCACAGACAGCGCTGTTTCGATGTATTACATCTCTTCAATGTGGCTATAGACTTTCCATTATCCCATCCAGTACCACGAGGCAGGATTGAAACCTTTACTTTAGATCTGGAAGCCAATATCCTACCTTTGAGCTAAGGAATTGGATGGTCAGTTAGGCTGAATTTAAGCGTTATATTAATTTACACATAAATTCCCCATCCACCAGGGTGCTCTATTCCTATGGAAGAGCATTGCATAAGCTTACAATGGATGAGTTACCTCACTTAAAGAATGCTCAACCCTGAATAGAGGAGCATTGATATATATATATATATGTATATATATATATATATATATATATATATAGTCTGGAAAGCTTTATAGCATTAAACATAAAACATTGAAAAACCTTATCAATAATTTTTTGTGTCATTGAAGTCACCCATTTCCCAATATCTGTTAATGCAATTTATGAAATTTTCTTCAGTATTTTTTCCCCTGTTTTACATATAATTTATTATTGTGCAATTTATGAATTGTCTTTTGTTGGGATCATCAGTTGTTTACCATGTAACCGTTTTGGGGATTTAAAAACAAAACAGTTATATCAAGATGGCACCCCAGCAGTGTTGATCAAACACCTCCTCCTTTCCTTACCATAGAGCTTATAGTTTGTCATTTAATATAAGGTTTTATGTGTATCATGTATTGATTTTAATTTATACTACGTATCATTTATAATTCGAAACAGGGCTTACTCATGTAGGTTACCCCAAAACATATTCAACAATGAGAGATCTATAAGTATAACAACATATATATATATATATATATATATATATATATATATATGGCAGCTGCAGGAATTGAACCTGTGAGTGATCGAGTTGCCACTCCAATGTAGCGTTGCTCTTACCATTGAGCTAAACAGTCACCAGTTATGTCAAGGCCCAAATATCTGCTTTAACGAAAAATTCTCATTTTGTTTATTCACGGTCTATATGTGCTTTATTTGTTTCTTTCAACGTGGACAATTATGTCATCAAGGGACTGGATACATGATCCAATAGAATGATCATAAATTGTGTTATATTTTATTGAAACCTTTACTAAAAATGATCACCTAATGAAGTGAATGTATCATTTGGCCCGGACATTGTAAATATATATATATATATATATATATATATATATATATATATATATATATAAATAGAAAGCTATACAGCTTTAAACACTGAATATCTGGAAAAAACCTTATTTTAAAAAAAAATTGTGTCATTTCAGTCAATTATTTCCTAATATCTATTAATGTAATGTACATAGTTTTTTTCAGTGTTCTTTATATTATACACAGAATTAGATATCAAGGTACCATATGTGAATTTTTTCTGTAGGGATCATCAGTTGTAAATCATGTACCCATTTCAGGGATTTCAAAAACAAAACAGGCTCCCCAGCAGTATTGATCAAATACCACTTTCCTTTCAGTATGATTTTGATGTATAACATTATTTTATTTTCAGGGCAGTGATGTCATAAATAGAATTTATTCTGACCATATTTATTGTTCGATGGATTATTACTGCATGTAGTTTGTTATTTTATACAGGGTATTATTATTAAGTATTGTATATGGATGTCATTTTATATTACATATCATTACATTTTTTGAAATTTAGGTCTTACTTAATGTATGTTACCCCTCAAAATGTATTTGACAAGTTATATAATGATAAGCTTGCTCTTCCTTAGTCTCTGCTGTTAACCATTAAGACATTTGCACCTCTATATTGTACAAAACCTCCAGGTCTCGTTAGTCGTTCACTAGCAACCATCACGTGACCAATGTCTTTTGGCAGCATGCCATGTTGGGGATGATCAATTAAAAAATTGGATATAAGGGATCACCAATGAATAAATTATTGAATTTTCAAAAAACAAGTGCGAACATTGCCAAATGCAAACTAAGGGGGCAATTTAGGATCAACTTAGATTGTAAATTGAACCTCCCAATTAAAAAGCTATATGGTGGGGATTTTCAAAAATTGAAAAGACTTTTTTCCCAGACTTAATAAGGAGTCAATCCTTGAATTTTCAGCCCTCTAGCTCCATTGATGCAGCCTGCACGTGTGAAATCTGCATACATAGCCAGCCAGCATCACTTGAAAACTGATGAAAACTATGTTGACAGTTTTGATCGGTGGTGTCTATCCCCCCCACCACATATAAATTAGCCAGTGAATTGACTGAGTAAATGGCTAGTAATTAGTGTCTAATTAAAGTGGGCTGTTGAGGAAGGCTAATTATAAACAATACTGAAGTTGTTTATTTAACTGTCCTTTTCAGCTGTCGGCACCTGTGCCGTAAAATTATGCTTTTGGAATCCCTACCATGTGTTGGACGAGGTGGCGAAGGCTTCTATCTTTTTTTTATAGCTGCCAGTTTGCTTGTTTGTTTATGTGTTTCAGTTCTCCTGATGACACTGTTTTGTCTGGAGACTTGAAAATTGGCATCAGTACTCCACTAGACCTCTTCTAAAAATGTTTGAAAAAATTTTTTTTCTTAAGCTTTTTAATCATTTTTGGGGCCTTATTTTGACAGATTTATCAATAACATGTTGATTCTCCAGAATCTAGATGTCTATTGATGCTTTTTTTACTCTATTTCAGATGTTTTTTTGTGGAAAATGCCAGTGATGTCATAAATAGAATTTATTCTGACCATATTTATTATTCAATGGATTATTTTTTCCCCAACTTCAAATTTCGATGTCTACTCCATCATATTGGATAGAGAAAGAATCTTGAAGTTTGTCACTGGCATCAGTCTCTCTGTCTGTCCACCCAATATCTCCAAAAGTTCTCAATGAATTTCAATGACACTTTCTAGAAGAGTAGGCCATGGGGTGAAAAGAGAATTATTCAAATTTTAGAGTGGATCCAGGAATTTTTTTTTCACAAATACTGACAATGCAGGGGGGTAACTGTGAAAAGAGTCCTTGATCCACTCAAAATTTTGGTGGAGAGGTATATATATATTCGGTTTTTTCTTTTCCTGATCTTTTCATCCACAAGATAACTCCAAAAGTAATCTGTGAATTTCGATAAAATTTTTTGGGATGGGTGGGCAGTTGGGTAAAAAAGAGTTTGTTGAATTTGCGGGGAGGATCCAGGTATCCTTTTTTGATTGAGAGGTGTTTCTCTCTTTTTTTTATTTTTTATTTTTTTTCAACGTTCATGACTGACGACTGGACATCTCCAAAAGCAGGTTATCAATATCATCAGTCATCATAAGTCCACTGTGGTATAAAATCTTTCCCCAGCCTCTTCCATGCCCACTGTGACTATGCTAACCACAGCCATGTCTTACTGGCAGATCTTTCCATCTCACCTCAGTCTTTCGTTACTTTGATTAATATTCCTTGAACCCCATTCAACCAAACTTATGCACCATCTGTTATCCTTCTTTCTTGCAGTGTTTTGTCAATCATTTCTATGATATCTTAGCCTGGTTTCAGATCCCTTAGGGTTATTCCTGATATTGCTCTTTCTATCGATCTTCGTGTGACTCTGAGATTTTTTCAAGTGATTTTGTTAGTTTCCACGTTTCACACCTGATTGTCATAACTGGTTTTGTACATTCATTGTACACAGGTTGTTATACATATCCAGAAATAGTTTGCCTTGGGACAGTTGTTCTCAACCTTTTTAACCAATACCCCCACTTGAACCAATACTCCACCTGATCCAAATTTTCAGTCATCCCCCCCCCCACCCCTGCTGTACTGAAGATCCATATCAACGATAAAGTATGAGGAAAATTATCTAAAATTCATGAATGTTAGATTGCAATAAAATGCTACTGATTTTTCTTCAAGAGTTTGGTCTTTGTATTTCTGAAACGGTACACCCATAAAAGCAAACGTATCCTATGGGCAAAATCGCTGCAGTTCAATGAATAACACGACACACAAGGAAAAATATTTAAAAAATGTTATCAATGTATTTCATCCAGCTGATTCCATTTTGAGAAATAATCTGTTGGGGACGTGACAATTTAAACAGATTTAGACGTACTCTGAAGTGGAATGGGATTCTCCTCTTGGGATTTTGAGATTCCTGGGGGGAATACTTCCCCTGGCTGAGAACCCCTGTCTTAGGGAGAGTTCTGGTTGAGATAAATAATAGATTATAGCAACACAGTCTCAACAGTGAAATAAAGGGTTGTATCCCAAAGTTCTCCAAAAGTTTCCTTGCGCGACCTGGTAACTGTTCGAGAGAGCAATAGATAGAATGTAATACAAGTGACAAATAGAAGGATTCAGATGTAGGGTTTCTCAACCTTTTTTCCTACAACCCCCCCCCTACATCCGACACCCCACCCCACTCTTTGGTTATTTTTCAAATCTACCCCCTCAACAAACTCAACTTGCACTGTGGCCAATATCGCCTTTGTTTAGAATGACTGTTTTACTTTATTTAATGCCTTTTGTCAGATAGCTTGACAGCACATCTTCCAAAAGGAAGATTGTTTTCCATTATATCAAGCCTTATCTTGACTAAACCAGGTAAATTACGTAGTAAATTGTTTGCAGCAAATATTTGGAACTTCAGGACGACCTATGGCTGCTTACATAATGAATAAAATGATAATGGTAATAGAGATTTATAGTTAAAAATTTTTTCTAAAATACATATTTTGTAATTCACCGAATGGGAGTAGCTTCCCTTTATTACATGACTTAAATGCCATGTGCACTCAACTGCTTATTGAGTACACTCTAAGCTGTGTGATTAGCGTGGAGGTATCCCTTTGGTAGACTTGCATCCTTACAAAGGAGTGGTCATTGCAGGTATAAAGTCCTGGTCTCGACCGCACTTGAGACTTAAAGGACCCCTAAGCTGGAGCATGCAACAAATACCTGAACTTTGTCATTGGCCGTCAGACTCTATTGGGGGTTGTCTCTTAAGAGACGTGATCGTTCACCTTATCCTTTCTTGAAGATTAAGGATAATGCTGTTATTTGTTTGGGAATCTCTGAATAGAAGAAGCACTACTTGAAACAGCTAATTTTTGTATTAAAAAAAGATTTTAGCATTATATTTTTTACATCAAAAGAACACATCATTCTTTCCCTTTATAGATTTCTCAAGATCATTATTACATTGCATGGGTTCTGTTTTTATCTTATTAGTATGGATGAAAGAATGGCTTGGCTTTGCAGACACATATTTTGGGAAGGTTTTTCCACATGAAACAACCCTCCAGTCTACGTGATGAAACTTGAAGGTGTAGCGCAACCTGCACATAGCCAACCCTTCCCTTTAAACAAAGGGTTTGCATCCTATGGTCAACCGACGTGGAAAAGATAGGAGCAGGGTTCACATACGCAAGCCAATTTCTTCATCAAACTTCAGCAAATGACAAATGCGTTCCTGAAATCCATAAGCATTTCAAGTGGGTTGTTTGCTCAACAGTCTCTGATTTTTGCCTAGAGTTTGTCAAGGTGTCTTGGTCTTGTAACAAATACTTTGCTCTTGATGTGGCTCCTGAAAAAGAAAGCGCCAACGCTAACCTTGTTGGGCTGCAATTGTACACCTCTGTTTCAATGTTAGTGTCATGTGTAGAGCGGAAAAGTCAAAGAATTTCTTGGACATCAAGCTATCAATAGATATCAATTTCACTGAGATTCACTGAGAAATCTAAAAAAGAAAAATGAAAAAGAAAATGTATGGTCACTTTTGACAACCTGTTTATGCATATATATGAGTGTATATATGATGTAAAAAGAAAGGGGTCCAATAAATGTAAGATATAAGTAAGAAGTAAGAAGTGAGGTAAAGCCACACTGGTTGGAGATTATTTTCTCTTTAGTAACTTGGATATTTCGAAAAAAGGTTTTGTCTTCATTGTTGCATTTTTTTAGCTCATAGAAAAGGAGATATCAAACTGTCAAGAGGAACCTTTCCAGTGAGCCGAAAAATATGACTATGAACACAAAATCTTTTTACTGAATATCCAAGTTATCAAAGATAAAATAATCTCCAACCAGTGTGGCTCTACCTTACTTCTTACTTATCTCTTATACTTGTTAGATCTTTCTTATAGATTACTAGTATTTTTATCTACATATATATATATATATATATATTTGAAAATTTCTTAATGATTCCACTGGATGAAACAGAATTCTAGTTGTAATTGGGGCAATAAACTTATTCTGAATGATTGATATGTATGGGTGTATATATATATATATATATATATATATATATACACGCATATATACACATATATATAAAATTGGTATTTATGCTAATTTTACTACAACCTTTTTTACAAAAAAAAAACTATTTGATTTGTTCTCTCTTTTGTATTTCCTTGATTATCTCCCTTTGCATACTGTTTTGCCTGCATTCATAAACTGTAATCTATTTATCGTCTTCCCCCTCCTCTTCTAGGATAGTCCCAGTTACACTAATGACATACTCAACCAAAGTATAACTGACCTCTCCGCAAAAATCACTCTGGCTATTTTTCCAATTCAGCGAATCCTCTGTGGATATTTATTTGTTGTTGATACCATTTGCTCAATTGTCTGTGTTTTGCTCACCAATCAATTGAGTATGCACATTGTGTTTCACATACAATTACATATATATATATATATATATACACACACACGCACACTCACGCACACGCACACACACACACATATATATATATATATATATATATATATATATATATATATATATATATATATATATATATATATAAGTGTAGGTTAGTCCTTGGGCTGCAACAAATGTGTAAAATATCCTATCTCTGGAGGTCAATTGCCTGCAGTAACACCTCCCCATTGCATTAAAAGGGGAGAGTGGTGGGTTACCTTGACACCTTCATAATACTGTCTGGGCTTGGTGATTTTTTTTCTTCTTCAAATGATATATATACTCCCTTGTAACTGTCAGACAGGCCTGCTTGGATCTTTTGTACTCACAAACATTCTCAGAGACAACCTAATTTATATATATATATATATATATATATATATATATATATATATATATATATATATATATATATATATATATATAAAGGATATACAAGAGAATATCCCCAGAACTAGGATTCAAGTGTGGTGCATAAACTGGGCATGGTTACATACTATGCTGCTAGGTGTCATGAGTCAACACTATTCTGAGCCAGTCTGCTATGTGGCATGGTTCTGGATTGACTGATATGATGGCAGTTTGATATTTATCCTTAATCACTGCTATTCACATCTCAATTAATCAATAGGTATGTTGATATATATATATATATAGGAGGAATGTCTTAGCAGTTGAGAACATATTTGAACCTTATTTTAACATTCCTATTTAATTTAATGTAATGTAAATTTAATGCAGAGTTTCTTGGACCTCAATCCAACAAAATTAGCCTCCTATTACAGAACCGTTCCCATGATTATGTATTGTTTCAATGGAAATTATAAAATCCTGTTATGTTTGGTTTAGAAGAAAATTAACTTCCCGTAAAAGAAAGGTGTACTCATTTATGGGCAACACTGTAGATCTTCTTTTTTTTAGAGCTTTGGCTTTTGTACAGCACTTGGTGATATATATACCAATCAAACTGATACAATAGAATCCTATTATTATGGCTCCCTCAAGTACTCAAGAATGCCTTAATAATGAGTGGATTTTTTTATGATGTGTATTAATAATGAGAAACCCAAAAGTACAGACAAAAGTGACTTTTTATCACCCTAATGACCCATGTTATTTTAGATGGCATTATTTTGAGGGTTAACTATCAGTCACAGGTTTGATTCCTGCAGCAGCCCCATTTTCTTTAATTGTTTATTCTATTTGCATTGTCTAGACCAAACAGTACATTCACTGTATAATAATGGGTGATCATTTCAAATAGTTTCAAAATAATATAACACAATTCATAATTATTTCTGTAGGATATTGTATCCATTTCTTTATAATATAATTGTCTTTGTTGAAAGAAACAAATAGAGCAGATACAGACAATGAATGAAAAAAATGAGAATTTGGAGTTGAAACAGCTATTTGGGCTTTTGCATTACTGGCGACTGTTTAGCTCAATGGTAAGAGCAATGCAACGTTGAAGTGACTACCCTATCAGTGGCAGGTTTGATTCCTGTAGCAGCCCCGTTTTCTTCAATTGTTTATTCTATTTATGTTGTGTGGGCCAAATGATACATTCACCGTGTAGTAATGGGTGATCATTTCAAATAGTTTCAAAATAATATAACGTAATTCATAATTATTTCTGTCGGATTAATTATCCATTTCTTTGTGATATAATTTTAGTTTTTAATAATGCTCTCAAATCTAAATGTGCTGTTGTTTCAAACTGATCACTGACGATAGATTTGCTTGACTTTGATAAAAAATGTGCTGTTAGAATGAATGTGTAATTAAATAATTCCATTCGAATGTATACCAGTTTGCTTAGATTTAATTTATATTGCAATCAGGCTTTATATATGATGAACACATTTCAAAAAGGTTGGATTACTTTTAATAATGATAAAAAAAACCTGATCTAAATTGATGTACAGCAGCATTGACTCTGCAATCTACGGCTTAGAAGTTCATTCCCCACTGGTGCTCGAAAAAACTGGCCCTGTGCTTATGATGGCATTGTCTAACAAATATTGACTTTTTGAAATATGATAATTTCTAAGCCTTTTTTTTTTCCTTACCGACAGACACACTCACAACCTGATAGATACAGAAAATACCATGAGTGATATTATTGATTTTTTTTTTCCCCCCTTTTCTTGATGGATCATTTTCGTTCAGTTTAGCTGGTTTACCAAGGCTTGGCGTGTTCTATCCCCTTGCACGTTCTGACTACACAGTGTACTGTGTTGTGTTTCGACGTCGTTTCTCTTGTTCCCAAAGCAGCGGAATTAGCAACTGCAAAATTGGAATCTGCAGCGTCATTGACTGCAGTAGTGGTAGCAACTGTAACAGCGGAGGCTGCCTGCCTGCCTGCCTGCCTGTCATCATCAGTGTCGGGGGGTCTCCCGTGCTTACTCTCCTTCTCTCCTCGGGCTGCTTTCTCACTCGTAAACTCACTGCTTGCCGCTTCTACCCTGCCTGCTTAAACATGTTGTCCATTGATGGTATAGGAAATCAATGACTTGAAATTCACAGTGTGGGAATTTAGTAATGTGTTTTCATTTGTCCTACCTTTCCTCATACTCCCGACTCTGTATACTTGAGAGCAGTGTTTCCCAAACTGTATTGTATGAAGGCACACAAAGAAATATATCCGACTCGAGCGGCACACTCAAAGATATACTTGACTTACACGGCACACCAGCATGTTTTACTGTTTGATCACCATCCTTCTTCCACATAGCAGTGAACGTTGAAACAATAACGAAGCAATTTGACGTACTGTAAAAATGAAATGAATTAGACAAAAACATTTCGGTAGCCAATGAACGAAACTTTCATGTCAGCTTACTGATATACGTACTCATCTTTTTTTTTTTTTTTCATTTCTTCTGTAGCTGAAAAGGTTGATATCAAACAAAATCTAATTATAAAACCACCAGATTTGCAACTCTGTGGTGGAAGTGGAACAGACATAACACCCGTACTGGACACGTTTGAGGCTCGAAATACATTTTTGTAGCATTTGGAAAAAAAATTTCTCGGCACACTTAGGAGATAGTTGCAGCACGCTATAGAGCCTTGGCACACAGTTTGAGAACCACCACTGTCAAGAATCAGAAGACGTGTCAGAAACTGCTCTCCCTCCTTGCTCTCCCTCCTTACTCTCCCACCTTGCTCTCCCTCCTTACTCTCCCTCCCTGTTTCTTTTCAAATCCGTCCTGCCACCGTTTGAATACTCACCATCATCATAATGATGGTATCTGCAATGACTCCTCTGAACCATCCGGATCGGACAATGTTCAGGGAATGGGATTACGAACTATGGATAAAGACTATATCAATGAAGATGATTTTTATAATTAGCTTACCTTTTTAAATCCATTTGTACTTTTTTAAAATTCAATTTCTAAATCTTACCCTTACCCCAAAAAATGAAGCCCCTAATCCTAGGAGCAATGGCATGAGTCCCCTACTCCCCACCTATTACTCTGCTTTCTTGAACTACTTATGTATATATATATATAATTTTTTAAAAACAATTCTTCCGTCTCGCAAGAACAAAGTAGAAAAAGGAATGACAAAATCTGCTTACCCCCAAAATTACAACCCACGTTTGTCTATATACAAACATTTAGGATATTTTTTACAAAACTGAAACGTCCAAATATTTAATGTTCTTTGTCTCAGCGCACAAAAAAAATCTGTGACAATGTTTGCCTGTGGTGAGTTTTTCATCTTTTTCTTGTCTTCCTTCATTCATTCGTTCTTCTTCATCAAAATGTTAGGAAAACTGAATTTCATATGCTTCGTGTGTATGTGTGGTGAAAGAGAGAGAGAGAGACTATTAAGGTCTGTTCATATCGAGAGTCTTTCTATTTCATACCTATTTATGTATTCATATCTATATTAAAAACACACACTTATGTCTAGCATGTGTGTTTACTTGTAAATAATGCATGTTTACATATATATATATATATATATATGTATATATATATATATATACACACACACACTGTGTATATATATATATATATATATATATATATATATATATATATATATATATATGGTAGTTAATCCCCTTGAAAGATTCATGGATATATTTAAATTTCTACGGAATGACAATTTTTTTATAGATTAAACTATTGAATTCGTTAATGTGGAAGAGTCCGTTGTTTAAAATGGTGTGTGTGGAATAGTCTATAAAACAGAAGACACTGATCATTATATAAGTAGGTTTGAATACACATGTAAACGTACATTATGTATGTACATATATATATATATATATGTGTGTATCTTTATCCATGTATATGTGTGAGTGTTTTTATTTGTATATATGTCTTTACATGTGTTGTTTATATCCTGAGTTTAACTCTAGAAATCAATCCGTACATAATTAAAGCATTGATTAGCATATTAGTTTGCCAAATTCATCCCTCAGTGCCTGCTTATGAATCTGATTCTGTTGTAAAGTTGACACACTTCAATATCTCTCTCTCTCTCTCTCTCAGTCTCAGTCTTTCTTTTTCTCTTGATATTTCCCTTAGTATCTCTTTTTCTCAGTCTCTCTCTCTTTTTCTCAGTCTCTCTCTTTCTCTTGGTCTTTCTCTCTTTCTCTTGGTCTTTCTCTCTTTCTCTTGGTCTTTCTCTCTTTCTCTTGGTCTTTCTCTCTTTCTCTTGGTCTTTCTCTCTTTCTTTTTGTCTTTCTCTCTTTCTTTTTGTCTTTCTCTCTTTCTTTTTGTCTTTCTCTCTTTCTTTTTGTCTTTCTCTCTTTCTTTTGGTCATTCACTCTTTCTCTTGGTCTCTTTCTCTCACTTATTCTCTCTCTGTCTCTCACTTATTCTCTCTCTGTCTCTCACTTATTCTCTCTCTGTCTCTCACTTATTCTCTCTGTTTCCCTCACTTATTCTCTTTCTGTTTCCCTCACCTATTCTCTCTCTCTTTCCCTCACTTATTCTCTCTCTCTTTCCCTCACTTATTCTCTCTCTGTTTCCCTCACTTATTCTCTTTCTGTTTCCCTCACTTATTCTCTTTTTGTTTCCCTCACTTATTCTCTTTTTGTTTCCCTCACTTATTCTCTTTTTGTTTCCCTCACTTATTCTCTTTTTGTTTCCCTCACTTATTCTCTTTCTGTTTCCCTCACTTATTCTCTCTCTCTCTCACTTATTCTCTCTCTCTCACTATTTCTCTATGTATTTGTATATATCCCTATTTATCTCTCTCTCTCATATATATATATATATATATATATATATATATATATATATATATATGTTTTCTAGAAAGTTTCTTTGCTCTAAACACTAAAGATATAAAAGAATTTTCAAAATGTATGTCATTTCAGTCAATTATTTCCAAATATCTGTTGATATGATTTATATAAGATTTTCAAAGGGTTTCATGTTTTACAAAAAATTAGATATTTCAGTACCAAGTGTGAGTTTTTATTGTTGGAATCATCAGTTGTATATCATGTAACTGTTTCAGAGATTAAAAAAAAAAAGTTACGGTAATGTCTCTGCGACAGTGTTGATCAAACACCACCTCTCCTTTAGCTGAGATTTTATGTATGTATGTATATATATATATATATATGTGTGTGTGTGTGTGCATATGTGCATAAAGAGAGAGAGAAAGTCTCTGTCTATCACGATAGACAATGGAACAACATTAAGGTGACCTCTCCAGGACTGAGTCTTGGGGAAGCATTTAGAGAATCTGGGATGCCCAGCGGACAGAATCTCCTTCCAGGTCTTACTTATATAAGACGAAAGTTGAATTGAAGCAAAATAGATTTGGCCTCAGCTTGGCTGCAGGAGCTAGCTGGGGGAATATGTCAAAGTTTTATATATATATATATGTGTGTGTGTGTGTACAATACATATATAGGCAGCAGTTTTTCATTTAAGCAGGTTTCATTTATTGTTTACCTACAAGTTGACAAATATTTGGATTATATACTTAATCCTAAGTTACATCTAATTGTTCGTCAGCAAGAAGAAAACTCAGTAATAAAATTTATCATAAAACTTGCCCTCCCCTCTCTCTATTTCTCTCTCTCTCTCTCTCTCTCTATATATATATATATATATATATATATATATATATATAGTTCTGCATATTGTTAATCCAAATGAATACATACTGCATGTGTATCTAAGTATCTTCATTTAATCTATAATATGCATATCCACAAGTAATCCATTACATAAATATTCAAATATGTACGTATATGATATATATGTATATACATATACATGTATATTTTTATTATAATGATTAAATAATTGTGTCACCCACAGACAACTGTTTCATTGTATTACAATTCTTCAGTGTGGCTATAGACTATCTATTATCCTATCCAGTACCATGAGGTAGGATCAAAACCTTCGCTTCAGACCCAGAGGCTGGCATCTTATCTCTGCCCGACGCAGAACTGGACGGTCAGTAAGGTTGAATTTAAGCGATATATTTACTTTCGTGTAATTCCCTATCCACCAGAGTGCTCTATTCCAACGTTGGAAGAGCGTTGCATAAGCTTATAATGAATGAGTTACCTCACATGAAGAGTGTTCAACCCTGAATAAAGGAGTGTCAATATATATATATATATATATATATATACATACACTTAAAAAGATAGGTCAATTTGAACCAACCAAGACTTACAGATGGACAGATTTGCCTTGGTTTATGTTATGAATTTCAAATTTCTGTGAAACAGGTAACCTCATTTATATTATATCCAACATACCCTTCTATTAATACCTGGTACAGGGAAAACACACATTCAGTATTCACTCTTATTAACATGGAACCTAATCAAAAGATGGATCCTCAAACTGAGTACCATGCAACGTGCTCATGAGAGAATTATGCTCAATCTCACATTGAGAGATCACAACACAGCACGTATATTAGAGAAAGGACAGTAGTCTGAGGTATCATTGACACCATTAGAAAATTCAAATGGCAATGGGCTGGATATGTTGCAAGAATGGCTGACAAGCGCTGGACATCACAACTCACAGCATGGATCCTCAGAGATCATGTGCCAAATTGTGGCCATCAGAAAGTGAGATAGTGCGATGAGCTATGCAAATTCAGAAATTGCTGGCTCTGCGATGCCCATGATAGAGAAGTCTGGCAAATCTTGGGGAAGGTCCATATCCAACGATGGACACTAAAAGGCTTGATGATGATGATGGCAGATCAAAAAATACCTATTCAACATTCACTCCTATTAACTCCTGATATAGCTAAAGAAACAACCGACCGTTAAAAAAAATACACCATTTTACCCACCCATGATTTGAATCTCACTTATAAACAGTTTTCTACTTATTTTCTCCTCTCATTTTCCTTTAGAAGAAGTCTGAAAAAATAACAAAATGTCAAGAATAAAATTTCTACAATTTTAAAATCAAACTTCTAATATTGTCATCCATTTCTCATTATGAATAATTCATAATTCATTTAAGAGATCAGAATTTGAAATATATATCTGATCTACGGACATATTTCTTAAAGCTTTAGATAAAGATGTATTATTCAGTGTGTGTGTGTGTGTGTATGTCAGTTTATAGCTAAATACCAATGGAAGATGATCTCACTCTTCGTGGCCAGGGACATATATAATACTGATGTATTGATCATGGTGATATCATTTTATCAGTTATCCCCCTCTTCATTGACAGCGACTTTAAAAATAGCTTGAAACCTGCTTCGAGTACGCAATTTTCTTCTTTTTATACCCTTTCACTCAAACGTATTCCAAGGTGAGGTTAGCAAAAGATGAAAATTGGAGCTGTTCTATTAGATTTGAATATAAACAAAATTATAGCATGACCATTTTAGTGTTATGAAGTAACAGACACAGGTTTTTATATACTATATATATATATATATATATATATATATATATATATATATATATATATATATATATATATATATGTGTGTGTAAGTGAGTAAATTCGCTACACAAACACGTTAATGTCTCTGCCCTCTTTAAGCCACTTCAGATTTGCCTGAAGAGGCCCCAAGAGGGCAGAAACATAAATGCATTCGTGAAGCAAATCCCCTTCCTATTTTATTTCCAGCTCTACACCAAATCATCTTAAATCTCAGAGTATAAAGTTGAATATATTGAGCACTATATGGAATAAATCCATCAAATATCAGGCATTGCTTTATATCATATTATATTTTGCTATGTTGCAATCCTGATTTGTAATATATATATATATATGTATATGATGATGATGGACTCTCCCGTCGATTTCGACGTATGAGTGTCCAAAAGTAAAATCAGTTCGAATGTATGTATGTATGTATATATATATATATATATATATATATATATATAGTATATGTACTAGTATTCTTGTATTTGTACTAAATGTCTGTATATATACACATATATAGTCTAGGATGTTCTGCTGCTTTAAACACTAAAGATTAAAAAACTTTTTCAAAAGATTTTTTTTGTGTCACTTCAATACCCATTTCCCTGTATCTGTCAATGCAATTTATGTAATTTTCTTCAGTGTTTTTTTTCCCCGTTTCCCCCGATACTTTATTATGTTACAATGTATAAATTTTCTCTTGTTGGGATTGTCAGTTGTTTACCATGTAACTGTTTCGGGTATTTTAAAAACAAAACAGTTATACTTAATGGCCCCCAGCAGTATTGATCAAATACCGTCTCCCTTTCTTATAATACAGTTTATACCATACATGTAGTTTGTCATTATATATTTGGTTTTATGTGTATTGTATACTGATATGCTTTTATACTACATAATATATTTTGAAACAAGTCATACATATATATATATATATATAGTCTTTTTGATAACATTTGTTCTTGAAATTCTACTTTCATTATGAACTGTCATTGAGCACTTTGACTGATAATTTTTTTAATAAAATTACTATTGCCAAAAATGATATAACTGATTATTCTCCAAGATACACACCTCCTTGATCTAACAGTTACTTATTTTATTAATTATATACATTTGTTTTTATACAGTGTACAAAAGGACAAAATGCTATGAAAGAAACAATATAAAATCAGTTTGCCCAATTGATAAGTACAATAAAGTACAAAACAAATTTGTTTTTGGAATATATCTCCTGTCTCTATTTATTATTATATGTACTCAGACCAGGTCTGGCCTTGTGTCAAACTAAGCTAAACTTATCAAATGTCAAGTATATATTTTCTGCTTCAGTACTTGTAGTGTATATACAGTTTGACATAAGGCCATGGTCGTGGAAGCCAAGTGATAATCAAACTTATTATAGTAGTACACACACACACACACACACATATATATATATATATAAATTGCATTGTATTATATTGAAGCACTTATTTGAAACAATCTCCTGTTGTTACATGGTTCATGTATCACTTAGCCTAGACAATGTGAAAAGAATAAACAATTGAAGAATATGGGGCTGCTGCGAGTCTTACATTAACTGTGTAATGACGGAAATCAGCTCGAAAAAGTTTCTCTATAATATAATGCAATTTTAATCATTCTGTCAGACCACATACACATGCACACACACACACACACACACACACACACACCCATATATATATATATATATATATATATATATATATGTTAAGAATCATTGTAGCTCCAGAAATGACCCTACCTGACAATCAAGTGATTGATTCTCTACTCTACAGATTCTCTTCTCATCTGTTTGTGTCTGGGCACTCCTGGTTACATTTAATAGGTCACAACCATGGAAATTTACATGACAACACCACTAAGCACTATCTAAAAACATTCTTTTTTCAAAAAAGTGCTTTTTTAGGCCTCTATGGTCATTTTAGGAATCAAACTTACAACTAATAGGGTAGCTGCTTCAAGTAATGTTGCTCTTAGCATTGAGCTAAACAGCTGCCAGTTATGTAAATTAAATGACTGTTTTCACACCAAATTCTCATCTTGTTTATTCTTGGTCTATTTGTTTCTTTCAATGTGACAGTTAAGTATTAAAAAATGGGTATATACGATCCGACAGAATGATTATGAATGTGGTTATATTATATTCAAATTACACATATCAATTTCTTAATGCATATATATATATATATATATATATATATATATATATATATATATATATATATATATTATTGTGTCATCCACAGACAGCTGTTTTGTTATATTACAACTCTCCATGTTGCTATAGACTATCCATTATCCCATCCAGTACCTAGAGGTAGGATCGAAACCTTTAACTTCAGACCCAGAAGCTGGTATCCTCCCTCTACTCCATGGAACTGGACAGTCAGTAAGGTTGAATTTAGGCGATATATTTATTTACACATGTATATTCCCCATTCACCAGGGTGCTCCATTCTATTTTGGAAGAGCAGTGCTCAACTCTGAATAGGGGAGCGTTATATATATATATATATATATATATATATATATATACACACACACACACACGATCCACTAACATATTTTATACTTCAGCTTCAAACATTCACATACTCTATACTTAAATCATATATTGTATACAACAATACTTAGTTTTCAGAATGCAACCATTGTCCAAATCTACTATGGATGCTCTGACGGGCAAAAACAAGCTGACGTAACTCAAACTGTACAAACAACTAATCGTATCAAATAATGATTGTAAAGTTTCACACACTGGCTTGTTCGATATTAAAAATGGTGCACAACATTTGTGCACTGTCTTTAACATTGGCATTAACAGCAGCCTGGAACTACCCTCA
>OY735240.1:33925714-33938214 GCA_963457665.1 Thysanoteuthis rhombus | reverse complement strand
AACCGATAGGTTGACCGCTTCAATGTAGCGTTGCTCTTACCATTGAGCTAAACAGTTGCTGGTAATGCAAAGGTCCAAATAATTTCTTCAACTCTAAATTTTCATTTTGTTCATTCACAGGTGTCTATTTGTTGTCGAGGCCAAATGATACATTCGCTGTGTAATAATGGGAGATCATTTAAAATATTTTCAATATAATATTACACAATTTTAAAATGATTTCTGTCAGAGCATGTATCCATTTTCATATATATATATATATATATATATATATATATATATATATATATATTTGCTTATTGTACTGTAAAGAGCTGGAGCGTGTTGTTTATCTGAAGCAGAAAAGCTGCATCTTCAGCGGAAAAGTCTGACATTTTCTGTGTTGATAGAACAGTAGATACTTATGTTAAATCAGTATAATGGGGCATATACATACATACATACATATATATGTATGTATATATATATATATATGTATATATTTATATTTATTTTTATGCATTTATATATATATATATATATATATATATATATATATATATATATATATATATATATATGTATATAAAATGACACAACTGGATGCCCCCAGCAATCAGGATATCATTTTTTACTCACAAAGCAAAGCTCCTGATGGTGGACTCAGGTTCCACATCGAACATATAACCTCTAAAAGCACACACACACAGCACACTACTACTGAAGATGGGAATACTTCCCGAAACATGTCTAGACCATTAATAAAAACATTTACGGATAGATAAACCTAACTTCGGAACACTTTTCTCCCGAGTCTGTCTCACTCTCTGCAGTTCATATTATATATATATATGTATGTTTCTGCTTTCTTTGGGCCTCATCAGGCAAATGTTTGTCTGTGTTTTTAGATTGTAGTTTGGGGAATTTGGTGAGAATCTTGTGGGTGTTGCTATGAGTGGGAGGAGTTATTCATTTTGTTTTATTGTTTTTTGTAGTGTGAATATTTTTGTTGGTGGTTGTAAGTTAGGTTTGTGTGTGTGTATATGTAGATACACAGCCTAATGATGGAAAAAAGCATTTATTTTACGCAACAAATATTCATTCTTCAACATAATCTCCTTCCTTGCCAATGCACTTAATTCAGTGATGAATATTAATCACATAGCTTGAACATTATATGGTGTAAATATTCTGGGGTCTGGATCGCTCAAAATATTTTCCCATGTGAATTAATGGCAATTGTTTCTTCACTTCATTCTATTTTGGCTTACAAAAACTTTTTCTAAGAATGCTGTACTTTTGGACCGTGGAGAAACTTGTATTCAATTAGCACAAATACAATCTAACTCCTCTATATATGTTCAGATATAGACATATGCTTACATGTTGGTCATTGTATTTAATAATCCATGTACCAGAGTTATAGATTGCAAGTACCAGTCGATAGTGACCAAAGTGTAATAAAACAAGCTTAGTTGTAAGTTCTTTTCTTGTACAGAGATTTAGCAAAGGAAGTGTTGCCTACTTTATTTTCATGTTTACACATAAAACTGAGTCAAGAAACATCTTGAAACACCTACAAACATCTAAATTCTCCAGGTATGTATCTAAAATCTCGGAAATATATTACATACTTTCGATAAATTAAATGTGACTCAAATCTTCAACATTCATTATATTAAGATATTTCCTAATTTATTAAATATATTACTCATTTTAATACTATGAATTAAATGAATTATATAGAAAGATTACTTAATCTGTTGAAAATTATCTAGATAGCAAATTTAGTGCCTAGCTGCATCTAACAACCTCTATTAGTGATCTCTAAAAAAAGTCTGAATTTTGAAAAAAAAAAAAGCGTTAATGCTGCTGAAGGGATCGATTTAGCTAAAACTTACATTGCAAATTGATTCCCCCTTTAAAAACCTGTTGGGATCAGTGGGAGTATCCGAAAAGAAAAAAAAAATTTTTTTTCTAGAGATAGTAAGGAGTAAAATGTTTAAATTTTCAGCCCTCTAGGTCAATGTACACATGATACATACATACATAGCCTGACAGCCAGAGTAGCCTGAAAACTGAAAAAACCTAATATACCAGTTTTGGTGACAGCTTTAGTTGATGGTGTGTGTGTATTTACGCAACAATCTTTCATTCATACATGATCGATTAGAAACGATTGACAAAAAATCCTTTTTCTATATGTTTTTTTTAGTGAACTCTTTTTTACAAACAAAAGAATATATTTTTGGATCTGATTAATGTAGATATTTCCCCAAACATGTTACTTACTTACTCAGTGGACACAGCCGAGACAGATTCTCCCATTGTGCACTCATAATTGATATCTATAGTTCATCTCTGGGTGTCACTCCTTCTGTCACCCTTTTTGATACTGAGGTGTGGTCCACCGGACTTCACTCAACTCAAAGTCATCTACGAGGCAACTGCTTTCATAGCTCCCACCCTAATCACATTGCTTAGGGTGTACTCAATTAGCTACTGATTTCACTCTTACAAAGAACCAAACCTATCACCAAAACATATTCTGGAGGCCATGATACCTTCGGTGAAAAATACCTCCCTGTGTTTCTGTGGAGTTCAAGATGTTTCTTCACATCCTCTTATCTACTCCAAGACTTACTTGTTCACTACTTTAAAGCTGGTAATAGAGCAAATGAATGTTTGAGTGTTATCTGTTTCGTCCGGGGTTTTATTAAAAAGTGACTGAGCTCATTGGAAAGTCCATTGTATCAAATGGTGGATTGGTGATATTTCTATTAGAAGAATTCTTACCTTTGAGTGCCAGAGTCCATTTTTATGGATAGAGAAACAAACAGAGACAGTCTGTTTATATTGATAGATTATTTCTGCTTGAATGAAATTAATTAGTGAGTGTGGTAGGGGAAAAAATAAATATTGATGTGAGATTTTGAAATTTTTACTCTGCTAATGAAGTTTGAAGAGGTGTGTGTATATATATATATTCACTTGTATCTGTCTGCAGAACATCTCCGAAATTGATTAGATTTTGGGTCTGATCCAGGAAATTTTTCAATTACTTGCTTTTCGTCATAGTCATAGTCTGTCTGTACAATATTTCCAAAAGTTGTCAATGAAATTTCGTAGGATATCGGGTCTGACCAAGGGAGAATTTGTCGAATTTTCAGGTGGATCCAGGAATTATTTTCACAGTTATCTCCCTGCATCTTAGCTATATATGAACTGATTTTCATTCATGTTTTTAGTCGACAATGGCATTTAGCGATAGTGTTACGTGCTCTCTAAGTGATTCCTAGTTAGACTAAATTGTATTATAGATTTTCGCAAAGATGTGACTGTGGGGGGGTGGGGGGTTGCAAACTGGGCATTTGACCCCCCCCCCACTCCCCTGGATCAAGCCTTCTCATGGATGGCAAGGGTGTTTGAAAATTGGAACCTTACCAAAAAGGCAGGAGATCAAAGGGGAACTAAGTATGAATCACAGCTTACATGCTCCCCGGTTCTTTACTCTTAACCAACATCCTGGTATATCCTTGTGCCCCCCACATATCCCCCGTATATCTCTCATATCCTTTGCCCCCTCCATATATCCCATCTTATCCTTTGCCCCCCCCATATATCCCATCATATCCTTTGCCCCCCCATATATCCTATCATATCCTTTGCCCCCCCCATATATCCCATTATATCCTTTACCCCCAATATATCCCATCATATCCTTTGCCCCCCATATATCCCATCATATCCTTTGCCCCCCCATATATCCTATCATATCCTTTTCCCCCCCCATATATCCCATCATATCCTTTGCCCCCCCCATATATCCTATCATATCCTTTTCCCCCCCCATATATCCCATTATATCCTTTACCCCCCATATATCCCATCATATCCTTTGCCCCCCATATATCCCATCATATCCTTTGCCCCCCATATATCCCATCATATCCTTTGCCCCCCCATATATCCCATCATATCCTTTGCCCCCCCATATATCCCATCATATCCTTTGCCCCCCCATATATCCCATCATATCCTTTGCCCCCCCATATATCCTATCATATCCTTTGCCCCCCCCATATATCCCATTATATCCTTTACCCCCCATATATACCATCATATCCTTTGCCCCCCATATATCCCATCACATCCTTTGCCCCCCCCATATATCCCATCATATCCTTTGCTCCCCCATATATCCCATCATATCCTTTTGCCTCCATACCCCCCATCCTTTCGCTCCTCCTTGGAAAAGTGACAGTGGATCGCCATAATTACAAAATGATTGTCAAAAGTTTTCTTTTGGGCTCTATTTGATGTTTTTTCCTACGTATTTGATGATGAGCTTTCAGTTCTGGATAAACAGGGTCTGAAGTCAGGACTCAGACCAAAGTGTAGAAAAGTCACATTTTGTCAGACTCACTCTCCAGTTCCTGTCTGACTGGGTCCATAGGAAAGTCAGGATGACTTGAAAAAGCCCACAATATAATGGATGACAAGGACTCCCCA
The DNA here is from genome assembly GCA_963457665.1 of Thysanoteuthis rhombus. Classification (NCBI taxonomy): domain Eukaryota; kingdom Metazoa; phylum Mollusca; class Cephalopoda; order Oegopsida; family Thysanoteuthidae; genus Thysanoteuthis; species Thysanoteuthis major. Next base: position 33,933,723 of record OY735240.1, on the reverse strand, counting down.
AGTGTCAGGCAGTGATATTTTCAGTGATTAAGACTTGGTTTGAATCCAGAGTTCAAGGCTTTATTCATGATCATCGAAAAGGATTTTTATATTCAAATATAATCATTATTGAATCTGTGGGCATTAAGGTGAGCTGGGATGTTGGGCTTTACAGGTACATTATAGATGGCGCACTGACTTCTTGGGCGCAAGTCTTCCCAATGCCGACATGTGTATGCACACTTCTCGGATAAGGATTTTGCGAAAAGCAAAAGTTGGAATAAGAATGGCTCTTCTCAAAGTTTTATAGTCAATTCATTTGAATAACTTGAGCCATCAAAGATGGTGAAGTGTTCTATCCTTTTTTATATCTGTGTGTTAATGTATGTATATGTTTCAGCGTTCATGGCCAAACTGTTTTGTCTACAGACTTGAAAATTGGCATCAGTACTCCTCTAGACTGAAAATTATTGTTTGATTTTTGGGAAAAAATCTTTTAAAAACTTTTTGGGGCCTTATTTGAATGGGTTTATTTGTAACATATAGATTCTCCAGAATATTAGATGTTTTCCAGTGGAAAATGCTAGTGATGTCAAAATAGAATTTATTCTGACTATATTTATTCTTCAATGCAATATTTTTATATGACTTCAAATTTTGATGCTACGGTTGTTCAGTTATTGACTGTGATAGCCAGTTTACTTATTATCATTCCAATTTTTGTTGTTTAGCTACTTAAAATGAAAATACTGTCTTAGTAGTTCCCAAAAAGATTAATACTAATTGCCAAATATGCACTCTGTATCTCTAAACATAAAAGAGTTCCAATCTTTGTAATGTATTGGTTTAACTCAAAACTCTAGTTTGGTTACTAAGTCACTCCTCTATAAAATCTAGTATTTATACTGTGATGTTAATATTTTGTAAAAACATTTTAAAATTTATAACACCTGAACAATCTGCAAGTAAAAATGATTCGCATTTTTGTGCTTGTATCTCGCCTCTGTTAAAGGTATTTACTTAAAAAGTATTTTGTTTTTGTCTGTTGAGTATTAGTCATATCTATTCTCAAAGTTGCTTCCTGTTTTTGGTTTTAGTCCATTTGGGTTGTACTATGTTTTTCTTTTCTTTACAGTCTAGCATTTGTTATCTAAGAGAGGCTGGAGTGTACTCTGACGGATATATTGGGATGTCGGCAACAAAGATTGGATACTTGTTCAGAAAATAGATAATACTTCAAACAATAATGATAATAATGCTTCATTTCAAAGATGGAAGTTGTTCTTGTATATAATTTTGAGTGTGATAAGTTACAGATATTGATATCCAACAATATGAATAGAGAGAAAAAAAAAACAGTTTAGCTACTAAATTTTTGCTTGGACTGAATTATTTACGGTAGCGTGTGAAACAACGGCGACGATCAGAAAACAAAGAAATGGGCCCTGGGTGGGAATTGAACACACACCTTTTTCCATGGAAATACCGAAGTCTGTACTGACAGATTGAGCCCCTGAGACCCTGACAGTAGGCAGTGGTCTACATATCACCCTTAATTCATTCCACTTCTTCCTCGATCGTTGACCAGTTTTGTTTTTATGTTCTGTTAGTCTCAGGACTACTTGTAATTCAGTAATTCCATGTATATTATTACTCCTATGTTGACAGTATGATAAGTAATGGATATTAGTATTCGACAATGTGAATTGAGACAGACAGCTTGGGAACTAAATTTTTGCTTGGATCGAATTATTTACTGTAGTGAGCGGAACAATTCTGAGTGTACGTTGATTGATGTAAATAGGTATATCAATAAAGTGATTTTTTTTTTATTATGTATTTTTCTATATTTGACAATGTCCTAAAAACTATAAATGTCATCCTAAGTAAGTGTTTAATCTTTTCTCCAATATGCTGGGCTTATTTGATATCTGCTGATCCAAGTATTTGTAATGCTACTCCACTCGTTATATTTCGTATAATTTCCAATTTCCCAATAGTAAGTCTGACCTATCATTATCGTTTTGCCGGTACTGTTTGTAGAACATGCTGTTTGCAACAACGTAAAAGTATAACCAAATCCTGCCTATCTGTATAAGCGAGAGTCTTCACACCAAATGTATGTGTTTTTAAGTTTGTCTGTCACACTATAAAAAAACACCTAAACATGGGCGCAACCCAACCAAATTTGACATGCATAATCAATGGACATAAGGGAAGATTTTAAAGCAAGAAGTTTTGTAAAAAAATTTTTTGTAAGGGATCCAGAGGTGAATGGGGGTACTATTTACTATGAAACTATAAATTTATAGTGGACCCTTACTTTCTGTTCACTGTACATTACATATATGTTTATATATAATTATTTCAAGGCTCAAAAGTGAAGGGAAAGTCCCCCATCTCCTTTGAGAGGTCAAGAGTGAAGGGAGACATTTTCTCCCTTAAATATTTTACTGGACATAAATGGTTATTTTAGCTAGTTTATTACAAGGACACTTTTCTGGGGTTGGGAGAGCCAAAATATATATTTTCAGGAGGCAATGCAAAATATATATATTTGGAGGAATATATCATAGTGGCAATCTTGTTACCAGTAAAGACTAATCCCATCTTTCATAGGGCTATCTCATTAATCCTAAAAAGAAGGGTTTACAACCAATGCATTCTCCTGATAGTCACTTATGGAGCTGAAACATGGAACCTAACCAAGAGACAGACCTACAAACTGAGAAGCATGCAATGTGCGCATGATAGAATTATACTCAACCTCATATAGAGAGATCACAAGAAAACAGGAGTCCAAAACATCATAGAATCCACTAGAAAACTCATATGGCAATGGGCTGGTCATGTTACAAGAATGGCAGACTACCAATGAACATCATGACTCACAACATGGATCCCCAGAGATCAAATACGTGATCGAGGCCAGCAGAATAAAAGACAGAGAGATGGACTAGATAAGTTCTGAAAGTATTGGTTCCGCGATACCCACGATAGAAGGGTGTGGCTAATCCTGGGGAAGGTCTATGTCCAACAACGGACGTTAAAAGGATGATGATGGGGGGGGACTATTGTACTGTCCCGTTATCCTTTAATGACTTTAAGGTTTCAACTTTCAAACCTTTCACCCTAGGCAAAAAAGAGGATTCAAGTGGGGAAGGGGAATGCCCCGTTTGCCTGCCCCCCCCCAGCGAACGTCCATGGTTTGTTCACTTCAACATTGGATGAAGTCTTCAGCTTTTGGATTATCTAACCATATATGATCCGGCAAAATCACTAATCTAGCAGTCTTTAGCTCTCAGGGATGCTGGATTAGTCGTGGCTGGCTTGTAAGTGGAGTGCAAACTATAAATAAACTATATGGTTGGTACAACGGGTCTTACAAATACTCATCTACATATTCATTGGTTTTAAATCCTGTAATCCATGGAAAACAAATATTTTTCTTATATGGCGAACAACATGCTCTTAGAATTGTTGAGTTATTTCTAATGGAAGCCAGAATTCGCAGTAGACCTTTTTGAAAACCTAGTCACCATTGTTCCAAGATTCAAACTCAGTCTAAACCTTTGTTTGAAGAATCAAAATCATCATCAGAATCATTTTGTTCCTTTAGATAAATCCTGGGACTGATGGGGAAAAACCCCCCCGAATTAGCAGATCACTTTAACTGCAAGGGAGTGCTGGTGGCTGATTGGTTAACAATGTAGAAAATGAACATTTATATCAATTTCTATTTATTTCATCCAACAATAAGAATAAATTCGAAAAAATAAAAAAAATATTGTTGGAGAAAATGGACTGGGTGAGCTGGGTTCAAACTCTGACTGGAACCGGTATTAATGTCTTTGAGAAAGGCATGAATCCAACTCCTACTCCAAGCTATAGGTTGAATAACATATGGTGAAGTGAGTGACACTACTTAAAGTACTTATCACCTCTTAGACTATTTTTGCACATTGCAAAATCCTTGGAGAACCTTGAGATGTAGAGAAAACTTATGAGATGTGAAGCCCTGGTGCTTACTTACAATTTCCTTACTTTGACTACACGTTATTCCTGCCCAGGCATGAAATACAGACTAATTTCTACGTGAATTTCATACATTGACATTGGTATTTGTGGGCATAAAGTGAGGGGGAAAATTTCATGTACTTGATTTTTTTTGTGATACGTCCCTGTAAACTCCTAAAAGAGATCTCACGGACATATATATCAAAGGTCATTGGAACCTTGGGATATGCATATATCCCAGGAATTTTTACAAGGTTAAGTAAAAGTTTTGAAATTATATATTACATCTATGATATCATCCTGCTTGTTCCTACCTATGTTAGAATGTGGCTCTTTCAGTAATAACAAAAGGGGAAGGTAGGTAGTTTGATAAAAAAGGTTGGAGAAGAGGGGTGGACAATGAAGATTGGAAGGGATAAGGGAGAGAATGAGAAGATATGATCAAAGTATGAGAGGAGAGTGGAGGCATGAGGTAATGGGTAATCTTAATTGTCAAAACCTGTGGAATTTCTACAGGTACAGCTAGTTCTAATGAGTGTATCATTCTTATTTCATGACATCAATGATTGTTTTACATATTTTTTAGCTTGACATGTCCACTCAGTGTAATTTCAAATTTTTTTTTTAAAGGTTAAAAAAGATTTACTTCCAAGAATAAACAAAAAAAATTCTTAGACAGGGTGTAGTGGAGTACTGCTACCAATTTTCAAGCCTGTAAACAAAACGGTATGGCCAGGAGTGCTGGGACACGCAAACACATGAACAAATGCAAATGTAGAGAAGGATAGAACTCTTTGCCAACTTAGATTGTTCAAATGAATTGATTATGATTTAGTGAAGAGCAATTATTATTCCAACTTTTGCGACTTATTCTTTGCGAGACATCCTTATCCAACAAATCAGCATTCAGATGTCGGCACCGTGGAGACTTGCGCCAAGTCGGTGAACCATCTATGATGTGCTTGTAAAGCTTAGCTATGATACTCAGTCAAAACACATTTGCCTTAATACTCATAGATATATTAATGATTCTATTTAAATGCAAAAATGCTGTTCCCCGACCGTAAATAAAGCTCTGAACTCAGAATCCAAACTACGTGTTATCCAGCACGAAAAACACAGCCTGACATTTGGAGTGTCCTTGTCATCCAATTAAGATTCGTTTTAAAAAGATTATTGGTTGATAATGATATTTGAATGAAGTAACAAAAAAAGTGTGAATAGATTAAAAATTCTTTGAATTCGATTTTCAATTTTTCTGAATTTGTATTGGGTTAAGTCGTATCTCGAGCAGTTAACACTCGTAGTTCCTCCTTCCTACTTATCTAAGCAAACTCGGATCATCTGAACGTTGTTATAGGTAACAGCTGCTTCTTCATAAGCAACACCTGAAATATTTCAAAATAACAACCAATTCTATAGTCTCTATACACTTGAAAAAAAAAAACTCTCTTCAAAACAAATCAATGAAAACTTTTCAGAATCAGTACATATGAACTAGAATGTTTGGGAATTTTGTTAGTCAAATTTTGCCAAGTTCAAATGAGTATTCTTGATCTGGCTGCATGAACTTTTTTTTTCATGCACCTCTCCTCAAAAAGAAATCGCTGTGATTTTGTTCTACATTTTGTATCAAGATACAGGTTGAGCTCAAGTGTGAAACATTTCTCAGATATTGAGCTAATGAGTAGTATCAATTTACTGAGATTGGATAGAAATCTAAAAAGAAATGTGAAGAAGAAAATGTAAATGACACTTTTGAGACATCTTGTATCCAATTGCTTACACTGGTGATATGTTGTGATAATTGTTCTGATAATATATCAAAAAAAAAAGTAAGGTATATACCAAGATCTTGTCTATCTAAACAGTACTGACTGGTTAAACAGTTATTTAAACTTCGGTCATCTGAACGTAAACTCTTATTTGGTATATCAATAGGTCCATAGCCTAATGATAAAAAGAGCTATTATTTCACTCAATAAATAATTATTTTTCAACATAATATCCTCACTGAATGATATATGTTTTGAAAGCTGGGATTTAGAAGCTTATTGAAAGTGTGCAGACATAGATTTACCCGCAATTATTATTTTGAGACAAAAACTTCGAACTTGATAAAGGTGGATATTTAGTTAAGCTGCTTGCGATCATCCATTCTGCCTGGTTGAACTTGTAACTATTTTAGCATAAATTTCTACTTCTTTTGGCTTTGATAATTATTGTTTCTTACCAAGGTGTCTGTTATATCACTGGTTTTACTGTGTTGCCTGGCGTATCGGCTGGGTTGTCTATGTCAGCTCTATTTAAATATCTAAATCCCGGCTGGCCAAGTTTTGTTGATTTGTCCTTGTAGCTTCTGATCACAAAAAGATAATAGATGACTTCTTCGGGTTACCTGGAGCATAACTCAGTCATTGTGTCAGCCGAAGAATGACTTACTTTTTCCCCTATCACTCATGGATGACTTGTGTCTTGATTCACTATTTTCAATATGGCTTCTCATGTGTTGCCTCCAGAATGAGGCTATCTCATAGAGTGCATTTCTTATAACGATAAGATTACGCTCATAGGAGGTAAGATCATTGCAGCAGTTGCTCTCAACAAAAAGCTTCGTCAGATGATGACCCAGGGGTCAGGCTTGGTTTTGAGGCTGAAGCATCATTACCACTATTGCAGGGGGGCCCCAGAATCTGGATTTAGTTTGTATACATCAGATTGGACTAATTATCTCTCACTGGGTCACAGAGTTGTCTAATAAAATATATATATATTTATTGTGTCATCCACAGACAGCTGTTTTGATGTATTACATCTCTTCAGTGTGGCTATAGACTTTCCATTATCCCATCCAGTACCGCGAGGCAGAATTGAAACCTTCACTCAGACAGGCAGGCTGATATCCTACCTCTGGACTACGGAACTGGACAGTCTGTAAGGCTGAATTTAAGCAATATATTATATTTATTTATACAGAAATCCCTCATCCACCAGAGTGCTCTATTCCTATGGAAGAGCATTGCATATATATATATATATATATATATATATATATATATATTATGTTTTTATTTGTGTGCGTGCACACAATGTATAAGAGATATAAAGAGATGTAAAGGAGAAAGATATCCTCCAGTATTTATTTCTGTGGTACTGTACGTGACACTTGGTAGGTTTTATGCAGGGTCCTATGGGTAGTTCCAAAAATTGTTGTAGAAGGTCTAGGCAAGCCCGACCTTCAACTTCTAGTGCAATGGGAAGATGCTGCCCAGGGCTTACTGATCCCCCGAGACTGAATAATTGGCTATAAATTTTTTTTTTCGAGGCTGCTTGATGAATCATAGGCCTCTGTGTATAGCACTACCAAGCCTCATCGGCTTTGGTAAAACATCCAAGCAAAGATATTGTTGCATGTAGTTGATCCAGTGTTATTAGAAACCATCAACTAATACTGTCACCATAGGTTTCTTCAGTTTTTGAGCCAGTCTTGCTATATATATGTATATATAATGCGTACAGGCTGCACCAATGGAGTTAGAGGGCTGAAAATTTCAATTTTTACACCTCATTAAGGCTATAAAAAACTTACCCTCTCCATGTTTTTTTTTATTGGGGTGGGGGTTCAATATGCAATTTAATTTTTTACTTAATTGGTCCCCCAGTTTGTGTCCAGCAACATTCACCCTTTTCTTTTTTGAAAGTTCTGATTTTTTTTTTTGTTCAACAAAGGCGAGAGAAGTAACTTATTCATTGATCACCCCTTTTTACAATTTTTTTCGATTGATCATCCCTGACAGTTTCTATTGAGTGACTAACCAAACCTGTCCAGTATAGGTTTAATCATCAGTTCCTATTCACGAACCAGGATGAAAGGGATGAAAAGTTCTTGACTGACTGGTCAATTCAAATTGCTTGTTGTCTCATCTTGGTGACTCATTTCATCCTCCGACCTCCCCTTCTCGGTTTCCCTCCCCCTCTTCCCCATCTCTTGTCGAATTAAGATTATTCAGTCC
>OY735240.1:33815714-33920714 GCA_963457665.1 Thysanoteuthis rhombus | reverse complement strand
ATTGATTAACCCCAATACTGCCAACATTCCCTTGGAATACAAGCTTTGTATTAGGAGAGTAAACAGATATATTGAATTATCAGTCATAGTACTTTTCCAGGAGTGTGTGGAAGCACCTCATTGCACTCCCTCACGCACACCCATTTGGTTGGGTGAATTTTGCTGCGTATGAAAAGTGAATTGTACTGATTAGCTTGACCTACTACTACTACTACTACATTATGCTTACAATTGTCAAGGATGGATTTTAAAGCAGTTTTGCAAGTGACTGAAGGCCAGCAAAATCCAGTATGCTATTAAGATTCATATTCATACTTATAGTTTGCGTCAACAACTTGATGAGGCCTAACGCTGGAAATATTAGAAAGCAAAAGTGAGGGTAGGAGAAAATTACTGTTCAGGGCTTGAAATATATCTCTTTTGCCAAGCTACGTGCTGTTTGTTGTGCAAGTCAGCTAACCATACTGTTAATGGATCATACAAACTTGTAAAAATTATTTTTTATTCACAAAAAATCAAATGTGTTTTCAAACTTTGAATAATATAGAAGCCTCTGTCATTTTTTTTGTTTGTTGGTTTCTGTGACGGTGGATGGAACATGGAGTGAGAAACGGGGTGAAGCCATCATATCTCTGTTCGCGTATGCTAGAGCAAACAGGAAGAGGAAGAGGGTAGAGCAACTTGGTCTGTCTGTTTGTATCTACGTTCCTTCTGCTACTACTTCTGCAGCTGCTGCTGATTGCTTAGTGGTAACATGGAAAATGATTCCACTAAGTATTGGCATCTCTGATTTTTCTTGAATAGAATTGATGTTTAAGATGATGAAAAAAAAAGGAAAATATAAAGAATTCTAGAAAATAGTACACAAAATTAAATTTTTGTTCGAAGAATGCATTCTGCAATAAACATCATCATCATCAGTTTTTTAACATCTGTCAATGGCCTTCCCCAAGATTCGCCACTTCTCTATCATGGGCATCACGAAGCCGGTACTCTCTGAATTTGTCTGGCTCGTTTCTCCATCTGATACTCTGCTAGCCTTGGTTGGGCATGTGGTCTCTGGGGATCTATGTCGTGAGTCACTATATCCATCAGTTGTCTGCCATTCTTAACATGGCCAGCCCATTGTCATTTGAATTTTTTAATAGATTCTACGATATCCCTGACTCCTGTCTCCTCCCAGATGTACTGTGCTGTCTTGTGGTCTTGAAGTTGAGCATAATTCTTTCATGTCCACGTTGCATGGTTCTCAATTTGCGGATCTGTCTCTTGGTTAGGTTCCATGAGTAAAATGATATAATAAATACTCATGGATTCCTCCTGATAAATTTGTTTCACGTGTGTCTGCAATTTTCAAGTGAGTTCTATTAATAATAATAATGATAGTAAAATGTATATTTATATAATTTATTCATTTGTAAATAATGCTGTCAATTTTCTTATAAGTATTATGTTAGTAAATTAATTTACAGCTAAAAATTTATCATTTATCGAAATAATGTTTTTCATCTGTCATTCCTGAGTTTTTTGGTTATGAATTTAAATTTTACGGGATCATGTTTTATCTGTTTTCTCTTGTGGTCGTGAATCGCGATTGATGCTTTAGTTTCATAAGCTGCAGAAAGTAAGCTCAATTTTGCCAAGAGGAAAGTATTTTAAGGGTTTCATTGTTAAAATCTCAATGGCAGATTATTTTTTTCCATTCAATCATCCTAGCTTTCAGTTGTTTTCATATGACTTTTAATTTTGGTCATTGTATCAGGAGAAAAAAAATAGGAGTCTAAGTCATCATAGAATCCATTAAAAAACTCAAATGGCTATGGGCTGGTCGTGCTGCAGGAATGGCAGACAACCAATGGACATCATGACTCACAACATAGATCTCCAGAGAATACTAGATGGAGAGACAAACTAGACAAATCCAGAGAGTATTGGCTTTGTGATGCTCATGATAGGAAGTTCTGGGGAATCCTGGGTCCATGTCTAACGATGGACATTAAAAGACATGATAATTCTTATGGAAGAAAAAAATTGAAGAATAATGTGTTACAATACTTCATCCAATAATAATATTACTACTACTACTACTAATAATGATGATGATGATGATAATAATAATGATAATAATTAATAATAATTACGATCACTCAATGACAGATGTTTTGAAAATTTGTTTATAATAGTGTTTTAGCTTGGATTAGTCAGGATGTTTTTCCTTGAATTGACAGAAAGATAAGCTGTTGTTACGATTACTACAAAATAATTTTTTTTTTAATCAATCAATATGAAAATGCTTATATCTAGTTGAACTATAACACAGATCTACCTGTTTATTAATACAAGATGACCTTGACCCTGAACTGAAATGCCAGATTGGAAAGGTGACAACAGCATTCAACCTGCTGAGCAGAATATAGAACAGCGAAATTCAAACATGGTATCCACAATGCTCTATGGCTGTGAAACCTGGCAACTTCAGCTCCCCGAGGAGAAGAAATTGGATACCTTTGACAATGGATTCTTACGTGAAATCTGCTGCATCGAATGGAAGGACTTTGTATCAAATAAATAGGTTATGGAATGATCACTGCCTCCTGAATCAACTACCGTTAGAAGATGGTGCTTCCGTTAGCAGAGGCATGTCTTGAGACTCTCCTCAACGAGACCTGTAAATCAAGCCAATAAACCTGAGGTCGGCCCTAGATGAGCTGGCAGCAAACTGCGGAGAGGGGCTTTCAGCTAGTCAATAGAACTGGAACAATACAAAATCTTACATGATGGAGTGCCTTGACTGCCTCACGTGTTGTACGATGTGGGAGCCACTGAGTCTCTTGTCCATCCATTTATACAAACATGAATATGAAAACTCCTAGACTTTCAATGTAAAGCATTTTATGTGTGGTTAAAGGCCATTACAATTATGAAAAAAATCACTTTGAAAATCCACCTGTTTAACGCTACTCAATTATTTTATGGCCAGGGATTAATGATAAATATATCTGGTCCCTAGAGATCTGTTTTCCAGGGAGTACCTCCCGATATCACAAAGTTGTAGGGTCGGGGCTATTTCTGAATTCTTGCAGTAATATGTTGGTTTAATTGCAATTTTCGTTCCTCTTTATGTATGTGTAGGGTCCTAGATTGAAAAAAAAAGCATTAGCTATATATTATAACAATGGCAAAAGGGACCGGAATTTGAACCTGCCTATAGAATCAAAGGCATTTTTTGTCTTTGGGTTCCACTCTCAAATGTTTGGTTCTTTTGATATGATTGGTTTTTAACTATCTTGGAAAAACATTAGCATTGTCAGAAAATTTGTTTAAATGAGAAGAATTGAAAAAGAAAAATCACACAGTGTTGAAGTGAAGTATCCGGCAAACATCAGTCTTACCGAGTGACACATAAATCAATTAGATTCCCAATTAAATTATATTTGTCTGGTTCTATTTTTACTGATTAGGTTAACTTTAGTGATTGTCCAAAGTCTTCAGAGATCTTGGAGATGATGTGTCTCATTTGCTGAGGCATCTTCGTCTGATTCTGGCCAAGTTCTCAAGTACTGAATGGCAATCAGCCAGAACTTGTGAATCATTCCTACAATTGGCAATGAAATATTTGGATCCAATGCAACAAATTATGTACAAGCAGATCAACATTGTTTCTTGGACTATTTCAGTATTATTTAGCTTTGAGGCTTTATCTGAACATTTCATTCAGGCTTGAGGCTTTATCCCAACATTTCATTCAGCCTCGAGGCTTTATCCCAACATTTCATTCAGGCTTGAGGCTTTATCCCAACATTTCATTCAGCCTCGAGGCTTTATCCCAACATTTCATTCAGCCTCGAGGCTTTATCCCAACATTTCATTCAGCCTCGAGGCTTTATCCCAATATTTCATTCAGCCTCGAGGCTTTATCCCAATATTTCATTCAGCCTCGAGGCTTTATCCCAACATTTCATTCAGCCTCGAGGCTTTATCCCAACATTTCATTCAGCCTCGAGGCTTTATCCCAACATTTCATTCAGCCTCGAGGCTTTATCCCAACATTTCATTCAGCCTCGAGGCTTTATCCCAACATTTCATTCAGCCTCGAGGCTTTATCCCAACATTTCATTCAGCCTCGAGGCTTTATCCCAATATTTCATTCAGCCTCGAGGCTTTATCCCAATATTTCATTCAGCCTCGAGGCTTTATCCCAACATTTCATTCAGCCTTGAGGCTTTATCCCAACATTTCATTCAGCCTCGAGGCTTTATCCCAACATTTCATTCAGCCTCGAGGCTTTATCCCAACATTTCATTCAGCCTCGAGGCTTTATCCCAACATTTCATTCAGCCTCGAGGCTTTATCCCAACATTTCATTCAGCCTCGAGGCTTTATCCCAATATTTCATTCAGCCTCGAGGCTTTATCCCAATATTTCATTCAGCCTCGAGGCTTTATCCCAACATTTCATTCAGCCTCGAGGCTTTATCCCAACATTTCATTCAGCCTCGAGGCTTTATCCCAACATTTCATTCAGCCTCGAGGCTTTATCCCAACATTTCATTCAGCCTCGAGGCTTTATCCCAACATTTCATTCAGCCTCGAGGCTTTATCCCAACATTTCATTCAGCCTCGAGGCTTTATCCCAATATTTCATTCAGCCTCGAGGATTTATCACAGCAACTCAGTCGTCATCATCATCAGTCTCTTAATGTCAGTCGTTGGATGTAAACCTACCACGGGATTCGCCACACTTCTCTATCATGAGCCTTGCGGAACCAGTACTTTCTGAATTCATCTAGTTTGCTCTCCATCTAGTACTCTGTCGGCCACGGTTATTCACCCATCTCTAAATTTCCTTATGCTTTGATCATTTTCATCTTATTCTCCCTTACGTCTCATTCTACACATAATTCATCTTGTATAAATCATTTTTTAAATGTTTGTTTCATTCATGTTTTTTGAACATCCTAAAATATGTAAAGAAAACTGGGAGAGACAAAAAAAATGAACGCTGAAAAATTATTGAAATTTTTTTAGTTTGCGTCAAGTTCCTAAACCAGTCTCGGGACTTAGAGTTAGTTTCTTAAGAACAATGTTTTCTTGTGTATATTTATGACAAAAAAATTATTTTTTTTCAAGTATGCTACAGACCTGTTATAATGTGGTTCAATTAAAACCGAATTGCTTATAATATGATTTGAGCACAGAATCCAATTTTCAAAATGTTAAATTTGGACCCCAAAATAAAGCTAAATACAAAAAAAAAAAAAGAAAGACCCTTAAGAAATATTATGTTCTGGATGGCTCCATCAACATTAAATTCAGCTGTCTGTAGTGCAGATGTATTGGAACTAGTGAGGTTAATTGGGTTAGTGTTGCCATCTCAAAAAATATTTTTTGCACCATTTTGACAGCCAAAAACCGCCAAGAAGATACTAAAAAAAATCAAAACATGTCAAACACCGAATCGGGTTACGCCAAATGTGAAATGGAAATGAATTGGACCCTCACCCTTTTATTTGTCATTAAAAAGATCACCAATGTACGGTCAGCTCTAGACACTCACTGAATATGTAACCAAGTTTTGTCAAAATGTAATCTTCTGGTGAGTGAGTTGTCATGATTTAGAAAAAAAGATTATTTATTTCTGTCTTTCTGCCGGACTAGCCTCAGCCATTCCTCACCTCCGCCCCCAACAGTTTTCTCTTCATTTCTACATTTGTTGTTCTTGAAGAAGTTAGGTAGGGTGAGGGAATTTGCGTCAAGGTTTGTAAAGATGGAAAATTCGATATGGCGTGGCTTCTTTTATAATGAGGTAGAAAATCATGGATCTCATCTTTTGTTTACACAGAGGGTCTACAGTGTATTGGAAAATATGAATATCAGTGTAAATTAATTCACTCACCGTTTGTGCTTAATTCACCCTTAAAAATATTCATCCATCCTTGGGTGAATCATTAATCTATTCAAAAAGGACTGATCTAGTGCATCAAATTATATACAAGCAGATCAACCATGTCCAAAGAACTCTCAATAAATATATACAGTTGTTAAGATTTTGTGTATTTAACCGTAAGATTTTTTTAATAAACTGATAAGATACCCTCTAGTGTGGACAGTGGGCTGAGAACAATCAACTCCCGTGGTTCAAAATTTCCAGAAGGTTAATATGACAGACAACTGAAAAAAGCCGGAGGATACAATTGCCAAATCATTGTAACTATCATAACCATTCAGGAAATACTGGCTCTGCGACGCCCATGATAGAGAAATGTGGAGAATCGAATCCTGGGGAACGTCTATGTCCAACGACGGACATTGAAAGACTGATGATGAAAGAGTTGTCAAATGGGATGAAGTAGACAAATTCAGAAGATACTGGCTCTGCGACTCCCATGATAGAGAAGTGTGGCAGATCCTGTGGAAGGTCTATGTCCAACGATGGACGTTTGAAGACTGATGATGAAAGAGTAATCAAATGCGATGAACTTGACAAATTTAGAAAATAGTGGCTCCGCAACGCCCATGATAGAGAATTTTGGCGAATCCTGGGGAAGATCTATATCCAACGACGGATGTTAAAAGACTGATGATGAAAGAGTAGTCAAATGAGATGAAATAGACGAATTCAGAAAATACTGGCTCCGCAATGCCCATGATAGAGAAGTGTGGCAGATCTTGGGGAAGGTCTATGTCCAACGACGGACATTAAAAGACTGATGATGATGATAACCAAGATGAGGACACTAATCTGAGTTAATCAGTGCATAATTATTCATAAGTGATTCTTGAAAAATATTACAATTTCCTTGTTTCTTCTTGTTTTTTCTTCTTATATCTCTTCATTTTCTATTCCTTCTTTTTTCTTATTTCCTCTCTGAACTTCGTCTTTCTCCAAAATTGGCTGGCCTTGTAGAAATATCCCATGAAGAGATCCACATATTTTGCTAAGAATTGATAAAGCAATAATACCACATTTGGAGTATTGTCTACAGACTTGGGCCCCACGCGCTAGACTTAGTAATTAGAATATAATTTTGAAATTGAAGACAGTACAGAGATGATTTACCTGAATGATAAGTAGCATGAGAGATTCAAGTTATCAGGGTAGACTTGAACTGTTAGGTATGACTACAGTGTCTGAGTCGAGGGTAAGAGGAAACTTAATTGAAACTCTTGAGATAATAAATGGCCTTACAAGTTACAGAATTCTCATGTTTGATAAGTCAGTTAGGAGAGGAAATTTACTTACCAGGTCTGTTACAAAGTCGCAAAAGCAAATTGATTTTTTCTCCCTAATAATTTTGAAATACTGGAATAGTCCACTATTTTGTGTAAAAAATAGTGCAAGTGTTAATAATCTTAAGATTAGCTGAAAGAGATTCAGATCTTATAGTATAAAAAATAAATTGATAGGGCAATTTTTGAAGTTATCAGCTGTAATATATATAATTTGGGGAAAAATTTATTTATTAAATGTGCCTGAGAGATGCTGTGTAGATGTCTAAACCTGTTATATCTTGTTTCTAACCGCGTTAGTAGCTACAGAAAATGAAGGAGGTAACAAGATGTGTTTATTGCCTGATGATTTCTGGCTAGAAAAACTGACCTTTGCTACCACAGACAAGGCTCCCCTGGGTCACATCTGTTCTGGACACGAGGCTTGTTCTCCCGCTTCTGGTATGCTACAATTGGTAGTTATTTGCCTTTTATTCAACAGACGAAAAGAACCCATTTATAAAATGTGAGCGTGAAAGAATCATCATCGTCATCAGTCTTTTAATGTCTGTTGTTGGATATAGACCTTCCCTAGGATTTGCCACATTTCTCTATCATGGGCGTCGCGGAGCCAGTATTTTCTGAATTTGTCGAGTTCATCTCTCCATCTTGTATTCTGTCAGCCTTGGTTTCTTGTGTGATCTCTAGGGGTCCATGTTGTGAGTTGTGATGTGCGTTGGTAGTCTTTCATTCTTGCAAAATTGCCTGCCCATTGCCATTTGAGTTTTTTTAATAGTTTCTATGATGTCTTGGACTCCCGTTTTCTTCCTTATATACTGTGCTGTCTTGTGATCTCTCCATGTGAAGTTGAGCATGATTCTCTCATGCACATGTTGCATGCTTCTCAGTTTGCAGGAATACAGATCTCTTACTATGTTTATTTGGCGTTTATGAATGATCTCCCTGAAAGTATGAAAAAGACATGAACATTTTTGTGGATGATGTAACAAAAAAAGAAATTTTTGTCCTCATCTGAACGTAAACATTTTCATCATTTCTGAAGGGAGTCCCATATAGATCAGTTGACTCTTCCCATTTCTGAATTCCAACAAGTTATCTTGGAAAAATGATTCTTCTAAACTAACATCCCCATCTTGTTTGTTTTTTATCAGTACATACCACCCACTGTACTGTTGTCTGTTGCCTTTAGTATCCTTCTGATAAATTTGAACACAACTCTATTTCATCTTTTTTGGTAGTGGGCATATTATTCTGGTGTCAGGGCAGTTACCCTTGTAGGACGATTCCCCTGAGGACATTTGCCCCTAGAGACAATTTTCATCAAAAAATTTGAAATAGGTTAGGATTAAGGTCAGGGCCTTATGGAAATTTATACATAACATTGTATTCAATGATAAGAGGCAGTATAATAATTGAACAACCCTAGCCACTAAAATTGGTAAAGGGTTTCATCCTTTTTTATATTAGCATGTGTTTGTGTGATCCAGCACTCCTGGCCATACTGTTTTGTCTACAGATTTGAAATTTGGTATCAGTACTCCACTAAACCCCTTCTAAGAATGATTTTTTTTAATCTTTGGAGATTCGACTTTTTTGGTTCCTATTGTAACAGGTTTATTTCTAACATCCAGATTTTCCAGAATCTAGATGTTTTTGATGTCATAAATAGAATTCATTGTGATCATATTCTTTGAAGGAATTTGTTTTCCCTGATATTAAATTTTGATGCTACAGTTGTTCAATTATTGACTGTGATGGCAGGTTTCTCACTTATTTGTTATTGCCCTTGGGGGTAAATTGTCCTTTTGAAGCAATAGTCTTGGAATCTATTGTTCCCTTGGTTTCGTCAAGTCTGGTCTGATTCCCAAAGATTTCTAAACTTGCTCATGGATCCTATCCAAAATTCAGTCAGTTCTTCCATAGTCTATTGTCTACCCTTCTACAAAATATAATTGAAATTCATTGAGAACTTATGGAGATATCATATGGACAAACTTTTGCCGATATTATGTGGTTTTGATATATAACTACGATGTAGGGGACATAATTGTGCTTGACTCTCTTAAACTATTTGATCATTTCTTCCACAGCCTATTGTCCAACCTTCCAGAATAAATCATTGAAATTCAGGGAGAACTTTTGGATAAATCATGTGGACATGCATGGACATATACATGAATGTAAATGAAAAAATTGATAGTAAATATATCCTTCATCTGCCTCAGAATTTGACCACCCCTTTCTTATCTCATTGTCTACCCTTTCAAAAAAAAATTCATTGAAGTTTGTTCAGTGCTGGGGATTCTGGGGATTTTCCTGCTTCTCTATATGCTTCACCCAAGCACATACCCTTGAGGGAATGCTCCAGTATTATTCCATCCTCTGTAGAGACAGACCTGTGGCCATTCATTATTAAGTCATAAAAGATTTATGACCTTTTGTAAACTATCAGAGAGCGGTCACGTGATTGGTTCTATTTGCTGACTAACTGAACCAGTTGTTATCATTATCATCATCATACCAACGGCAACAACTTTTGTATATGATGTGTATCAGTCCTCCTAGAAAATAAATGAGCTGCACAGTAAATGTATATGGATTCTCGTTGCTTCAGGGAAAGGATACTGAAGATAGCATCTTTCTCTCATCAAATGGTGCCTCTTATAGTAGATAGGAAACATATCTGAGTAAAAAGAGAACTGTTCAATTTATGTTTATGATGGCCTCTTGCACATAGCTGAAAAAAGTTTTTTGAGATAATGAGTGGATAAACAGACGGACATAACTAAATACATATACCTCTTCCGACTGAGTAAAATCAGAACAATTCATTTTATGATGACCTCATGAATACAGTTGACACTGCACGCATTCACACATACAGTGTCTGCATATAGAGATCATTTTGGTTAGTAGGAAGTCTTCATTCACCTCTGCCAACAAAGTTGGAAGAGGTATATGTATTTGCTTATAGTGAGGACAATCAGACAGACATATTCCCCCAAAATTCTCAATGAATTTCAATGAAATTTTGTAGAATGTTGGGCAACAGGGTTGCCAGATCTGTTTAGCAACACAATACCAAATTTGTATAGTCTTAGGACCACTTGAAAACAGCTGCTGCTACAAGCATGCACCAACCCACAGAGTGTCTGCATATAAAGATCACTTTGGTTAGTGGGAAGTCTTTATTTACTTATGTCTGTCTGTTTGTGCACATAATATCTCCAGAAATTCTCTATGAATTTCAATGAAATTTTTTGGAAGGTTGGGTAATAGGGTTGCTAGACATCTATTGCTCCACAAGACCAAACTTGTTAATGCAAGGGACCAAGAAATCTTTTTTTGATTGATAGATTTTTTTCACAATTCTTTTCTTTATACCTTTATGTATTCATTCATATTTGTCCATACATTATCTCCAAAAGTTCTCTGTGATATAATATGGAAAGGTGAGAAATAGGCTAAGAAAGACTTGATTACATATTTAGGGGTATCTCTGAAATTTTTTATAGTTACCACCTCTGTATCATAGCTATATATGAATTGATTTTTAATTAGTTTTTACTGACGATGGTATGCGCTCTCTGAGTGCTCTGTAGTTGCTGTTTGTATCTTCCAAGTTGCACATATGTTTTCATCAATATCAAATCTGTCTCCGTATTGTTTACTATTAGATATATTAATTAATCACTGCTACACACAACAGATTGGTTTAATAACTATTGCTGGGTTTAGGTTATTCATGCATTCTGAGATTTATATGTATCTATCTTGGCTTTGCCCAGCCCTTACCATTCATAACAGAAACTTGAAATTCTGCACACACACTCCTCTCAATAAGAAAGGAAATTTTCGGGGGGGGGGGGTTAATTCACCTCCAAAATAGGTTGGGGAGTGTATTCAGTATGCAATGTATGTTTATGCTAAACAACAAAAAGTGAGAGAAGTTAACTTATTCACTGATCACCCCTTTTTCCAACTTTTCAATTCGATCACTCCTAGTGCAGTATATAAAGGTGGTGGGGATTCATAATTTCCCTTTGAATACTTGTTCATTTTGATTCTTTAAATGCATTATTGTCAATCTACCTATGATGCCTTCACGAATGTAATTTTGTCATATTCCAGGTGTGGATCATTTGAAAGATCATTGCTGTGATCAGCTTGATCATTACTAATATTGTTATTATTTATTCCATTAATTGTTGTCAGAACTATTTCTTTATGAATTGAAAAAAAAAATGTACTTTAACTTATCATCACCCACAATTAAAGGTTCATTGTTGGACATCAAGATGGAATGGTTTTGAGTCTTGTGATCCTATATTTACAAAGATATGGTCAGTACATACCATATGATAGGAAACCCTTTTATTACACTAATGGTCATAAAGAAGTTTCTCCAAGTTTTATTGTTTTTAAGAACAGTTTAGAGAAGTACGAAGGAATTTGTTCTGCATACAATGTGAAGCAGATTATTTATAAGTAATACCTACAATATATTCACAATTTCACTGGAAAACTGAAATTTTTAAATCTAACGAAAATCAGTGTATTATCTGATTTCTAATGAAATTTTTCATATTTATTTGTTTAAGGATGAATTCAAAAAAATAAATTGAATCCCAAGTATTGTGAATTTTTTTTTCAATTTCACCGGAAAATCGACTCTTGAGAAATTTAAGTCAGAAAAAAATCAGCATATTATCCGATTTTAAAGAAATTTTTTGTACTTACCTGTTGAAAGATGAATTCGAAAGAAAAAAAAAATTTTAATCACAAATATTGTAATTTAAAAAAAATCTTATCATGAATCTTGTAGATATGATGTCTCTTCAAAATGGTGTGAATCATATGAAAAGAAATTTCTTTTCTTCTGATATTTCGAATAAAAGTCATCCTTTCATAAATAAGAAATTAGAATTCTATCCAAATCGAATAATATGCTGATTTTTGCAAGATTTATGACTCCCAGTTTATGACAAATTGGTCCCTTTATTTTAGTTTATTTCAATGGTAAAAAAATAAATCATTAATTTATGGTTCATCCCATACTAGTAGTATTTTTATCACGATAACTTGATTTTACCACCGCCACTGCTTAATTTACAAGGTAAAAAGAAGCATATATGGCTGGAAGTGATTCATAATTTCCCTTGGAATGCTAGTATTGTTATACTCCTCGAATTTATTGATTTTTTTTTTTCTGATATTCTCTAAATTAGGTATTTTTATCATTATTCTTCACATTCCCTAATTATAATGCATTAATCTTTCTGTTCCTTAATGGTTTGGCAATCATATTCAGAAACAAGAAGGGGATCAAAGTATTTGATGGCATATAAGGCCCCCTTCCCTGCTCCCCCCCCAAAAATGAGAAGAGTCCTGAATATTAAAGATCTGTTTTTCTTCTTTGTTGCAGCCACCCAGGAAAACTATGAACCCCCAGCAGCAGCACCACCACGCCCTGATCCGGTCAAGCCTGAGTCACCAGTGGGAATAGGAGACAAACTCAAAATTGGTAGCCTTACTCCTAGTATGGCTGGTCTGGGAAACATGTTTCGCAAGGCATCAAGTTTCCTTGGCTTCAACAACACTGATTCCCTCAAGCCACCACCTCTCGATGGTGAAATCATTTACAGCAAAAACAATGTGTGTGTTCACCCGCCAGCACCTTTGTCTCTAGATGTGGAGCATCATCCGGGATACCTTACGATTCGATCGCAGAATGATTCAGTAAGTTGCTCTCCTTTTTTTTTTTTCATGCTGTCAAAACAAGCACAACCAATAGCATATAAACATTCACTTTTAAAAAAAATTTATTTTTAAGATTGACTGACAAAAGGTTTTTAAAGTTGGTACACATAAGAATGTTCAAGAATTTTAGTTTTTCAAATTTTTGCCAAGTTCAGATAAGAATGGTGGACTTCTGCATGCAAGCCAATTTTTACATTGCACTTTGGCTGACAAAGCGATTGACTCAGGCACTCCTGACATCCGTAAGCATCTTGAGTGGGATGTTTATGCAACAACCTTTGATTCTTGCTTTGAATTCATAAAGGTCTCTTGATTTTGTTGCACAAACTTTGCTCTTGATGTAGACCCTCAAAAAGAAATCTCTAACCCTAACCCTTGTGAGAGTGTGATTTTGTATCTCGGTTCTACCATTAATTGGAATAGATGCGGAACTTGAACATCAAGACATTTCCTGACATTGAGATATCAACTAATATCATCTTCACTGAGATTTGATAGAAATCTGAAAAAGAAAATGTATACTCACACTTGAGACGCACTGTATAAAGAATCAAAGGTATTCAAGGAGACATAATTTATTATTAATTTTGACTAGTTTTTAGCTTCGTCCTAACTTTCAATTGCTTTACAACTTTGACTTGAGCTATAATTCTATGGCAATGATTAAATGGCATAATTACAAATAAAGAGTAGACTCTCTGTGAGAATCAAACTCCAACAAGTATATGCCTGGCTACTTTTAACTACTTGGCCATGAGGCTTTATAGTTAAAGAGAAGCCGATTTTAGACCTTTAACTCAACTCCATACAACTGATGCTCATATCACTTCATCTAATAATAAAAATAGATTGAAAATATTGCTGTGTTAAAGATACTTAAGATAACATCGATATTTGTCTTTGAAAGCACCTAACTTGTGTTTATATTCATCAATGACAGAAATAGATATGACAACTCAACCACAAAATTCAGACTCATTATCATTTGATGGTGATTAGAGACGCCTACAATGCCAAGACAAACTTTTTGCTTGGTGAACAAAGTCACCTACAGAGTGCTAAATGTTAATAAAGTGTGACTGATTTTATTAATACTATAAGATAGATGATGGTCTTATTTGACAGTTATGAATGAATGAATAGATTACTATGATTGATTTATTCCGAGATCTGCAATCATGATTACTTAGTTGAACTTAGCTCAACTGTCAACATTGATAATGTACCTTGTTCAATTTGCAATGAATGTTAGTTTTGTTCAGTTCGACAACATAATGTATTTGGTTAGTGTTTAGTGTCAGTTGGAATATTGACAAAGTGTTATTTCATCATATTCAGAGACGTCTAAGGGTTCATGTTGCTTTATTCATTGTAAATTGAAGATAATAGTAAACTTTGGTGGGTTGTGTGAAGACCATGAATGAAATGGCAGCGTGAGCTTAACACTGTATTGAGGAAGAGAATGTACTAGGGTCAAAGATCAAATGGTAGAAAAATCAAATGAAAACAACTGATATTTTTGGGTATTAACAGACAACAAGGGTTTATTTAAATGACCTATAATGAGTAATGTTTGTGTAGTTTGTATGTGGCATGCGTGTAGGGTATTAGATATGTTGGGTTTGTGTGATTCGTGGAAGAGGAAAGAGAAAATCACAAAATGCATATAGTATATAAGATTTTCTTGAGCATATGAAAACTGTTGTGTGAATGAGTAAATAGATCAAATCGTATTTGGAGATGTATGTGTGTATAGAAACAAAGTCCCTTATCAAAAATGTATGTATAAGAGTGTGTACTCAACTTTGTTTGTTATGTGTCCAGAGTTGGTGAATATTGTGCATGTGTGTTCTTGTAAGCAAGGAGCTGTACCCTGTGAGCTGGTAAAAGGAGAAGTTGTTCGTATGAGCCCACAGCTGTACCCTGATGTGAACTACCTAGAATCTTGCTGGCAAACTGCTGCTGGTCTGGTTGGCAGTTGTGGACATCAATTTTATCCTAACAAAAGTTGGTCAATTGGGAACAGGAGAGACGAGAATTTCAGACGGACTTTAAATCAGATTTTGGGCGCAGAAAAATGTTTATTCTGATTTACTGATTGGTCAAAAAATTCACTAATTCCAGTCATGTGGTACTCTGTCCACTGCACCCATGCCATTTGTTAATGAGGGGCTATTAAGTTACTGAATAGGTGCGGGCAGTTATGTTTATAATAACACTGGTGCCGCAAAGTCAGGCTTTTTGGCTATCCTTGAGAACCATGTGTTGGTGATTTTTAGATACCGTGTGCTTTCTTCAACTATTATTTAAAGGTAGATTAAGAGTTTTGTTTTGTGACTTGGATTTAATTGAAGGAGCAACAAGGATATCACAGGTTTATTTCCTGGGTACATTTATTATAACCTACTTCAGGCTTGCTTAGCTTTTCAAAGTTTCACCAGAGCCTCGTTGAGTGTACTTTTTGGAAGCATGTTCCCTACTCAGTCTGTTTCCTGACTCTTATGGTGCTGGGCATTATTGTGAAATGATTGCATATTGTCTCAGCCGGGGTTTGAACTTGGCTTGCTGATTCCATTTTCTGTGCTAACTGCTTGGCCAGCTGCACCTTCTAGTTTAACATGTAGGATAGTAAAATTTTCAAACTGATTTGCCTGTTCGCCAAGAATCTTTTTCTCAAATAGCAATTATACATTGCTCCAGAATGAAAGAGTCTGGATATTCCCTAGTGTCTGTGGTTAATAATGTAGTGCTACTGGCATATTTCTTTAAAAACATTGGTGTTGAAAACGCCTCGAGTCATATTTCAGTCTGATGTAGAGATATACCTAACTATCGACTGTGGTTCTCAAGTTTTATAGTAGGATGGAACACCAAGAAATATATCTGTACCTCACATAAGTGAATATGTATGATACAGACATACATAGCCAGCCAGCTACACCAACTTAAAAACTGAAGATATCCATGTTTTGGTTGATGGTTTCCAATGCTGCACACTTGGGAGATAGTTTTGGCTCACAGTTTGAGAAGTACTGATGTGAAGATCTGGCTGTCTATCCACTCGAAGCAAACAGGCAGTGAGAATATGGCAGGGAAAATAGAAATATCCGTACCTCACACAAATGAATCATTGTAGCCTGTAGGTGTACCAGAAGGAATTATATGAAATAATTGATTTTTTTATCTAAAATTATTACAAAAAATCAGATCTTTTATCTGAAATCATTGAAAAAAATACCGGCACAAGATTTGGGTATTGTTGGTTCCAAAATGGCCGTAGAGACCCAAGAAAGCACTTTTTTGAGAAAAGAAAAGAGAAAGGTTTTTAGATGGTACCTAGGGGTGTATTTGATCAAATTTTCATGGTTGTAGCCCGGAAACACAAACATAGACACAGACACTCAAAGAGAGAAGAATCTGTAGTCCAATTGGCTGGTTGGTCGGCCATTTGTGCGTCTACGGTAACTAGATTGGAGGATTTGCTCTGCATTCTGATTGAGAAGCTTAGAGTAAATCAAAACATCTGTTGTTTTAGTCTTCATGAAATCAGAGTTAGTTTTTCTATTGTTGGTGACAGCTGTAAGAAGTAGGAGCTGCAAATAAGGAAGGGAGATAATTAAGGCGTTGCACTTCAGAAAAGTTTTGATGTTTCCAATTATTAGGAAGTGCAGGCTGGCTCAGTGGTAAATGGCATAGAGGAAGAACTCGGGAAGCCGAGTTCAAACCCGGGCTGAGACATTTTCTGTTCACTTTACACACATACCCTTTGGAAAGGCATGAATCAATCTCTCCCTCTAACTATTGAGAAAATAATGCAGAGTGAAAGTGAGTGACACTACTTGTGTTGCGTGTCACCTCTAAGTCTATTTCATGTATGACAAAAAGCCTGAATAAGTCAGAAGGTGAAATATAGAACACAAGCTGGGGTGGCTGAAGCCAGTGTAAAGGGTTATTTTAAAAAAAATTTTTTAATGTCTATAATTTTGAGAATAGCCATTAAAAGAGATTTTCAGATAATTGAATTCGTTCTTTTAGTTTTTGTTGTTGTTGTTTCCATAACATTTAGGCCTATCCATTCCACAGCCTTCTCTAGGTGCGCTTTTTCATTTCAAGTATTATAAATCATTATTTAAGAATTAATTTTTTTCATTTGCAATAAAAAGCAACAACAATTAAGATGAAGATAATTAGCAAATAAATCAATAATGATTTATGATAAAAGTAAACCATTACATCTATCTAGGACAATGAATTTCCAAAAGAAGGAGAAATCAAGCAAAGAATCATTGTAGGATAGAAAGCCTTTTATAGAGCAAGCCCAACCTTCAAGAATGAGAGAAACACTGCTTTTGATGTAATATCTAATAATAAGTTTGGATGCTAAATCCTTTTAGAAAAAAAATGTCTTTTGATATTATATTGCTCTGTTAAGTCATAAAGCCATAAAAGATTATCTCTTGAGAGGTTTGGCTCCGTTTGTGTCCATGCACAAGTTTTGCAGTCATTGCTCAAAGGGAATTAATGTATGTACAAAAGATCAGTTAACTAAAATTATGTAGCCTTGTGATTGAATGTGTTTTGATTTAACTGTTTATAGCAAACATTATTATAATGATAACTTGCCTTCATGCACTATGATTGAACAACTGTAGCATTTGAATTCATGTAAAAACATTCCATTGAAGAATAGATATGGTCAGAATGAAGTCCATTTATGACATCACTGGTGTTCTTCACTGAATGATATCTAAAAAAGAGTAGAAGAAATATCTAGATTCTCCAGAATCGAGATGTTATTAATAAGTCTGTCAGAATTAGGCTACAAAAAAGTCAAAAAGCTTTTTTTTTTTTTTCAAAAAAAAAAAAAAAAAATTTTTAGAAAGGGTTTAGTGGAGTACTGATGCCAATGTAGAAAAAGCGGTATGACCAGGAGCACTGAAACAAACAAATGAATTAATAAACCTGTTAGAATGAGGCCCTCAAGATGTCCAAAAAGCTTTTTTTTCCAAAAATAAAAAAAAAATTATTCTCAGAAGGTGAAGTGGAGTACTGATGCCAATTTTCAAGTTTGTAGAAAAAACAGTATGGCTTGGAGCACTAGAACAAATAAATGAATTAATAAACCTATCAGGATGAGGGTCCCAAAAAGGTAAAAAAAGCCTCTATTTTTTTTTTTTTTTAATTAAACATGAACACATTTCTAGAAGGTGTCTAGTGGAGTAATGATGCCGCTTTTCAAGTTCAGTAGACAAAATCATATAGCATGGATAGCTGGAACACGTAAACAAAGAAATGAACAAATGCACCTATAAAAAAAACGGATAGAACCCTTTGCCATCTTTGATGGCTATGGTTGTTCAATAATCTATGAATTGATTGATTTGTGTTATTGTTATCAATTCATTTCAACATTGTATCACATGAATATGAGAAATATTCATTGATATCCCATAATTCAATTGATTATGACTACTTTTTACCTTCATCTTATTTTTTATTTTTCATCACAACTTTCACTCTGGTTCTCATTCTCTGGCTAGAAGTGAAGAAAAGTAACCCCTTAATGTTTTATTTAATGGAATAACTAACTGAACAAAACAGTTCAAAGTATAAAATAAAATCTCAGCTAAATATGTTACTTAACAGAATGCTACCATACTTACATTGAAACATGCCAATATATATTTTTTTTATTAGTCATAAAAGATAGACTGTGCCAAAATTATTTTGAAACAATTTCAAGTTTACATTTTCACAAGCGTTCGCACGTACATACGTTGTAGAGAATAGATTTGCTCAACATAAAGTTTATGTGCATATTGACTTCTTGAAATTTGAGGGTAATGGTGCTGAGCCTATCTAAGCAACTGTAGTGTTAATAAAACATTATATCGTAGCCTGATTTATCCCTAGTTTACTAAAACAGTTAGAACTGGTCACTTTTTGTGAAATTCTGTATGTAGACTTCGAAAGAGCAGGCTGCAATTGTGAGAGAGTCCTTGAACGTTTTAGTACTTGAAGATAGTTTTAAAATGACAACAATTGATTTTACTGATGGAGATGAAGCACATTAAAATGTTTCCTCTCTGTGAAAATGGATTGGTGTTAGTGTCTCAATGGAAACAATCGCTCTTTAAAGAAGCACTTAGAAAATTATTCCCAAAACAAAAATCTTTCACTATGATTTATCAATGTTGAACTAAAAGCAAGTTTTTACTCGCAATGAATGCTGACAGGTCTATGAAAGCCCAAACCACTTTCTTTCAGAGCTAACTGAGAAAGGTTGAATGCATTCAGAAAAAAAGGAAGGGAAGAGTGAGTGGGCAGAGAAAGCAATTCGAAATTTTTTAAAGTTATCATGCATATTATCCAGTAACATATGGTGCTTTGTATCATGGGTATGTTCTGAGCTATGGATACACAGAAATAAAAAAAATATTTCAGTGTATGTAAATTGCAATGGACAGTAAGAGCCTTTTTGTCCCAATGCAGGGAAGGTGGTCCTGATTGTAAATTGTAAAATTTCACTCTCTCGCTTATTTGGTGTTCCAAACAGTAAATAAATAAAAGAATTAATGGAAAGTCTTTGAGTGGTACAGAATTTCAAAATTCCTCTAATTAGTGGATATATAGTAAAACTTAGAGGAGGGAAAAATTTGTATTTTAAAATCAATCCTTAGAAGTTTCTTTCAACTGATGCTCTCATCAGAAGATGACCCGTAAGGAAATGTTTCGATATACCACGTAGAAATAATTTGAACAGCTTTGAAAAATGTTTATTAAAATGGCAGAGGGTCAGTTGAAAAAAACTTTCTAAGATTTATTTAGATAAAAGAAGGGTCTACAACCAATGCATCCTCCTGATAGTCACCTTCAGAGCTGAAACATGGAAGCTAACCAAGAGATTGACCCTCAAACTGAGAAGCATGCTATGTGCATATTAGAAAATCATGCTCAACATCACATAGAAAGATCACACGATAGCACAATATATTAGGAAAAAGACACAATAGAATCCATTACAAAACTCAAATGGCAATGGGCTCGTTATGTTGCAAGAATGGCAAACATCCGCTGGACATCACGACTCACAACATGGATCCCCAGAGATCACATCCCAAATAGAGACCTGCAGAATATAAGATGGCTAGATGAACTAGACAAGTTCAGGAAGTATTGGCTCCGCAATGTCCACGGTAGGGATGTCTGGCAAATCCTGGTGAAGGTCTATATCCGACGACGGACAATAAAAGACTGATGATGATGAAAACTTTTTCTCCGCGTCTTTTATGTTTTGCTGTGTATCAGTTAATTAAAATGTAAGAGAAACAAAAATGGAAAAATAATGAAAATCCATCGTAGACAACAAAACACTATTCTCCTAACTCAATGTGATGTGTATTTATATATTTCATGTACGCGGTCATTTTTGAGGGCATGGTTGAATTAGCATTGTGAATAATTCCCAATCCAACTCTAACTACTGAATTGGCTTGTGTCCGTATCATACAACCAATGGATTTTTGTTTTGCTCACTAGGTTTCATAAATCAATAGATTATATTTCAGGCTCCATTCAGAGCCTGGCAGATCAGCCAGACAGCTCAATGTTTGTTAGTGTAGACCATGATTTATTAAGTGCGAACGATTCGCAACAAACTATTGAAATATTAATGCATTTTTGTTTTTGTTGAAAATGGAAAGTCGAATAACCATAGCCACCAAAGGGGCTGAAGGGTTGTATCCATTTTTGTTCATGCCTGTGTTTGAATTTTCCAGTGCTCTTGGCCATACCGTTTTGTCTACAGACTTGAAAATTGTCATCAGTACTCCGTTAGACTCCCTGTCTAAAATTGTTTTTATTCTTATTTCTATTTTTGGGAAAGAAGTTGTTTTGACCCTTTTGGGGCCTTTGTTTTGACGGATTCATTAATAACATCAAGGCTCTGGAGAATCTTGATGTTTTTTTTACTCTAATTTAGGTGTTTTCCAGTGGAAAATGCCATCAATGTCAAAAATAGAATTTATTCTCTCCATATTTATTCTTTGATGGAATTTTTTCTATTTGACAAATTTTGATGCTACGGTTTTTCAACTATTAACTGTGATAGAGAGTCTTTCCTATGAGTCTGCAATAGATCATCTATGATCCAGACCCCTTGGTTGATCTTTAGTAAGCCCCCCCACCAACTTTGCTCCCCCTGCCTTCCTTGTTGAAAAGAATAAAGTGATGTTAAGTTAAAATTCCTATTTAACAAACTGTATAGTCATTGGTAACAACTCAAACTTGGATTGTGCTCATGAAAAGATAACTAAACAATTGCGTCATGAGAATGATAAAACTGTTCTTAACAAGAAATTTAGTAACGTTCCTAATACAGTTTGAAAAAATTCTTGACCACCAAAACCAGAATATCACCATTAAAAAATTAAATAAAATAGTATGTTTGCTGAAAAGAAAAACAAAAATATATACTTATCATTACCTTGCTACAAAGGATGTCATTAAAACAGTTAATGTATATGTCGTGTAACAACTTGCTGAACAAAATAAAAGAACTAGAAAAATCAGTCAAAAAAGGTATAGTGACTGTCCCCATCCTATCTTGTTATATCACTTTAAAATCATAAACCCTTGCCAACTGCAAACCCATGTCCGGGGCTTTCAGCAAATAAAACAGCATATACATTTCAAGGTTCATCCAAGCAAAGAGAGAGAGAGAGAGAGAAGAAATTATAACGCAATTAGATATCAAAGCAATTCTCTCGCAGATTTCTGTACAAATTCATTCACATTGAATCCTTATGAGGAATTGTTTTCAACACATTTTTATGAAAAAATCATTGTTAATGGACATGGTCAAATATTTGGAGTATAATTATAAAAATTATTACAAATTCATTTTTGTAGCCAAGTCCTCACAAGAGTGGATCAATAAGTCTGTAGCCTGATGTACGCTGTGCAAGACACTTCAGACACAGGTTACTTCACTACATACAGATCTATTTATAATTCTATTGGGATTACAAGACCTCTATCTGTGCTATTCAATGATAAGGTTCATGCTAAACTTTTCACCGAGTTGAAATATACGAACTGAAACTACCATATTTCATCATCACCACCATTATCAGTCTTTTAGCATCTGTTGTTGGACGTAGACCTTTCCCAGGATTTGCCAGACATCTCTATCATAGGCATCACGGATCCAATACCTCTGAACCTGTCTAGTTTGTCACACCATCTCATATTTTTGCATATGATCTCTGGAGATCTACGTCGTGAGATGTAATGTCCTTCGTTTGTCTGAAATTCTTGCAACATGACCAGCCCATTGCCATTTGAAATTTTTAATGGATTCTATGGTATCCTTGACTTTTCTTCTTTTTTTTTCTAATATACTGCGCTGTCTTGTGATCTCTCCATTACATCAGTACAATGTGATCTTTATTATAATGTGACTCCCCCCGCTTTGGTTACTAAAAGTAATACATTTACTAAATAATACATTTTCATCTTTTTATATAACGCGACCCCCGAATAGTAGTTTGAGGGGTGATAGTCTGATTTGTTTACGATAGTGAAAATTAGTTTTGTCGACCCCCCCCCCCGGTAACAATATCTGGATGGTTTGCATAGATGTTTAAATGTGTCTTTCAAAATGTTTGTTTTGTAATGCCTCACAAACACTTCAAGGGATGCAATAAAACAATTATGTGACCATCCTGATATTGTTATCAGATACACATCTTTACTTTGAATCAGTATTACCAACAAACTAGCTGGAAAAGATTAGTCTGACCCCCTGAGGAATTTTCTCCTGGCCCATTCACAGCAGCCCGAGAGAAAGTACATAGTCTATATCCCTTGTCCTCGGCCTTAGGTTATCTGTAGCAGCCCTAGAGAACATACATAACCTGGTGGCCAGTTGGGGGATGAGGACTATCTGTAACAACCCTAGAGAGAGCACATAGTACCGCCCCCCCTCCCCAACCACTGGTTTATCTGCAATAGCCCTAGAGCAGTAGTTTTGAAACTGGGGTCCGCTGACCACTGGGGGTCCATCAAATATTGCTTGGGAGTCCGCAGCTATGTTCACTTCAAACCTGACATTACGAGTCTTGCACAGCCATCGAAAAACATAATTAGTTTACATCTGTATGATATATTAAAACTTGACCAAATGTAATCTATTTTAAATAAATATGAATTCTAAAGATCAAGAATTGTTTAAAAAAAGAAATCGTAGTTCCTTTATTAGTCTAAAACCTAAACGGTTAAAATAGAAGCCTGCCAGAATATTTCCTCTATAGAAGCGGTCTTTGCATTTTCAATATTCCGAAACCACTGCCCTAGAAAGAGTCCGTAGTCCTCATCCCCAAGAGACTGTAGATGGAGAGCAGTATGAGTATAATTTATTGGTGAGCAGTAACAGAAAGATGGCTGAATGTGTTTAGCCCGCAGTGTCTAAATAAAACTTGATTGTTTCTGCTGGTGGCCTCCTCACACGATAAACGGAGAAATGATTGTATGGCCTGGAAGAGAAACAATCAATAACTGGAATAGAAGCACAACATTAGTTTTTGGCAACATGTGCGGGTTTCTGTGGATATGTCAGTGGGTATGGATAGGCAGGGAGTGGGGAGTATGTGTTGGCACAGGGTGGGGCGTATGCCGAGGCAGAGGGACTAGGATATGTAAAGGCTGTCTAACATATATCATTAACATGAAAGATATATCTACTTATATATGTATGTTTGTGTACATATATAATGCAATGTGTATCTATGAATCTATGTATTTTTTTGTGTGTAACACTATTCAATAAGAGCACGGGTACTACACTCTAATCCTAGGCTGAGGGTGACATTTTGATCACTGGCAGAACACACAGATACTCTGATCTTACGCAGAAGCATCTATTCACATGTAAACAATCTGGTAATTTTTGATGGTTACTAGTATTATTATTTGGAGGAAAACCTCCTTCCGTCTTGACAGACAATGGAATGACACTGGTGACCTCTCCAGGATAAAATCCTCCACAACCTTGTTGATGTAGTCCAAAGGAATACTTTTTGTATCAGCTTGGCTGCAGTAGCTGCTGAGAAGATGTCAAAGTTGACAACCAACTGTCTAAAGAGGGCTCTACTCTTTGGTTTGGAATCAGGTTTCCTTCCCAAGGCTAGAGAGCCCCGTCTGTTCTGCTATTCTACCAATAGCTGGGGAAGTATTAAAGTTAGGCATCTTGTATTTTAAGAGAGAACCCTTAATAGATTATGTCGGCAGATTTCTTTTGCATGTTTCAGCTTAGTGATCCTTGCAAGTCTCAAGTTTTTTATGACCACCCCCTTGGCAGAATACAATTTCACTGAAGATATACTTCAACCTTAATCACACAGCTGAGAGTGTACTCCATTTGCTGCTGAGTGCACAGGGAAAGTTATCCTGAGAAAGTGGTTTTCCCACTCATTGGTCATGCTAGGAATCAAACTCTGTACCTTCTGCATGTATGGCTAATGAGCTAACCATTACGCTATCAGAGCAGACTGGAGGGAGTATTATTATGCTGTAAATGTTATATATGAAATTTATATGGAGGATAATTTTGTGCTAAAAAATCAATATCTTTATTGGTTCAGGTTTGGGGCTCTATTATGGAAACAAGAAAATGAACACTCTGTTCAAAAACTGCGATGTTGTGTGAACATTTTTGGCAGCGTTTGTCTTCATTCATGTTTCTAATAAAACAATTTGTTTCCAATTGAGTCTTCGGGCTAATCCCCGTTAAAACATCCAAAACAAAAATAATGATTGCATCAAAAACAAAACAAAAAATATCGCCCAAAATGCTATAGTTATAAATATATATATGGAGTGTATATAAAAACAGAATAGTCTGCTTTCTTTCTCTCTCACTCTCCTATTTCTTTCTATCTCTCTCGCTCTCCTCTTTCTTTCTTTCTCTCTCGTTCTTCTCTTTTTCTCTGTCTTCCTCTCTCTCACCCTTCTCTCACCCTTCTCTCTCTGTCTTCCTCTCTCTCACCCTTCTCTCTCTGTCTTTCTCTCTTTCACCCTTCTCTCTCTATCTTCCTTTCTCTCACCCTTCTCTCTCTGTCATTCTTTCTTCACACTCCTCTTCTCCTCTTTCTTCCTCTCCTTTTTTTCTCCCATTCTCTTTTCCTCTCTCACCCCTTTTTTTATCTGCTCTCTCCTCTTCTTCCTCTTTTTCCTCTTTCTCTTTCCATCTCATTTTCTCTCTCTTTTCTTCTCATTTTTTCTCTCTCTCTCTTTCCATCTCATTTTCTCTCTCTCCTTCTCAATTTTCTCTCTCTCCTTCTCATTTTCTCTCTCTCTCTCCTTCTCATTTTCTCTCTCTCTCTCCTTCTCATTTTCTCTCTCTCTCTCCTTCTCATTTTCTCTCTCTCTCTCCTTCTCATTTTCTCTCTCTCTCTCCTTCTCATTTTCTTTCTCTCTCTCCTTCTCATTTTCTTTCTCTCTCTCCTTCTCATTTTCTTTCTCTCTCTCCTTCTCATTTTCTTTCTCTCTCTCTCCTTCTCGTTTTCTCTCTCTCCTTCTCATTTTCTTTTCCTCTCTCTCTCCTTCTCATTTTCTTTCCCTCTCTCTCTCTCCTTCTCATTTTCTTTCCCTCTCTCTCTCTCCTTCTCATTTTCTTTCTCTCTCTCTCCTTCTCATTTTCTTTCTCTCTCTCTCCTTCTCATTTTCTTTCTCTCTCTCTCCTTCTCATTTTCTTTCTCTCTCTCTCCTTCTCATTTTCTTTCTCTCTCTCTCCTTCTCATTTTCTTTCTCTCTCTCTTTCCTCCTCATTTTCTTTTTCTCTCTCTCTCTCTCTACTTCTCATTTTCTTTCTCTCTCTCTCTCTACTTCTCATTTTCTTTCTCTCTCCTTCTCATTTTTTCTTCTCTCATCTATTTCTCCCTTTTTTGTACTTTCCATTTTTTCATTTTGAGAATGGATCTTGAAAAGAATAATTCACTCTTGAACAAAACTATTCAAGAAAAAAAAAGAAACTCTCTCTATCTCTCTTCAACCACTCTCTCTTAGGGTCATTCAATTCCTCATAAACGCTGTTAACCATTTTGAGAAGTAGTCATAACCTGAAATCTTCTCTGTACTGCGAACTGTCGACTTCAATTGCAGTTCAAAACGTGGTTGCTGTTGATGTGTAAGTGTCAGCAGCTGCTACTGACGTTGTTTCGAAGCCGATTCCTCCGAACAGAAAGTGCAGTCGGCTAAACTGTTATGGCACGGAAAGTGGAATTGGCAAGCCAAGTTCAAGCTCCGACTGAATTTACATTCACGTCACACTGATGCCCTTAGAAAAGGCATGAAGCCATCGTTTACATAGTATGTGAAGTGAATGATTCATGTGCTTATCGCTTCCAAGTCTATCTTGATTTATTACAAACTTCATGAAATTTCAAAGTCAAGCCAGAGACAGTTGAGTGAGGGGAAAAGTGATGAAATAGAGGTCTGAGCGGGTGTAGCTTAACCATACCCATTGTAAGGGTGATATTTGATACTTTTTTTTCCCATACCCTGCCTTAAGCTGCCTGGAAACAGTGGAGAGTGAAATTGGGAAACTAATACAGCTAAACATTACTGTACCCTAGTATATTGCCCATAAAAAATTAGAGGATTATTCATGCATATGATTAAAGCTTAGTATTATTATACTGCAAAATGTCAGACAAGAATAGGCGACCTATGGCCAGATTTGGCTCGTGAAAAGATTTTGATTGGCCTGCTAGATACTTTGTTTAATTATGATGTTCTAAAGATTCTTTGTTCCTTTTTAGAGGTGTCCTCACCCCTCTATAAGAGGCTCTGTCCGTCTATTGGTTGGTCTATATCCACATTGCTTCTCAGCTGTTTTAACTCAGATTTACTTGAAACCTGGTAAAAAGGTGTCCATTGATAAGATGCTTCTTACTTTGAAAGATATTCTGTTCAAGTTCATGTGATCTGGCAAAAATGGTACTTAAACTTTGTTTTGAAATCAATTAAAATTGATTTTTCTCAGCTGTTTCAAGTCAGATTTATTTGGAACTTGATTAATAAGTATTTCTTGATAAGACACTAACCTAAAATTATATTCTACTCAGGGTCATGTAATCTAGCTATTATGGCATTTAAATTTTGTTTTGAATCATTTTTCTCAGCTGTCTCAAGCCAGATTTATTTGAAACTTGATAAAAAGAGTGTTTCTTGATAAGACACTCTTCACCTAAAATCATCTTCTACTCAGGATCATGTGACCTGGCAATAATGGTGATTAAACTTTATTGTGGATGCCTCGTTGAACTTTAGGTTCTCGTCGATAGATTTAAAAGATGCTTTGTTTTGAATGAATTTTGACTAAATTGAGTTCTTTGATTCATAATTGGCTTCCTTGGTTGGAAGCACAAATGGTTTTCTAACATGTATTATGAATCAGTTTCTTGCAAACTACGAGTAGGATTATTTAAACGGATAATTCTCATGGTTCAAGCTTTCTATAGCATTTATATTGCCCATCATCTTCTCATTAATACACGGTCTAGCCCGTAGGGACGAAAAGATTGGAAACCCTTGGTGTAAAGCCGACTCATCAGCTTATCTCATTGCTATATAGTTAGTTTACAATCCACTTGCCACAATTTGAATTCATTCAATCCATTCAGCGGAAACTCATGAAAAGATAATCGATAAAAGTTTATCCTTTCTTGTTTTGTCTTTTGCAATAGAACAACCACTGATAAACATGCAATTCTTTTTCAATTTTATACCAGTAGAGTACCCATAAAAAATCACAGTATTATCTACGTATGGATGAATCGAATCACAATAGTCCCATGAATGGCCTGACCAGCAAGCCAAATAATCTACAGATTCTTCTCTTTTTGAATGTTTGTGTCTATATATCTATCTATCTATGTGTGTGTGTGTGTGTTTCCAGGTGCTCTTTGAAAAATTTGCTTGTGTTAAACACTTGGCACAATCCCAAAACTTTTTGGGGTCTTTATGGTTATTTTTGGACCAACAATGCTTAATTATCCTTTCGGTTATTTTTGCGACTGGATTTCTTATTTCAGTACAATACACATACATGTATATGATATATATTTCATCAGATTGTCTTTTTCTTTACGTAAAGTTTAGTGTGGACTTTTTTCCTCATCTTGGTTCATTTTTTGAACTCAAACTTTTGGCTGTTGTACCTTAAGCCTGTCTTTAGGCAATGAGTGGATATATGAAGACAGCCGTGGGGTGAAATGGCCGAAATGTTGAGTTCAAAAAATGAACCTAGATGTGGACTACTCTGCTCTAATTTTACTTTTAGAAAAAAATAATCTTATAAAATATTCATCATATTTATCATATCGTATGTGTATTGTACTGGAATAAGTGAACTAGTAACAAAAATAACCAATTGAGGGTTCGGTTGTGGGATGTAATTTGAACATAATCACTGATTGCATTTTTTGTTAAAACTCACGTGAAAATTGCTTGTCATTTATTATGTATGAACAATATAAACAGAATTTTCACTGGAAAATCGACATCTGAGAAATATAAACATCTGGCAAAAATCAGGATATTATACGATTTTAATGAAATTTTCAATACTTATTTATAATAGGACAGATTTCATAAAAAAGATTTTCATTTCAAATATTGGTAATAAAATTTTTTTTTTTCATAGAATTCGTACCCCAACACTTATCGTTTTTATGATCTATTTCATTTATACACGGATATTTTCATTGATTTTCATATATCTAACTGATAAATCTCTTGATATGTTAATTATGTTTACCTTTTTAAGAAGAGTGTCTGGGATGTCTTCTAAAAACTTTACAAAATGATATTCTGTCATCTAAAAAACTCAGACAGAAACTGTTTTTCCTTTGTTTTTTGTTTTCTCTTCCAGATGACTGGTCCAACATTAATACTTACATGGATCCCCAATGCTACTTTGAAGAGAAACCCAAGAAGTATAGAAAACAGTCCTAATCGTTCAGCAATGGGCAGTCCAAAGTCAAGTCCACGACGAACTCCAAAACAGGATTATGCCCGTTCGGACAACCTGGCCACCCCGTCCCCCAGCATGTCCCCCCGCGACTCCTTAGTATCCATGGGGAGCGAGCAGTCTTTGTGGATAGAGCAACGGCGAAGGTCACGGCAACGAGATGATAGCAGCCTCTGTTCTGAGATCTCTGTGGGATCACGAGATGAGACCAGCGATTACGACTCATATCGTGACAAATTTGGACCCAGTAACAAGTCGCAGACAGATTCTGGTGTTGGCACTGACTGGGATCATACGAGCGGACAGTCGGCGCCGAACAACGAGAAGGCCGTTTCGACTACTCGCACCAGAGTCCACAAGGTGGGGGTCAATGTCAACGATTTGGGTAAAGAACATAAAAGAAATACAGACTCTGCAGATTCTTATTCGAAAACGTCAAAATACGATAGCTCTTCCACAGAAAGTGAAGGCATGACCCCAGAGGAGCAGCTGGCTGCTATGTTGAAAAAAAATAAGCTTTACAGGAAGTCGCGGGAACGTCTTGGCTCTGACCGCTCGGTGAGTATCGAGATGGAAGGGGACAACCTTGTCGTCGTGCAAGAGGACAATACACTGAACCTCAACATCCACCAGAAAGAGAAAAAATACGATATGGCAAGTTCGCCATCCACTGACTTTGACCAGACGAGCTTGAGTTCCGATTCAACAGACCCAAGCCCAACTGGGGAACATTATCGACTTATGGTTGGGGAGCTCCGACGGAAATGCGCCGAACTAAATGACCGGCTTAACGAATCGATGACCAATGGAAATGAAGATCTATTGGTCGCTGAAAACCCCGCCTCGGAGACGACGAGCTTAGATTCGTTTAGCTTAGAGCACCATGCTAACGTGGACACTGAGCCATTGCCTCCCCCCCAACTGCTGGAGCACTTTAACGATGGCAGTGAAAGTAACGTACAGAATATGACAATACGAACACCTGATGTTGAAGTCACTCGGTACCGGCTATCATCCTCTTCGACATCTACGTCTGGTCCCGACTCACGTCCACCCACCCCATATCTCTCACCGGATCATTCGGCAACTTCATCACCCAGACATCAGCGGGATTCGTTGTCAGGGAGCAGTTCTTGTTCATTAGCTCATAACCTATGTTTCCCAGAAAACTCAATGTCATATATGCGTAAAAGAAAGGAAAAACGCAGCCCCAAAGAACAAGTTTGTGGGGTGTTTTCAGTTGACCTTGGTACGTATGCTTTGAAATCACGTTTTTGTGTTCAGATGTGTTTTGTATTTTGGTATTCGCTCAAAAGCAGTCTTCACCAGATTCACTCTTGATGTTAAGTCACTTTCTATAAACACATTTTAATTACTTTTTTTTATTAGTATAAAGAACAGTCAGAAGAACAGTAATTAGGAATTATTAAACCTGGAGTTAACTCCCCCTTTTTCAATCAAATGTTTTCATTTGACCTTGGTACGTATGCTTTGAAATCATGTTTTTGTGTTCAGATGTGTTTTGTATTTTGGTATTCGCTCAAAAGCTGTCTTCACCAGATTCACTCTTGATGTTAAGTCACTTTCTATAAACACATTTTAATTACTTTTTTTTATTAGTATAAAGAACAGTCAGAAGAACAGTAATTAGGAATTATTAAACCTGGAGTTAACTCCCCCTTTTTCTATCAAATATTTTCATTTGACCTTGGTATATATGCTGTGAAATCACATTGTTGGGGTCTGATGTCAATTTTGGTATTCGCTTAAAAGCAGCCTTCAGTGGGTTCAATCTTAATGCGCAGTCACTTTCTATGTATACATTTTAATTATTTGCTCTTTTTGATATTATTATTATGATGATAAAGAACAGTGAAAAAACAGTAATCAGAAATGATCAAACCCGGAGTTAACTGCCCCTTT
This sequence comes from Thysanoteuthis rhombus, assembly GCA_963457665.1. Taxonomy (NCBI): domain Eukaryota; kingdom Metazoa; phylum Mollusca; class Cephalopoda; order Oegopsida; family Thysanoteuthidae; genus Thysanoteuthis; species Thysanoteuthis major. The sequence continues at coordinate 33,889,769 of OY735240.1, read as the reverse complement.
TTTTTTTTTATCAATTATTACTTCATTAGATAAATTGTATGAAAAATATGTGGCACCTTCAGAATTGACAATTGCTTTATCTTTCAAGTTAGAGCATTTTAAGGGGTATTGCACGAAGATCTCACTATGATGCGCCATTTTAGCTGCCTTTAGATAACACACTCAGCCACAAACAGAAATCGGATCATTATAATATAAATTGGCTGGTCCAAACTATCTTCAACACAAAGTGATATTGATTCAGCACTTAGTGAGGAACAAAGTCACTGTTAATGTTTAGGCTAATACTACACTGTGGTTGAATTGGGATACACCTGATTATCGTAAAATAAATTTGAGATCAGAGATTCCAGGATTAATACCAGATGTCAGCTAATTTGGCTCTGACCACTCAGTGAGTATCAAGATGGAAATTTGAAATGCAGATGTATAATTCAAAAAATGTATTTTTGCTTTAATTTAGTGCTTTTGGGGCAATTTATTAAAAACATGATCATAATTTAGCTGGACCTGTAGAAATTCCACGGGTGTTGATAACAAAGATTATCCATTAACTGTTAACTCGTGCCTCTGCTTTTCTCTCACACTTTACCTATATCTTCTCATTCTTTCCCTTATCACTTCCAATTTTTGCTGTCCGTCCATACTCTCTAATTAAACGACTTGACATTTTTTCTGCCTTCTCTCTTCATATCTTCTAATTAAACTACCTAACCTTTCTCCTTAGGTTATTACTAAAAGCATATCAATTGAATGCAGGTAGCCATTCCTCTTCTTATCCTCTTATTAAACTACCTAACTTATTAAACTTCCTACCTTCATCCTTTGTATCCCCTTTTTTTACCTAACTTTTCTCTCATGTTATTACCAAAAGTGTTACATCGAAACACAGCAAGGAACAAGCAAAATAATATTATAGATTTCATAAGACCAGCTAAGTATGATTTGCTAAAGACGGGGAATATTACTAAAATGTCTTTAGTAGGACTATGTTGTTTAGTATACTAGTTTTACAAATCATTAAGATCTTTATTCTAACTGGGTATTAAATTCTTGATAGCTTATGCCGTACTAAGTTTAGCTTATTACATATATTATTCACTAAAAATGACCAATAACAATGAATTGTCCATTGTGTAATGAATCACCCTGAAAATTCAGTTAAAAGGGAGAGTGCTGGAATAATTGATCCAACATGCTGTTTCTTAAACTACTGCATTGTCAATCATTATGTATGTTGTAGTCAGACTATCTTCCTTGTCCACGTGTTTATTCATTCACAATGTTTGGCCTGTGTCCCCCCACCAGCCTTTGTTGGGTGTTGTTGATTTTAGAATGCAGAATCATTACTCAGGCCAGTGAAAATAAGAATTGGAGAGTACAGAAAAGCCGTAACATGTGGCGACACGTATAAATCTGGAATGGTAGACCACACTTGGAGAGAACAGGGTGGGCACAGGTCCCTATGCAAATTCAGTGACTGAAGGAAGCGAGATACATACTTTCTTCAGTCAAGCCAATTACCTGACCAAGCATTGATAGTAATAACATCTGGGAGTCTCACATCATAAGAGACTTCTACAAAAAGCAGAACAGATTACCCGATGCAAGGAGGTAACACAGAAGTACCCTAATAACACAGCCTGGATATACAAAACCAAACCGGATGTGATGTGTCCAGTCTAATCGAGCATGCGCTCTGAGTAGTAATCCCATGTTCTAGAACCAACAACATCTAGCGGGTACATGTGAATAAATTATCAGATAGATAAGGAAAATAGTCCACCCTTATTATACATAATAATTGATACATTCAAAGTATTTTGGTGGCTTTCAACCTCAAGTCTTTATCAAAAAATCTCATTTAACGAGTACTAAATTTCCTTATGTTTTTTATTATTTTAATCTTATTCTTCTATATATATAATTTTATACATAATTTTCTATCAAGACCAAAAAGTGTAAATTAATTAATTTTTCAAGTGTTTATTTCATTCATGTATTTTTAACATTCCACATATATGCAAAAACTAGGAGTGACACAAAATTAACTGAGAAAAATTATTAGAATTTTTCGAGTTTACATTGATTTAACTATCTTAGAATTTAGAATTGGATTTTTAGGAATAATATTTTTTATTGAATACATCTCTACCCCCAAGAATACTTATTTAAGAATAGAAAAATTAAAATGTCTGGGTAGATTGTTATCTGCCCTTCATGTTTCATTCATCCTGAATTCAATTCTCTAATTTCATTCATCCCGCCCCGCTGAATAATCTCACCCCCCCCAAGTAATTTCAATCACCCCCAATAATTCACCCTCTCGCCAAATAATTTCATTCACCTCCCCCATCAAATAATTTCATTCACCTCCCCCATCGAATAATTTCAGTCACCTCCCCCATCAATTGATTTCATTCACTTCCCGCATTGAATAATTTCATTCACCCCCTCCCGCCAAATAACTTCATATTACCCCCCCCGCCAAATTATTTTTTCACCCCCCCATTATTTCCCCCCCCCCCCGACAAATAATTTCATTCACCCCCATCAAATAATATCATTCACTCCCTACCTCAAAAAATTTAATTAACCCTCCCGCCCTACCAACAAATAATTTCGTCCACCCCCTCCCCCAAAAGAAAAAAAAATTTATTCACCCTCGGGTGAATCATTTTTCAGTTCAAGAAACACTGATCCGACAGTGTCTGTTAAGCATATTGATTAATACAAATATATTTCCTTGCATTTGATAAGACGACTCCTGTTGTAGCATCCTTGTATTAATTCTTATCTGACCCAGGATTCATCCCTTTGGCCCAAAAATGTATACAATATCCAGTCTTTGGTGGGGGGAGGGGATCAGTTGCCCCAGGACAGCATATCCCCCATTGTTTTAGAATTTTGGGCAAAAATGCACCTCAAACGACCAGAACAAACGAATGAATGAAACAAAACTTTTGATAAGTCGAAAATGATGAAAGAAGGAGAAGAAAGAATTTGTTGGAAGAAGCTTCTGTTTTCCCAGGACTAATCCTCTTGGGGAGGTGCTGCTAAATAGTGTTCATTTTTTTAAAGAGTTGTGTTAGGTTGATGAGAAAGGAAAAGAAAGTTTTTACCACAAAATGAATGTTCTTGTTCTTCATATGTGCTTTTCTTTGTGTTGGAGTTTTTGTTCTTGACCATCTGGGAATATTTTCTATGAGGTGATGGTAATATTTCTTCTGTGGAGTTGTTTTCAGCAAATAATGAATCTTTATAAATCCCTGATGGGAAGGATTGGTTCGGGTTGCTTTGAGACGGTTGTGTTATCCGACTCTTTACAGGTGGTTCACTGGATCAACCACGTGATGTTATAGGGTTGAGATCCAGAAAGCAAAAAAGAGGGAAGGACTCGCTGCGATCCTGCTGCCAAGGTTTAAGGGAGTTTTTCTGGCATTCACATTGGCTGTATTTTAGCCAATGATTAAGTAGGGAGCTTGTACTCGGATTTATATTTTTGAGACATGTAGTTACATTTGTGGATTTCTATGAACTTTTTTTTCCCTGGTTTCACATTTCTTTCGATTCTTTTTTTTTGTGCACATGCTGGTAAAAATTCCAACTGTTCTACTAAAAAGAGGAGGGTCATCAGTTGGCCTGACGTCTTCTTGACTGCTTGCTGGAAAATGGGGAATTTTTGTTCTGGCTCACGTGTACGGGTGATATGCCCTACATCAAACTCAACCTTGTATCAATTTCCACCCTCGTGGGAAGTGGGGAATGAATAATCACATACATTAATTATTATACGGACTATTCAACTTGTTTTAGCCATCTAAATGGTCGTAAAATGGCTATCACTGTTTCAAGTCCATTTTGGCATTTTTTTCTAATGCTTTCCCAAAGTTGATTTAGTGCCTGAAAATTTTGAGTTGGTAACACACTTGAGGACCCCCCCCCCCAATTTTGACTTGGCTCTGCCGCTGTATCAATTATTGATTAATTACAAGTATGGGGATCTAAGGGTTACTTTTTAACAATCCTCTATTATTCTAATTGGCATAAATATATCCTATACTATAGTGCCCAGGCGTGGCAAGAACGGATGGGTAAGAGGGAGCAATCACCCACAGAGTGCAAATGTGAAAGGGCATAACATTTCCTATGACCTATAGTTAGTTATTGTCATTCCACTCAATCGTCAACAGAAGACAATGACCCTTCAGCACTTGTGATTCTGTCCACCAGTCTCTTTGATATATTTCCTCGTAGATTCCAATTTCCTGTTGGTATATCATGGATTGGCATTTTTGTAAGTCCTGGTTTTATTGTTGTTTTTGTTGTCTCATGCGTTAAGTGGTTAATCTTGTTATTCCTTCAGTCTGAACTGTTTTCGAAAATATAAGATGTGAAGTTAAGCTGGTATTATTTACATGCTTTGTTATTGATTGAGGACAATGCTCCTCAATCTTTCGTGATGCTTTTTATTAGTCTCTTCCAGTTTCAATGCCTATTAATAGTCCAGTAAAAAAAAAAAAAAAGCTGTTTTGGGAATCTTTGGAGATATCATGTGGACAGATGGAACTTTTGAATATATTGTGTAGTGTGGACAGATAGCTACAATGTAGGTGAGATAATTGTGTATGGATTCACTGCAAAATTTAATCACTGTTTTCATAACCTATTGCTCAATCTTCCATGAAAATTCATTGAAATTCATTAAGAACTTTTAGAGGTATTGTATAGACCGACAGATACTAGTAAATATATATACCTCTTTCAAGTTTGTTCGCAGAGGTAAATAAAGACAAACTTGTAATTTGATTTCATTTGGAATTACTGAGGAAACTGCTTATTGTGATCATTTTGGGGATGGAGTCTTTTGGATAACAATAAACGGCTGATAACATTAAGCAGAGGATACTCAGGAAGCTGATTATTGTGATCACTTTGGGTTGGTGTCTTTTAGATAAGATATATATATATATATATATATATATATATATATATATAATACAAACCAGGAATACAATATGATATAATATAATACAATATCTAATGTGTGATGGGTTTATTTCATAAAGTGCTCGATACATTCAACACTAAGCATCAAGTTGATTTAGAATAGAGCTTGGAATATGATGAAATAAAAGATTCACAACACAAACATGTTTATGTTTCAGCCCTGTTTGGGTTTCTTCAAGAACATAAAAAATGAACGTAAACAGCCTTAACCGGGGTTTGAACATGGCTCACTGATTTTATTGTTTGCAACATTAACTGTTTCACCACTCACACCTCCTTATATAGTTCTGGTCACAACTTTGGTATCCTTGAATTCTGTGTATAAACTGTACAATGTCTTCAGAAACAAATGGAAAACTACTAAATTTGTATCATCAAAATATTTTAAGATGTCCAAAGTAATTTGATGAAAAAGACATTATTTTGCAACTTACGTATAGTAATTTTAATTTGAAACTTAGAGATAATGAAATTAATTTTTAGTTGATAGAATGATCAAAGCAGAGATAGATTTTAAACATCAAAGTGATAGCCGTCTTGTTAGATTGTGATAAATTTGAAAAGCAACAGGACTTATTCCGGAACTAAAAAGCCTCTCCTACAAAGAAAGACTTGAGAAATCAAAATTAACAACTATGAAAGAAAGAAGGATAAGAGGAAACGTGATACAAATATTTAAAATATCAAAGGCATCAACAACATCCTTGCTGAAAAATACTTTAAAATGAATAAAAGAAAAGAAAATAAAATAAAAAAATAAAAAAATATATACATAATTATATATATATATATATATATATATATATATATATATATATATATATATATATAACTGTTTTGTTTTTAAAATCCCTGAAATAGTTATCTGGTAGACAACTGATGATATCAACAAGAAACAATTCATACATAGTACAATAATAACAAAGTATAGGGAAACGGGTAATAAAAATGACTGTAGAAAATTACAAATATTCCATTGACAGATATTGGGAGATAAGTGACTGAAGTGACACAAAAAAAAAATTGATTGAAAAAGTTTCTTTTAATGTTTAGCATTTAAAGCTTTGTAGACATTATATATATATATATATATATATATATATATATATATATATATATATATATGTATATATATATAAAGAACATTGTAGAAAAAAAATCAAGAAGTGGCTTCTTTTCTCAAAGAGTTGCCAACAATTGGAACACATTGTTGGATCCAGATCCAAGACTTGTCGAAGCTAAAACTGTGAACAGCTTTAAAGAAACAAATACAACTATTACACAACCTACAAAATACAAAATTGGAAAAAGACAAATAATTTAACTCTCAAAACTGAAAGCAAGATACAAGCACAAATATTTGGAAAATAACTTTTGCTTGCTATATATCTTATCTTATCTTATTCAAAATTGGGGAGGAATTGAGTAAACCTGGGATCACCAGGGGAGGGATATGACCTGAGACTCGAGGAACCACTGGACTACAGTCATGTAAGGCCTATATAGGTTTGAAAATACGCACTCCAACCCCACCCTTTGTATAACATTTTTTTCTGTGCGTAACATCATCATATATCAATATGGCTCTTTTAACAGCAGTGTAGATCACTATCATTTGAAATGATCTACAGTCATTTTGCGGTTAATGTATCATTAGGCCTAGACAACATAAAAAGAATAAACAATTAAACAATTGCTATGGCTCTTTTAACAGCGGTAGAGATCATTATGATTTACATATCGACGTGAATGTAGTTTATGGCTTTTTTTGATATTACTAAATTAACTCAAATACAATGTGCTCTCAAATATAAAGTGAGGCTCACTTTTCATAGCTACATATGTGTATATTAGCCAAATATCCATCCCACAGACAGACAGGCAGGTTATTTAGCTGATATATATATATATATATATATATATATATAGTGTTATATTATATAGAAACTCTTATTTGAAATGGTTAATGTATCATGTGGCCTAGATAATGAAAATAGCTGTTTAGTTCAATGGTAAGAGCAATGCTGCATTGAAGCGGCTATCCTATCAGTAGCAGTTTTGATTCCTGCAGCAGCCTCATTTTCTTTAATTGTTCATTTTATTTACGTTGTTTTGGCCAAATGATACATTAACCATGTAATGAAGGGAGATCACTTCATATAAGATTTTCTATATAATATAATGCAGTTTATAATCATACTGTCAGACCATTTATATCCATTTCTTAATACATATATATATATATATATATATATATATATATATATATATATATATAAAGTAAGGGTTCAGTTTTGCATTACAGTTACCTTATGAATTGAGCCACACCCCTTGGAAATGTTTAGAAATGCTTTTTTTCTCTCAAAACATTTTAAGATAATTTTAATTTAGGAAAAATTTTCCTTCACTTTTAATCCCTTAGGGTGGGTTTGTCCTCACCTTCAATCCTTTGGAGAATTATACATTAACATATAAGATGAGATATGTGCGTGGACGGAGAGTAGGTTCCCACTTCGGCATTATAGTTATGTTGTAAATAGAGTCCCCTCTGAAATTATTTGAAAAAGATTTTCTCTCAAACCTTTGTATCTTAAAACCTCCAGGTCTATTGAGTATGCAAACCAAATTTGGTTGGGCTAGACCCATGTTTGAGTTCTTTTTATTGCATGACACTCTAACAGACACCTCTCACTTATATATTTACAAACACACAAACATCTCTCCACTTAAATGCACATGCACATCTCTCATTGAAACAAACTCAGACACTTCGCACGTATGTATTTATGTTTATTGTGGATACCCTCTTCATAGGTTCAGTGAGTAGGTATGCCAACCAAATCTGTTTCGGCTGCACCTATATTTAGGTACTTTTTATAGTGTGACAGACAACCACAAAATCAGGCCACTTTTACTAATATATTTACAAACAAACAGACACGTCTCATTTGTACATTTTAAGATATGCTATTGTTTCTTATTACATTTGTGTATGATGTAAGCCTCTGTTTTTTGCCCTGATTTTCCATATTAAATTTCACGCATTGGATGCCAAGTAAATACAGTAAATAAACAAATAGAATGAATTAATGTTTAGACAATATTCGTTAACAGTTCCCCGGTGAAAAGTCTACCATCGATTGGGCCTGTTGTATAAAATTTCTTGGGAGCCCTTCTATTTTTGTAGTTAGCTATCATTTTTAAACAAATCAAAACAAAAATCAAATATTCATAAAGATATGATATTTGATCTAAAGGAAAGTCCTTTATGGGTCAACAATCTATCTCTGTGTAATGCAGACTATTTTCAAACAAGTTCAATCGAGACCTTTTACTTTGATTACCCTCAAAAAATGAAAAGATATCAAAATATTTTCTAAGGACATATTTTGTGGGGATCTCTAAAATCCTGAGGGTCTATGTAGCTACCCTGTTTATACTGCTTCTTGTACGGCCGTGACCGTATCCTGAAATACTAGTTTTGCAGATGCTGTACTTATCTTGCTAGAAACAAGTAACGTGTGTTCATTAATAAAAAATGAAGCACCAAGTTGAACTTTTATCGAACTCGGGGAATTAGGTCAATCATCCATCATTTCAAAATCAATTTGTTACGGGGAGCTTTTACCTTTGAGTGCTTAGAAAATGATGGTTACACTAAAGCATTGGTTCTCAAACTGTGAGCCGTGGCAGGATCATCATCAGTCTTTTAACGTCCGTCGTTGGACATAGACATTACCCAGGATTCGCCACTCTTCTTTATCGTGGACATCGTGGAGCCAGTATTTTCTAAATTTGTGTAGTTCATCTCTCCATCTTGTATTCTGTTGGCCTGGGTTTTGCACGTGATATCTGGAAATTCATGTTGTGAGTCTTGATGTTCATCGGTTGTCTTTCATAGTTTCTTAATAGATTCTATGATGTCTCTGACTCCCGTTTTCTTCCTTATACTGTGCTGTCTTGTGATCTCTCCATGTAAGGTTGAGCATGATTCTCTCATGCGCACGTTGCATACTTCTCAGTTTGCAGGTTTGTCTCTTGGTTAGGTTCCATGTTTCAGCTCCATAAGTAACTATCGGGAGAATGCATTGGTTGTATACTCTTCTTTTTAAGATTATTGGGATATACTTGGCAGGATAGTATGCTGCAAATATCTCCCAAGGGTACCATAAAAATCTGAATTGAATGTGTCTGGTGTGGGTATTATGGCTGTCCTCTTTCCACCACAGAGCAGCCAATCTAGTGTTTTTTGTAAGATCTCTTTTTTGTGACAAATGATGGGACGGAAGGGTGATGAGTATATATATATCAGTATACTGATATATAAGTTTTGTCCATTAACTACTCAACACATTCAAGTTTCACAATATATGTTGGCGTATTTGGAAAGATTTAAGTGGTGCACTTTTGAGATAGTTGAAGCACCCTATTGAGCTGCGGCACATAGTCTGAGAACCTTTGGCTTAGAGTATTGGTACAACAGAACTTCAGTTTGGGGGAGACATAAAAGAAAGTTTTGATGTAAATATTTCATACTCCCAAGAAATACTTCCTGTCTCCAGTAGCTGTCGCACACACGCACACATACAAGTAAAAAGGGGAAAAAAAAGGTCAAGAACATTTCAAATGGCTTCTGTTCTGTTCTTAACAATGATTCAATCTGAAACACGGAGGAAGTTGACACCTTTGGTAAACGCCAGCAGACAAAGTGCTTGGCACACCTCATACGACAGCCAAATACCGCCAGCACAAAACACCTTCGCTTTAATGATAATAAATCAACGAAACCAGGAAAGCAAATAACGTTGGTAAATGCCATTGTAGAAAGTGAACAATTTACAGAAGATCATTTTTATGGATGAGCATCAAACAAGAGAATTGATAACGGCTGATTCTTCAGAATTGTAGCTTCTCCATGTTTAGCCACGCTGAATGAAGTTGAAAGATGATGATTACACACACACTCCACACCCTCAAGTACCTCCCACATAGAACCCTTCCCTCCCTCTCTCTGTTCTTTTATGCCAGTTGTGCCTTGACAAGAAGATATCTGGTTTATCTTATTGGTGAAGAACAGCCACTATCGGATCACCGTAGCCCCACAAATCTGCTGAACAACCAACCAATCAACCAACTGGGTTACAGATTCTTCTTTCTTTGCTTGACTGTGCGTGTGTTTGTGGGCACTCCTGGCTTCATTATTGGGGCTACAACCTTGAAAATTTGTTTGAGTACACCACTAGGCATCATCTAAAAAATTTTTTTTTCAGAAAAAGTGCTTTTATGGGACTCTGTGATCAGTTTGGGACCAACCAACAATATGTAAATCTTGTACATGTGCGGGCTATACTATTCCTGCAAGATACGGATATTGTTGATTAGTCGTTAAATGTTGCTTATTCACTGACTGAACAGAGGACGTTGAAGTTGCTTTCCATGTCACATGACCCATGAAGCAATCTCAGGTGTCCATTTCTTGGATAATCCATGGATATCCATTCATCATTTGTATCAATCGTGTATTTTATTTTGCCGGGCAAGGGTGCTAGCCTGACACCTTAGCTGGACTGTCTTAAAGAGCTAGAGGGCTCCAGCTGCCCTGCTATTTATCCATGGTTAAGGGGAAAAATGGCATCATGCCATTTCAAAAGGCTTTGGTGCAAAATGGGCATAAACTGTCCCAGCTGGAGTTTGAACCTGGTTTGCCAACCCAATTTTTTATAAACTATCAGACCACCTTGGCTTGGGGGACCTTATCTGATCAGCATATTCTATAACGGGTGTAAATCAAAAATAAATTCTCGGATCCACCACAAAATCCAACCAATTCTTCTTTATCCCACAGCCTATCCTTTCGGAAAATTTCGTTGAAATTCATTGAGAACTTTCAGAGATATTGTGTGGACAGACAGACAAACATGAGTGAATGAATATATCTGTTTTAACTTCTTTAGCAGAGGTAAATCAAGAAATTAATCTGATTAAGAATATGTCTTTTATGCCTTTCTTCTCATTTCCTGGTCATCGTAGGATAAACAAGCCTGGTTAGTTACTCAATAGAAACCGTCATGTGACCAATGTCTTTTGGTAGCATGCTGTTTTGGGGGTGATCAATTAAAAAAATTTGGAATAGTCTGAAATTTCAAAAAAAAACAACAAATGTGAATGTTGATGGACACAAACGAGTGGACCAATTTAGCATAAACATACATTGTAAATTGAACCCTCTCTCAGTTTAAAACCTATTTAGGTGGTAATTTTCCAAGAAAAAACAAAAGGAGTAAGTGTTGAAATGTATAACACATACTTATGTCGATAGCCAGCCAGCCAGACCAACTTGAGAACTGAAGAAACCTAAGCTGATGTTGACAGTTTCTAGTATTTCTAAACAATGATCATATTCTGGGGAAATTATCAGAGTTTGCCCATGTATGGTTGTTATAGCAACATGTCAGCTCACCGTGGTTTGTGCAAGGCTTGCAACAATGAGATCAATATTTGATTCTCAACACCTCATGTTGAAGAGCCAATAGGGTTGCTGAGTCATTGGAGGTACCTACCACTATTCAATGAATAATTTATCTTTAGAATTGGGTCAAAATTTCTTGAGTCTAACAAGAAGAGATGTTGAAGTAAATAATATATCACAATATCATCAATGATGATACAGTAAGGTGAAGCATCACGTCTCTCTGGAAACAACCCTGAATGGAATATTGAGGCCAGTGATGAAGTCACGGTCTCTGTTGCACGTGTCAGCTTAGTGATCCCTGCAAGTCTCAAGTCTGGTCAAGACCAGGACTTTATACCTAAGTCTTTATGATGACTTCCTTGGCTAGATGCAAGTCCACCACATGGATAACCTTATCCTAATCACACAGCTTAGAGTGTACTCAATTAGCTGCTAAATGCACAGGGAAATTTGTTCTAATGGAGTCTTCTGCACTCCTTGCTCATTCCAGATATCAATCCCAAGACCTTCTGCGTGTGAGGCAGACCTGCTAACCATTACACTATCCAAGTAGACCATAATATAATACTGTAGTCCCTTGGATTTTGCGAGGTTTGGGGTGCAGACCCTTCCCCACCCTGCTAAATTCTGCAAATAACTTTAGATCCCACCAAGCTCACACACACTTTGCTGTAGTTATAGAACTTGCACTGCACAGACACAAACATGTAACAATTCTAAACTGGATGTTTACTTTTTGTTTTGACAAAAAATAAATATTTAGTTTTAATTTAATCATTCATCTATCTAATCAAAGACAAGGATAAAAAACGACTATATTTTTTACAATCAAAAGTTTATTTAATCAAAATTAAATCAGACTTCTTTATGAAAAAAATAAGTAAATAGTTTTATTTGCTAATTAATTTCGCTGATCTGGTGTAACGTATATATTGGCACAATATTGCTTTCATGGACCCAAAGTCTGACTTCTTTCAAAAAGACACTTCTCTTGTAGCATCAGCTGGTGTGATGTGATGTAAACAATTTGATTTTTTTTACCTGTGTTTTGTCAACGGAATTTTTTTTTCTTTTGATACAATATGAATTCAATCAAAACAGTAACAATTTAAATTTACTTAGCTTTATTTAAAGCTTTTGATGTTCAGATAAATCCGATTAGTAAAGAGAATTTATCACTGACACCCAAACGGTTATTCACAATAAAACTGTAGGAATTTTATATTGTTTTAAATTAGTTCCATTTAACCAATCAATGTAATTTAATAGTGAATTTATTTTAATTCAATTCAGTTCAAATCATTATAATTTGATCAAAAACTAAAAAATTTTTTATTTATCTATATGTTTTGTGTAATGAAGTAAATCATATTGTTATTTCCATTAAAATCATTTTATGTAAAAAAAAGATGGTTTAAACAACAGAAAAAAAATTTGAACCATGTAGAATAGTGTGAATTTTAAAACATGGTTGAAAAGTGTATATTTGATGGTTGACCATACGACTAATACTCTATTGAGGTAGAACATCCTCCCAATCAGACTTTTAATGGTCATAAAACATCAGTTCAGTTAACCTCATTTCAGAACCAAATCAAAACGGTAATCGAAAAAGGCTAGGTGTAGTTTGAAGAAGCAAATCCAAAACAAATGGTTGTGGTCAAATAAATAGAAATATGTACACATTCTCTTGATTTTATTGATTGATAAATTTTAATCCCCACCCCCTGCTATTATTTGGTATTCACGAGTACTTTAATCAAATTTATTTTGATTTTGATTAATTAATTTTTTGTGTGATCTACAAACCCAGTTCCAGATATTTTTATCGGAAGATGTTGCTTTTTTTATCAAAAGTCTAAGAGAATAGCTTCCCTTTATTAATAAAAAAAATCTGTGAATAATCAAGTACTGAAATTTCAAGTCTGTAGGGACTACTGTTCAGTGAACCCTTATTCTAACTATACTATTTAATGATGCTTATGTTCTTATTGCATGTTTGTCTTTATATTCTCACAAGAATATTGTCGGAGATTAGTTCGCAGCAACAGCACATAAGGATTTCAGGGCATTATTTTTAAAAAATTAAGATCGTACCTTTAGAAAATTAGTTATCAAATAAAATAGTATATTTACTTATTTTTTTCATTATGATGAAATAAAGTTTTGATTGTAAAAGAAATAGTTGTTTTTATCTTTGTTTTTGATTAGATAAACTCTAAAAGTATACCTTTAATATAATGCTGCCTAAATTAATTGCTCCTATTAACTTTTGAAAATATATTATTCCTTTAATTTTGCATTAAAAACTTACCTGTTCAAGGTATTTTCCAAGAATTTACTGATAAATTCAGCTAACGAGCAATTATATATCACTATGTATATGGTTAGCATAATTATTTTTAGGTTCATTCATTTTATTCGCGGGCCTGTATCTTGTACATTGGGTATTAGACTTTGAAAGAGTAATAAAAATTCATTTTTGTTTGTACTTTTCGGCTTCTTATTATTGGTATAAAATGCACCCCTTATAACAACAAATTTTTATTTGTATATCATACCAATTTATGTGTGTGTGAAAATATTTACTTCATACTTTTTTGGTATTGTTATATTAAGTAAAGAATATAAAAATAGTGCCTTGCAATTGGTTGATGCCTTGCTAGTTGGTTTCATAAACAATTGCGTGAGTAGTGAGCTATATCCTCAGTGGGTGCCCAACTATTGTGGTCCTCAGTCTGACTAACATAAGCTTACTGGATCTATCTATCATGTGTATGTATAGAAATACATTTCATTACTATATATATATATATATATATATATATATATATATATATATATATATATGCTCTTCCATAGGAATAGAGCATTCTGGTGGATGGGGAATTTAACCTATAATAAATATATCACTTAAATTCAGCCTTACTGACCGTCCAATTCCGTAGCTCAGAGGTAGGCTATCGGTCACCGGATATGAAGCGAAAGTTTCAATCCTACCTGGTGGTACTGGCTGGGATAATGGAAAGTCTATAGTCACCCTGAAGAGTTGTAATACAACGAAACAGCTGTCTGTGGATGACACAATAATATATATATATATCTCGTCTAGAAAGCTTTTCAGTTTTAAACACTGAACACATTAAGAAACTTTTTTGCGTCACTTCAGTCACATATTTCCCAACCTCTGTTAATATAATCTACGTAATTTTTTTCAGTGTTTTTGTGTTGCTTTTTTTCTCCAAAGTCTGTGAGAACAGCTTCCCTTTTTTTTATATTCATTTTAAATAAAGTGTCTGGGATCAACTGATTTTGATAACATTATCGATGATTATGATAAAGAGCTGCCCCTGCTTATCTGTGTAAGCACTCAAACATATATGTTTGTGAGCAAATATAAGTGTATTTATATAAATAGAATGATAAAGTAAATAAAATACATGCAGATGTAATAAGTATGTATGTGTGTGTTTATATATATTGTGTGTGTGTGTATATATATATATATATATATATATATGTGTGTATATATATGTGTATATATATATATATATATATATATATATATATATATATATATATATATGTGTATAAGGACATGTAACTAGTGAATGTAAACATTTTGTGCAGTCGTCGGCAACTGGCCATCTTGAAAATAACAGATGGCTGGTTGCTGACGATTGCAAGAGGCACAAAATGTTTACATTCATAGGGTACACATCCTTGTAATTCTCATTTTATATATTTATCAATCGCTATATTTACTGTGTTGAATATTGAGCTCTGTTATTAAACACCTACAATGGATAACATCTGTTTTGCTCATTAGAAATTGGGGTAATATATGAATTATGTAATCTCTCTCTCTCTCTCTCTCTATCTATACATACATATATATATATATATATATATATATATGTGTGTGTGTGTGTACACAGCCAGGGCTGTATAGGCTGTGGTCTGAGCATGGAATAAGGCTCAGCACCATGATCACTGTCTACTACATGCTGATCATCTTATCATAAGCCTTGGAAACCTGGACATGGTATGACAACACCTGAAGAAGTTCAAACTGTTCCACATGAGATGTCTGCGTAAAATCTGCAATATCTCATTGAGGTGTTATTGATGGGGGCCCAACTGCGTTGGTTGAGCCATGTAGTCTACATTGAATGCAACAGCATATCCTAGATACTACTCTATGGAGAGCTTGCTCAGGGCCACAGATCCTTCAGGTGTCAGTACAAGGGGTACAATGATGTCCTCAGGGTGACCCTCAAGGCCTGCAACATTGCGGCTGTCAGTACAAGAGGTACAAGGATGTCCTTAAGGTGACCCTCAAGGCCTGTAACATTGCGGCTGTCAGTACAAGAGGTACAAGGAAGTCCTTAGGGTGACCCTCAAGGCCTACAACATTGGCACTGGGAAGTCATGGCTACAAACAGAGCTAGTTGGTGGAAGACCTACCATGAGTGTCGAGAAGATTTTACGTGAGGTTGAATGTTAAAGAAGCAGCTGCGATGATATACATACTACAATGTACCACAAACCCAGCTACCTTCTGGAGTTGACTTTGTCTGCCTGGACAGTCAGTGCCGGTGCCTCTCACGCATTGGACTTGTCACCCACCACAGACACAATCATTCTTACCATCAATAGTATGGGAAGAAGAGAGATCTGTTGAACCCGACAGCTGAGTCCATCATCGTATATATAAATAAAAGAGTGTGTAGTGTAAGAGTGTTTTTAGAAAAAAGCTGATTATTCTGATGTTAATGAATGTCTTAATGATAAGATATTATGTTTGTATAAATGAATTCTCTGCTAATTTGACCAATCCAATACTAATTGACCGACTTTTTCAAGTGTAGGATTATTTTTTATCTCTACGGTTAACTTTATCTTCCTAATTAGTTCCTACTTATGTATATCATATAACACACATTTTAAAAACTTTTCATGCTTATATATATATATATATATATATATATAATCATAAACTTAGCACTTTGAGAAGTCTAGTTAATAGATTTTGTAATTTTATACACTCCTTCAAACCATGACTGTTGAGCTTATCTTTCTAATTAGTTCCTACTAATGTATATCACATAACACACATTTTGCGAAACTTCATGTATATATATATATATATATATATATATTTATATATATGTGTGTGTGTGGATATATATATATATATATATATATATATATATATATATACAGTATATGTGGTACAAATCAGGCTAGCAGTATAAAATGATATAATAATATATTAATAATATAAAGCCATTTCTTAAATGTAATGGATTTATTTCATAGAGTGTTCGATATATACAACTTTTTACTCTAGAAGTTAAGTTGTTTTAGAGTAGAGCTGGAAATAAATAGTAGAATGCTGATTTGCTACACAAACTAGGTTATATTTCTACCCTCTTCAGGCCTCATCAGGCAAATCTGATGAGGCCCAAAGAGGGCAGAAATATGACCTAGTTTATGTAGCGAATCCACATTCTAATATCTATCTATCTATCTATATATCTATATTTATGTGTATATATATATATAATCATAAACTAAGAATTTTGGTTAAGAGATTTTGTAATTTTTAATACAAACAGTTCTCCAAATCATCCAATGACGTCTCGTCATAAAAAAACTTTCCAATCCCTGTCAATGTACTGCATTCAGATACTTTGTGTTATACACAGAATGCTGAATTCTATTATTGTTGTTCAGAGTTGAATTTTAATGTTATACATTGAAATGCTATTGCAGAGATCATCATATATATGTATATAACCACAGCCCCCCCCCGTCCCTGTACGATTTGCGGGTTTTCCATAATTTGCGGTTCAGTCATGATTTATTTAATAAATATACTTTTGGGAGTTTTGTGGCATACCATGAAAAACCATATCATAGAAAGTATGCTTTGCAATATATACAAAGTATAAAAAGTTTACTTCATAAATTCATTGAGCAACTACCACAAACTTTTGGAACTTGTAATCTATCATTTTATTGTAATAATCTTTGTGTTATTAATAAGAAGAAAGATTTTTAGGAAATTATCTGCTAAAAATTATTTTTGCAAACAACATCAACCTGGAGATAATCCTGGCTGAAAACTTGGTTACAGTCATGAATGGATGGGAAATAAAATTTAAAAAATCCTAATTGGCTCTGAATCGGAAAATAAGGATTAAAGAGGAAAAAAAAAATTTGTTTAGTTTTGTTGATTTTTTGTTAAAATACAGTGTACATTTTTTATTTTTACCAAAAAATTTTGCTGGAAATATTTTATTATAGTTTTTTAAAAACTGTCATCAAATCATTGATATTTATGCCCCTTGGGTCTCACTGAAACATTATCATTCAGAAAGAATGGTGTTTTTCATATCGATGAATATAAAGTTCGATCAATTTGAATTTGAAAAAAAAAAAATTTTGTTTAATCACATTGATATATTTATCCAAATTTTATGTACGTAATTTAATGAATTCATAGTTTGAGCCTTAGGGCTGTTCTACGTACTTTGTTCACACCTGAGTATATGTAAGATGTGGAAAACTCCCCTAAATCTTTGTTTGCAAAGCCAAGCAATGAGAAATGGATTTTATAAGATTGATCCAGAGAAGTACCCCACCCTTCCCATAATAACACTGATGTTGAGGTCAGAGAAAGCCTTTCAAAAACAACAGGCAATAATATGTAAAAAAAATGGCTAAAATTGTCTATCATATAAAAATCAAGAGTGATTCAAACAGATAAAGAAAGACATTCTTTGATATTTTTTCTATTGAACAGTATCATCAAAATAACTCCAGTATATTACTAAGTATACACCGGCCTGTCACCAGGGTACAGTAAGTAGAGGAGCTAGGTTGGCCGTGGGTAGAACTGTTGCTAAAAAGTGCTAAATTATGAAAAAATTGTCCGAACCCACCAAAAAGATTTTCATCGATGCCTTAATGCTGAAACACAAATTCACAATGGACAAGTTTCCAATACATGTTTCTAATGATTTGACACCTTGTGAACGAACTAAAAACATATAGATAAAAAAAATATTAAGTCTCCGCTTTTCAAAAATTTTGTTTTATGCAACCTCTCACGTTTATGCCAAAAAGCAAAAATAGCATTCTGGTTTTGTTTTGCAGTGAGCTATCTTAATTCTAGTATATCTCTGAATTTTTGAGATGAGGTATTATTATTATTTCTATTGATATTCGGACCATCCTCATCTTTGTTGTTTTTCATACAACGTTTCAGCCGTTGCACTCTACGGTCTTCATCAGGTATCATCTGGTAGGTGTGGGGAAGTAATGAACCGAACCCTTTATTTATCTGACGGGGGTATATTGACCGTACTCCCCTCTTAGCATTAGTAGTATTATTATTGTCTCACACTAGGATTGAACCTAGAACCATCAGATTACTTTACAGTATTTTGTCTGATGCTGTAACCACCACGCTATGTGTCCATGTGGATACCTGACGAAGGCCGTAGAGTGCAACGGCCGAAAAGTTGTATGAAAAACAACTAAGATGAGGATGGTCTGAATATCAATAGAAATAATCTCAATTCTATTTTCACTTTTTGCATTAACGTGAAAAGTGGCGTGAAGCAAACTTTCGAAAAGCGGGGACTACCTGTATTTGAATTCTATTATTTGATTTTTCCTCAGAAAAGAATTTAAAATTCTTGTTACAGTGGAAGAGTCCATTGTTTAAATAGTGGATATGAGATATTTTCATCAGCAAAATTGTTACCTTTAAGTTGGAGATTCCCTGGTTACAGACAGAGAATCACGAAAATCACACTGTTCATTATACAAGTGGATGATTTTTTAAGTATTTTTAGTTTTTTTTAGTAAGTTTCTTGATGGAATTCTTTCTTAATTCATGGTTTTCTGGATGAGTGGTCAACAATATAGGTAAAAATTTATCGTCCACCATCTTTAAGTGGCAGAGTCAATGGTTACGGATAGAGAACCATGAAAATCAACACAGTTCATTATATAAGTAGATGATTTTTGGAGTTCTTTTCTTTTGAGAATTTGCATTTGTCTTTCTTTTTGGCGAACGTACTACTTTGATTTATTTTATTGGTAATATTTTGGCCTTGGTGGTCAACACCGATTTCAAACTGAATTAGGAATGTTACAAAATTTTTTGTTAAGAACAGTTTTGTCATATTGTGACGTGATTGTTTAATCATTCTTTTCATGTTTGAAAATGGTGTTGACCAGCAAGGCCAAAAGATCGCTGAATAAAAAACTAAATAAAGCAGTATATTCACTGAAAAGGAAAACAAAAATATATGTGTTTATTATTACCATATTACAAAGGATGTCATTAAAACAGTCTCTCAATGATTATATCGTATATCTCTTTTTTTTTCTTTTTTTCACAGCACAAATGCGTTCCTTACGACTGTTCTATGGAGACAAGGAATGCACCCGGGGTCAAGTCGTTATTGCTAGCCGTGAAAGCCAATACAAAATTTTGCACTTCCATCACAGTGGGCTCGACAAATTAGCGGCCATCTTTGAAGAATGGAATTTGTTCGCTAATGCAAGGGAAAAGGTATTTTACTCTCGATGTTATTACTTCAATCTTATTATTATCTTCTTCTTCGGGTGATTGGTACTCTTCCCCATGATAAACGAACTCGAAATAAATAACCTTATGCAAATCTCATCAACTGTAAATTCCATCCCATTAAATTCTTTTTGTTTTCAATTTGAAAAAAAAAAAACAAAATTGTGAACTGACAATATGAATTGTCAGATAAAAATATATTGCTTTTATTATTCATTTATAAGAAACGAAAACGATCATGTATGAAAGACGTCTTTCAAATCAGTTAAATTTTACATAAATTTTACCACAATAAATATACTGTATATATTTCTGGGTTATTTATACTAACAAAATAATAAAGCATATAGGTTTGACCTATGGAGCAAAGCCATCAGTCTTTACAAGTTCAGTGCTGACTAAAGGCCTCTCCCATTTTCTTACGTACCTTTATTTTCATTTTGTTTCAATTGTAGATTTGTGAAACTGAAAATAAAAACATTGTGCTTTTGACAATACACAAATACTTCAATTACAGTTGATAAGTTTATAAAATTATTTCTATCAATGTTTCTCTTGTTTTATACATACAATACATTAACTGTGGTGAAATTCATGTTAAGTTTTGCTGATTTGGAAGGGATATCACCGTTTGTGCTTCTTGAAAATAAATAATTGAAGAAATGTATTATAATCTTACAATTCATATTGTTGGTTCTCTTATAAAATAAACTTTTAAAAAAATTAAAGCAAATTCTCCTTTGACACTGGATTACAAAGAATAAATGGTGACACTTGAATGTCTTTGGGAAATTTATCGTTGGTGAAATTTGCATGGGGTAATTTATTGTGGCTCAATTTACCACAGAGAAATTCAACTAAAACCCTTCCTTTTCAGGTGACATATCAAAGATGGACTGGGCAATCAAGCAGTGCCCTGGGGCCTAAAGCACCTAGTAGCAAAAGTGTTAAAAAGCCAATAACTGTTTCTACCCAGTATCACTGTCTCAGTTCTATTTTTTACTCAATTTAAAAAAAAAAATTATTGGAAAACAGAAAAAAGAGTTTTAGATAGTCAATTATAAATGAATTTTGTTTGAAGTATCCATTTTTTTGTTTGCTATAGGTATATTTATACTATAATATATATTTAGTCCGCTGCCTCACACTCTAAAAGTCATGGATTTGATTCCATTATTGCTTTATAATTGTTATTATGTTTTTGTCTAAAAGTCGACTATCATGGGTTTTAAGGTCTGAAACAAATTTCAGATCGGAAAACTATTTCCTTTGGTTTCCTTGATGACACGGTGGTCATCTACTGCATCTGTCTTCGGGATGATACTCAATATGGCTCTTATCCTTTCCAGATTGGCTGGTCACCATCTTTTAAAGAATCTTGGTGTGTGATTATATATGCCTTCAAAGTTGGAATTTTTTGCCATTTTGGACTTTATGAGTCCTCAGGTTATAAGATGCGAGGGCTGATGGCCCATGACACATTGGAAGTGGGGAGATCTCTGTATGATCCCCAGCTTATGGCACCTGTTATTCTTAGACAGTCACCCATGTAGGTATTGACTTGGCTAGATGTTGCTGAAGTATTACTGTTAACTGTTATTTCTTTATTGATATGTTTCTGTCTAAAAGTCGAGAATCATCGGTTTTAACATCCAAAACAAATTTCAGATCAGACTATTTCCTTTTGGATTTCTTCACCTAGCCTCACATTCTAATCACACATGTTTGAAGCGTGCAGTCTCAAGTCTTGCATCATTGGTTTTGTACCAACCATTTGAAACAATGGACTCTTCCACTGAAACGATTTCAGCAGTTTCATTCCTAAGAAAATAAATTTGAATATATCCCTAAAATTCATACATAATATTTCATCATCATCATCAGTGGCTCCTTAGCGTCTGTTGTTGGATGTAGACCTCCCCCAAGATCAGCCACATCTCTATTGTGGGTGTCGGAGAGCCAGTACTTTTGGAACTTATCTAGTTTGTCATGCCATCATATCTTTTTGTTGGCCCCGCTTTCACATGAGATCTCAGGGGATCCACGTTGTGAGTTGTGATGTCCAGTGGTTGTCTGACGTTCTCACAACATGACCAGCCCATTGCCATTCAAGTTTTCTTATGGATTTTATGATATACCGGACTCCTGTCTTTCATTGCATTTTGGATACTATTTTTCTCTTTATATCTGATGCAAGACTTTTCAAATCCAAAGGGGTTAAGTTTGACTTTTTTTTCAAATCTAAATTTAAATTTTAATTAGTTATTCTTGTTTTACTAATTCTAAACTTTAATAGTCACAAACGTTCAATTATATACAATTTTTTATTTATGAAAAGAACTGTGTGATTAGAATAGGAAGCCATCTGAAGAAATCTGAAATTTGTTCTGGGCACTGGAGTTTATGATGCTATAAAAGTCAATATGTAAAAGCCATGCTTTTCATCGCGATCAATTTTTCCATTACCTACATCGTTCAGGTGCCACATTGTCATGGTAAAATGTGACAATCCAAAATCTTCTTATGATATAAAAGGCTTTGTCACTTTCTGTATCCTTTTGTTTGTTGGTTTTCTATCACTCTAAAGCAAACAGAAAGAGATGGAAGGGGATACTGTGAACACCCAGACACAAAATGGGCTGCTGCTGATGAGCAATATTCTGCTCTGTGTGTATGTGTATGCTGGAAGTGGACAGGCAACTGCTGTTGGTAATATCAATAGTACTACTACTACTACTACTGCTGCTGCTGATATTTCAGTTTAGTTTCTTTTACTCAATTTTATTGTCTCAAAATTATTGAAAAACGGAAGAAACAGAGTTGTAGATAATCAACAATAAATGAATTTTGTTTGCAATAGGTATATTTATACTATAATATATATTTAGTCCGCTGCCTCACACTCTGAAAGTCATGGGTTTGATCTGCGGTATGAACAAAGAGTATGAAAAACTCTTCATTAGGACAATTTTACCCATGCACTCAGCATCTGATTGAGTACATTCTAAGCTGTGTCATTAGAGTGGAGATAGCCTTTTGATGGACTTGCCAAGATGGTTGTCAAAAGAACTTGTAACTATAAAGTCTTAGTCTAGACCAGACTTGAGACTTACTAAGATCACCAAGCTGACACCTGCAAAAGAAACTAAGACGTTGTCACTGACCGGTCACACTCCAATCAGAGTTGTGTCTCAAGAGCCGGACACTTCAGAATATATATTTGTATAATTCATTGATTGCAGATACTATGGACATTTTTGACAGGTTTTATACTAGTAGTCAATACTGAGTCCTTCATAACGTTTCTTGTAGCAGTGGTGATTACTTGGCCTTCTCCAATAAACATCCAACAGGTTGTATTGGGTTGCATGGTACCAGTAGCTGGGAGTAATCCCTCGCTTATTGATTTTGTTGAGTCACCCAAATTACAAAATCCCATCTTAATGAATCATTAAACAGCCAAATCAAAGTGATTATACGAATCGGTAAAGAATTTAGATCCAAATATTCAACTTCTGCATCTGTAATATCTAACAATTCAGCTTCCCATGTTTCAACGTCTAACAAGCAGTAGGAAGCAGCACATTTTTTTCAGTGTTGTCAGCTTTTCTTTTTGTCTCTCCTTAGTGGTTTTGAAACTGGGGTCCTTGGTCCTGTGATGTCACGCATGAATAACAGTGACACAGTGATGTACATAAAAACTGGACGAATTAACTCCCACTTCTAAAGCCCAACTCAGGTCGACTTATTTTGCTAAAGTTTTCAAATCCCATTTACAGGAACTGTTAATAAAGGAGTTGAAAAGAGACGCGTAGTTTTGGAATAATACTGTACGGAGAAATGAATTCTGTTTCATTCACCTTTTTAGATTTTAACAAAGCAAGACAATCTGATTCTGGCGAAGCCAAGCTGGTCTATTTTAAAACTGCAAGTCGCCATTTTTATCATGTGACTGCAAATACATCCACTGTCACTTTTAGATTTTAATGAAGCAAGTGTGTTTGACTCGAGCGCCGCCAAGTTCGTTTTTTTTATTCTATTTACGAAGGAGTTTATTTTTTATTCCATTCATAGAAGAATTCCAGTCATTCAGAAGTGGTATCAAGCAGCTCCTGAATTCAAGGGTAATTAATACAGGAAAGAAAGAGGAATGTGGTTTTGTGCATTTGTAAAAACGTGAAATTATTTCTTCCAGGACAATGATAATATTTATGATCACGCTGTGAAACTGTTGCCGACTCAAATGAATATCCTGTCCTTAGGGGACAACATCTTAGGCAAAACGATGACCGATTTCTGCTGGAACCACATGATTGAAGAGGTCAGAATTTCACAAGGGCTTTGGATTTTGCCAAGATCTTGTTGTCACATGACATTGATCTAATGCCCGCAAAGCTTAGTTTGAACCTTCTTACCCTTTCTCACTAACAATTTCCACCCCTTGAGTTCTCTTCCTCGAGATGCATATTTGACGTTTTATGAAGTTTTGCATGTTCTCTATGTTCGCCAGGCAAAATATGAAATTTGTTTTTTCACTCAACTAACAAATGCTTTTCATTCCATCGCACACTATAGTAGTTCTACTCAAAGTATGGTACTTGTACTGATGTTGGTACATGAACTGTAGGCTAGCTAGTTTTCATATCTTTAATGATGTTTAAAGTATATATTTGTTAAGTGCTGTTCTTGGTCATGCTTGGGTATTATTTTATAAAAGAGAAATTGTATGAACCTCTTGTAAAGTCTGAAAAAAAATGTCTAGAAAAGAGAAGTAACTTATTTACTGATCTCCACGTTTTCTAATATCTTTGGTTGATCGCACCCAACACGGCATGCCGGCAAAATATGTTGCTCGTGTGACAGTTTCTATTGAGTGACTAATTCATTTATTCATTTTTTAAAAAAACATGCCCCCAAAGTAGTTCTGTTTAGAAGGAGTAGTAATTTTTGTTTTGTTGATCATGCCTCTCAAATAAGTTGTGTTCAGAAGCAGTACGATTTAATTTTCTAAATTTTTTTAGAAACTGTCATCAAAAACTGTCAACATAGGTTTCTTTAGTTTTTGGGTGGGTCTGGCTGGGGCTACATATATATGTATATATCACGCGTACAGGCCACACCTATTGGAACATTTATTCCTTATTATGTCCCGAAAAGAAGTTTGTTTTTTTGTCTTAATTCCTCTCATAAATAGGTTATCAGTGGGGTTTCAATTTACAATGTGAGTTTATGCTAAATTGGTCCCTTAGTTTGTGTACGGCAGAATTCATGCTCACCTTTTCAGGCTTTATTTTAGTAATTGTTGCCCAACAAAAGGCTAGAGAAGTAACTTATTCATTGATCGCCCCCAACATGGCATGCTGCTAAATGGAGTTGGCTGCATGGCATTTTCTATTGAGTGACTAACCAAACATTTATTATTGTTTTTGATATACTTTATGCAATATAATTTGTCATTTCATTACTTATTAACATATATACTTTTTTTTTTTTTTTGCAAGATTAGCTTATTTTAAAGAAATTCTTTTCTCATTTATTCTTAAATGCTGTATTAAATATTAAGATAAACATAAAACAAAAATTATTTTTAAAAAAGATTCATACAGAAATAGAAAATGAAAAAATTCAGACTGAAAATTGTCAACTTTTAGTGTATCATATTTTCCCGATTGATATTGCTATGGATATTCAGTTAATATTTCACTGATGGCGTAAAAATCATAATTTGGCACTGATCTGCTATGGGTTCCTGACACATTGGATAAAAAAAGCCTTGCTGGTCTGCAAGAACTGATTGTTCCGCTGCTCTACAGGGAATTATATGTTTTATACTTATGATGGTATTCGCGGTCTGAAAAGTCTTCCAGGAACAGAATTTCAAAATTCCCAAAATTAGCAAATACATATTAAACAAGAACCACTACGTACACTCAAATATATTTACAGCATATGTATAGTCTATGAATATATATATAATGTGTACTGTAGAGAGTGAGACAGACTCATAGGGGGAGGTGTTTGGAAGTAAGGTTTTATTAATCCTTATAAGTAAATTGTCCATACATGTTTCGGGATTCTTCCCATCATCAGTGGTGTGTGCATTAAAATGTCTCATGTGGAACCAGAGTCCACTGCCAGATATATATATATATATATATATGTATATATATATCATTGTGTTATCCACAGACAGCTGTTTCAATGTATTACATCTCTTTAGTGTGGTTATAGACTTTCCCTTATCCTATCCAGTACCACGAGGTACAATTGAAACCTTCACTTCAGATCTGGAGGCCGATATCCTACCTCTGAGCTATGGAACTGGACAGTCAGTATGGCTGAATTTAAGTGATATATTTATTATAGGTTAAATTCTCCATTCACCAGAGTGCTCTATTCCTATGCAAGAGCATTGCATACGCTTACAATGGATGACTTATATATATATATATATATATATATATATAAGAAGACAAAATAGTTTCTGGTAGGCTTTTTTGTCTGACACTCTTCAGGGGATAAAACATCAGAAAGTAATCTAGATTTGGAAAAAAATATTGTTTAAAAGATTTGAAATCATTTCACGACATTGTTTTGAATCATGCAGCCTTTGAAAATTGTTCTAAAACACACTTGGAAGTCAGTTAAATAGTTTTAGTAAAAGAAAAAAAAGAATTATTTCTGTACGCACTGTCTTATGGGTTTTAATGTAGATCAATTCTATAACGGACTGTCTTGCAATATTAACAATTCTGAAGCAATCTTTGTTATGAGCTTTTGCATATTCTGAGTTGTCCAGTAGCTTTTCAGGAACTCTCTTGTTGGGTGTCATAAATAGGAAATATATATATATATATGTATTGTGTTATATCATATAGAAACTTACTTGAAGTGATCTCCCATCAATACTTAGTTAATGTATCACTCACCCTAGACAATTTAAATAGAATAAACAATTAAAGAAAATGGAGCTGCTGCAGGAAATTGAACCTAATGACAATGATACTCACTACCCTCTATGCTGCTCTTACCACTGAGCTAAAGGAACTAGTGGCAAGCGCAAATCCAAATCAAACCCTTAAACTCATCCCCTATCTTGATCTCTTCTGTGCCATGTTTTTTATTAACTGGTAGTTCAGTATCGGTATAATTTATTCATTTTATTAGACTGAGTATTGTAAATTATCATTATCAATTTTTTTTTCCTACCATTTACGTTTGTCTAAATTCTTGTTGCCTTGTATCGTGACTGAACTTGGCAGTGAGTTGATGAATGAACTACCAAAGGGAAACCAGCCTGGGTTTAGTTGAGATAAAAAGCCTCAAAAATTAAGATGAAGATAGATAGTAGCAAAAAAATAAATAATGATATAATCTACAATACTTCATCTAATAGAATAAATGAAAAAATGATAAATATCTGTGCCTCGTATAAATGAATCACCAAAGCCCACACGTGTACTAGAACTGATTCTAAAAATAATCTAAAATTATTTGAAGAATTATCTAAAATCACCAGCACAAGATCTGCATATAGTTGGTCCCAAAATGACCTTAGAGTACAAAAAAAGCACTTTTTTGAAAAAAAAAAAGACGTTTTCAGATGGTGCCTAGCTGTGTGCTCGTAAAAATGTTCAAGGTTTTAGCCCCCAAAATGTGACTGGAGCACCCGGGGACACATACGCACAGATGAGCAAAGAGAGCAAAATCTTTATCCCACTCGGCTGGTTGGCCTGGCGGGCCATTCCTATTATTTTTTGAAAGGGATGGCTACCTGTATATGATTACAATTTTATGAATGGGTTGAGTTGGTCACTTAATAGAAACTGTTACGTGATCAACATCTTTTGGCTGCATGCCATGTTGGGGTTGATCAATTTAAAAAAAAATCAATTTAAAAAAGTGGGTGATCAATTAATAAGTTACTTTTTTCGACTCTTGTTGGAAATGATCACTAAAAAGTCTGTATTGGAAAAATAAGATAGAACAAGTATGAACATTGCCAGACACAAACCAAGGGACATAAGCATAAACTTACGTTGTAAATTGACCCCCCCCCCAACAAAAAACTTTTTAAGGGGGTGTAGAAATGTTTTTTTCTTCTAAACATGATGAAGAGTAAATGTTTGAATTTCCAGCCCTTTAGCTCCATTGGTGCGGCCTGTACACGTGACAGAATACACACATATTTAGCCAGGCAGAACCACTTAAAAACTGAAGGATATTATGTTGGCGATATCTAATTCTGCACAAATACATCTCTATGTGTATGCCCTAAAAGAAAAATGTTTGTGGTACAGTCGTGACGAATCAGTAACCTAAATCTTATATTCTCTACTTATATCTACCGAGGCTAAATAACGAGCTTTCAGTGGGGGGAGGGAAGGAACCGATACTCTAATGATCATTGCTATTCATTCTCCAATCCAAGCAAAACACGTGATACCCACTGCAACAAATGGATTTTTCTCAGAAACAAGATGAAAACCAGAAACTCCTCTCTTTCATCCACTATTTTTATTGTCTGCTGCAAATTCCAAGTTCTGTGGAGTCCATATTGAATTATTCTCCGTGAAGCCTTCTTCAAACCCATCGAGCCCTCCTTTTTTCCTTTTGCCTCTTCGTTGCTGACCTTTTCCTTACTCTTCATCTGTCATTGGCTCGGCCCACACTTAGTCACATTCAGTTGCAACTCTCCAGGCTAGTACACAACAACAACAACAACAACACTCCTCTTATATACTTATAAGATATATACAAGTAATGCATTACTTATAAACAGTTGGTGAACTTTGCCTGTCATCGTGATGAAGGAGAACCATATATGTAGGTATTCATCTTTATTTACATATATATATATATATATTTACATACATTATGATAATATCCTATATAAACCGCAAACTATATGTATGACATGAGCTATATATTAAAATCATAGCTGAAAGGGAGGTGGCATTTGATCAACACTGCTGGGGTGCCATGTTGATATAACTGTTTTGTTTTCAAAATCCCTGAAACGGTTACATGGCAAATAATGGGTGATCCCAACAAAGAAAATTTACACTTAGTGCCATAATAACAAAGTATATGTAAAACAAAAAAAAAAAAAACACTGAAGAAAATTACATAAATTGCATTGAGAGATTTTGGGAAATAAGTGACTGAAGTGACTCAAAAAAAGAAAAAAAAGATTTTTTGAGAAAGTTTTTTAATGTATTTAGTGTCTAAAGCCGTAAAGCTTTCTAGATTCTCTCTCTCTCTCTCTCTCTCTCTCTCTCTCTCTCTCTCTCTCTCTCTCTCTCTCTCTCTCTCTCTCTCTCTCTCTCTCTCTATATATATATATATATATATATATATATATATATATATATATAGATAGATAGATTGATAATTGTAATTCTATACATATATATATATATATATATATATATATATATATATGTATATATATATGTATAGATAGATAGATAATTGTAATTCTATATATATGTATAGACAGATAGATAATTGTAATTATATATATATATATATATATATATATATATATATATATATAGGTAGATAGATAATTGTAATTTTATATATATATATATATATATATAATTACAATTCAAGTGACTCAGATAAATTGATCACTAGTTGCTAAAAGACAAATTTCTAATGAACTTGAAGATAAGTAAAATAAAATCTTTCAGCAGTTATGAAATATTAGAAAAAGTCAATTAATTATATTCATAATTTTGGCCAAGATTTGAATTAATGGAATAGAATTTTGTAGATATTTTTTCCCCTACGTAATTTTAAATGATCAATCAATAAAACCTTTGATTTTTCTTGAAAATTGTTTGTTTTGGGAAAAATTAATATTCCAAGGTTTTAGGCAGGGGGATCTTTTTACAATGTAATTATAATGCTAAACTGAACCCTTACTTTTTGTCCATCTCGAAAAAATATGCCTGTGAATTTCTCTTTCTCTCAGTGCTTATGTCAGTACTTTTCTTATGTGTTTTGGTGATATTTTTTTTTTCTCAAATGAAATTTGACTTCTATTGACTTCTTGCTTGACTTGTTAATTGGAATTCAATTTTGAAATTGGAGACAGAACTAAGAAAATTTACCAAAATGATACGTGACACGAGATATTTAAGTTTTAAGGACAGACGAGAAAAGCTGGGCATGACTACTTTGTATGGGTGGAGGGCAAGAGGAGACTTAATTGAAATTTTCCAAATATTTAATGGTTTTACAAATTATGGAAGCATAGTGTTTAATAAGTTAGAAAGGATACAAAATTTTCTAGCTAGGTTCATTGCAAAACTTTGAAATATTGGAATAGTTTACCAACTTATAATTTTAGATAAGATAATTTTAAGAATAGCTTGGACAAATTTGGATCATCTTTGGTAGAAAATAGATTAATTCGGCAATTTAAGGAGTCATCAGCTGGAATATATACAGAAGAATTTAGGGAAAAAATGGGGTTAATAAATGTTTCTTTTAAATAAGCTTTCATACATATTTTCATCACTTGAATTAATGTGTATTTTAATGTTGAAGGAGTATTTTTAATATAAAATGTATATGAAGATTTCCACAGAGACATTCTTATTTTATAATGATAATTAATTCATTCTTTTTGGGAAATTTGTAATATTTGAGAATAATTGAATTTTAGTCTCACCTAATTACAGTTATTTAAAAAGACGACCCCTAAAATTGGAAAGCACATGAAATTAAATATCTATATATATATCCACATGAACGGCGATGTGTAAATTTGACTGAATTTTGACCAATTTTTGTTGTTTGTTAACAAGTAAACATGATACATTCGTTTCAGTAATTCAGACCTGAGTGGGTAAGTAAGAGAGAGACTTTGAAATATTTCACTGTTTTATGAACCGTCAATCAAAACTGTCGACCTAGGTTTCTTCAGTTTTTAAAAGATTCTGCCTGCCTCGTATTTATGTATGTGTTACGTGCAGGCCACACCAATGGAGCCAGAGGGCTGAAAATGTAAACATTTACTCAAAAAATATAAATATTTATTCCTTATTATGCCATGAAAAAAAAACGCTTCATCTGCTTTTTGAAAAGTCCCCCCCAATACTTTTTTTAGAAGAAGGGTTCAATTTACAATGCAAGTTTATGCTAAATTTGTTCAGCAACGTTTACACTCATTTTTGAAATTTCAGAATTTTTTTAGTGATCCAACAAAAGGGTGTGTGAAGTAATTTATTCGTTGATCACCCCTCATTCCAATTTTTTAATTGATCACCCCCCCCATTCACTGTTATATTGAAAAGATCTGACTTTCATATTTTTGAGGATGCTTACAAAATTCACTTATCACTTATTAGTTATCATTAAATTTCTTTTATAAGACGTGATTATTTGAGTGTAGGCCTGACCAAAAAGCCTTATCCATCAGTCTCATAGAAAAATTATCGTAATTTAATTTACTATATCCATTCTAAGTCAGCGGAGCGTGTGACACTTCTTAGGTACCTATGGCCTCTCAGTCTATTTCTGCATATAATACACCATGATGTCACCACACTCCTTTAGATGAGCAATATTCAGTAACAAAAGATCATCGACTTTCCACAGGCATGAACACAAAAAGTGTTGATATCATCAGCCTCCGAGAAACCAAAATAGAAAAAAGAGGATCGCCTCTAACGTGACACAGACTACTGTACTTTTAAACGAAACCCGGATATCAAAGGATTGGCTCTCTGGATTAGGAAGCCGATCCCTTGTTTTATAATTAATCATGTTTTGTGTATTACAAAAAGTAATTAATTGGGAATTTTGAAGACTTGCTGTAGAGGGTGCGGCATTGAGAAGTCAGGTAGAGAAGATACGTGATGCCTGAGTGGAGACCTACCCAGTGTAAAGGCAATAATAATAATAAATACACTATATTGTTAGGTAACAGGGTACCCCCGTCTCCATGCCCCAAGCTACCTGCCCCAGTCAGTCAAAGAATTATAATAACTAAGAACAGTGGACACCCCACAAGAGGGCATTTAAAATATATTAGGGGGTTATTTGGAATTAGGGCGTCAGCAAAAGCATTCTGTGGCCCAGAGCTGCGTCATCTTAGGGCTTAACTGATTAATTCCTAATTACACAATACTATTATTTACTAATTATACAATAAATTCCATTGTGATTATTGATTAACTCATCAACTCAAGTAATGGGGTAATTGTGTTGACTCTACTCCGTTTCGCTCAACAAAGAAATTATAAAAACTCGTCATCACAGTCAATAATTGAACAATCGTAGCATCAAAATTTGAAGTCATGTAAAAAAAATTTCTATTGAGGAATAAGTATGGTTTGGATTAATTTTATTTGTGATATCACTGGTGCTTTCCTCTGGCAAAAATCTAAAATAGAGTAGAATCTAGATGTTATTATTAAACCCGTCAGAATAAGGCCCCCCAAAAGTTTTTTTTTAAAAAGCTCATTTTCCAAAAATTGAAAAAAAATTTTTTTTCTTAGAAGGCCTCTAGTGGAGTACTGATGCCAATTTTCAAGTCTGTAGACAAAACAGTATGGTCAGGAGTGCTGAAAAACACAAACACTGAAACACATGCATAAATGAAAAAAAGGATAGAATCCTTCGTCATCCTTGATGGCTATGGTTGTCAAGTTTTATAAATTTTTTTAATGTTGGTGTACAATTATTAAAAGAAAAAATATTCTTTTGCTAAAGAATTAGTTTCTTTATAAATATCCTTGGTTTGAAATTCTAAAATTTGCCAACTCTGAATTCAGCAATATATTATATCTTTTCAACACCAAATTTGTCTTATTATTGTAAGGGGGACATCAAATTTTGTTGCTGCTGAGCTGGGGCATAGAGTAAGAGTTTAAGGACTACATCCAAAGGGATTAAATCAAGTTCCAACATATTCAACACATTGTAGATAATTTCACTGTTCTCAGCCATAATGATTTTGTATTAAATACATTAAAAAAAATAAGAATTTGAGTTTGGTTAGTCAATTGATAGAAACTGTGATGTGACCAATGTCTATTGGCAGCATGCTGTGTTAGGGGTGATCAATAAAAAATGCAAAAGATCAATAAATAAGTTTTTTTCTCACCTTTTGTCTGGTGTTGATCACTAAAATGTCCGAATTTTCATGAAAGCTGCCGGACACCAACTCAGTGACAAATTGAGCATAAAATTATATTATAATGTAAATTGAACCCCCACCTTATTTTTTAGGGGGGAGATTTGAAAAAAAAAAAACAAGTTTTTTTTCTAGACATAATAAAGAGTAAATGTTTAAATTTTCCGCCCATGTAGAGATAGCCAGCCAGCCAGCCAGCCAGAATCACTTAAAAACTGAAGAAACCCATGTGGACACTTTCTTTCACGATTGAGAGCTTCTTGGAATGTAATCTAAATACGGCTGTTTTTTTCTGTCTTGTTTTAGCGCAAAGATGAATCCCCTTACCGGCAGTTCCTCATCGTCCAGCCTACACTAATGGATAGCCAGTGCCATCCTGAGGAAGGGGTCTATGGCCTGGTCACAGATGAAATTTGGCAACAGCATATGAATATTCATGGGCAAATAGAAGATGATTTTCAACTCAGAAAGGTAAGCTGTAGTCGTTTTTAGAGGGCAGACCAAGCTCAACCTTCAAGAATAAGAAAATCTCATTAGTCTTAGAAAGAAGGGTATACAACCAATTCATCTTCCAAGTAGTCAACTATGAAGCTGAAACATGGAACCTAACCAAAAGACTGACCCTCAACCTGAAAACCATGCTAATTGCACATGCAAGAATCATGCTCAGCATCTTAGGGAGGTATGGTGAATCCTGGGGGAAGGTCTATGTGACATGGAGAGATCACAAGACAGCACAATATATCAGGGAGATAACAGGAGTCTGAGACATCATAGAATCCATTAGAAAAATCAAATGGCAATGGGCTGGTCATGTGGCAAGAATAGCAGACAACCAATGGACGTCACAACACACAACATGGATCCCCAGGGATCACATGCACAATTGTGGCTGGCAGAATACAAAATGGAGAGACGAACTAGACAAATTCCAAAAGTATTGGCTCTGCAATGCCCATGATAGAAAGGTGTGGCAAATCCTGGTGAAAGTCTATGTCTCACAATGGACTTTAAAAGACAGATGATAATGAATTTGAATAAGATTGAGTCACCCAATTTTCAATGCACTATAGTTAGTTTTTTTTTTTGTCACCCATTTGATGCTTAAGTTACTTATCTCCCTTGATGTAATACATCAGTCTTGAATTTTACCAATCTCAGTATCTATTGCTTTTATATCAGTGGGTGAGTAATTATGAGAAATTTTGTCTCATGAAAAAGTGTTACGAATGAAAAAAAGATGTCCTCCAGAAAAAAAAAATTTGTCTCAAAAATTAAGATTCTGGAAATATTTATGGAAATGAAATGAAACCCGGTCAAATCAGTCCAGCCAAAACTTAGAGCTATTCTTTTTCTTTTTATCTATTTTTCAGGCAATATTTTTTGGAGGTGTCGAAGCCTCTTTGCGACATGAAGCTTGGCCTTTCTTATTACATTATTATCCATTCGACTCCACATTTCTGGACCGTGAACATATCAGAAATGATAAGTTCATACAGTATCAGGATATACGCAAATTAAAGTAAGATTCGAAATATTTCCTTACATTTTTTCAATTAATTTAAAAAAAGATTTTTAATTTAATTTGAAAATTTTTTTTGATTGAATTCAATTCTGAGAATTTTTAACTGAATCTTTATTCAATCCATTTTTTTTGAAACATTCAATTGAATTAAAAATATTTCTTGGTTATTATTTTTTAATTTAGTTTTAAGAAATTTTTTAATTAAATTTTATAAGGACCAAAAGCAAAACTTTAATTGAATTCTTTATTTTTGATTTAAAAATAAAAATTCAATTACATTTTTTATCTTCTCTTGGAAAATTGTTTATGTTTGAAATTTTCACATAACATGAAAAATATAGAAGTTTTTTAGACTATTGAACTTCTTCCTGTTCGTATTCTTAGATAATGTTTTTATCAATCGTTCTATGTCGTGTTAACTACGCAAACAACAAGGGGTTCAATCTTCCGGAAAACTTGATTAGATCATTTTCTTATCCACTCAATTACACCATTTTTCCGTCCACTCAATCAGACCATTTTTTGTCCACTGAATCAGACCATTTTTGGTCCATTCAATTAGACCATTGGGTCCACTCAATCAGAACATTTTTTGTCTTTGGTTGACCATTTTTTGTCCACAAAATTAGACCATTTTTTGTCTATGGTTGACTATTATTTTGTCCATTCAATTAGACCATTTTTTTTTGTCTGCTCAATTGAATTAGAAAAATTTTACTATTTTCTGTCAACCCAATTAGAACATTTGAATATCAAAATATTAGGATGAACATACTATGTATATATTATTATTATACATTTGTTCACTCACACTACTGTCCTCATCATGAATATTATAGTCACAATATTGTTTCAGCTTTTGTACACTTCTTCAGGAGTCTGTAGTAGTTAGTAATTTCAAACCAAATCTTTCACTTATCCATGAGGGCAGATTATCATCATTCTGGAGAACAATCAATCTACTCTTGTGGTTTGAATAAAGATTCAGTTCAAAATTCTCAGAAGGCTACCAAATATGACAAAAATCCAGATATCATTCTAAAAAATACAAATGTCTTTTTTTTCTCATCTACAATCATTTATTTTCAAATATTTTCCCTGTCTTGCTCAACCAGTGATATATATATATATATATATAAATATATATATGTATATATATGTATATATATTTTATGTTCTTTTTCTTTCCACAGGGAGACAATGTCTGAAGAAGAGTACCGAGAGTTCTGGCGCAATATTCAATGTACTGTGGAGAAGGATGTCGTCCGTACAGATCGTAGCCATCCTTACTTCAAGGGAGAAAACAACCCCAACATAGAAGTGCTCAAGTAAACTAACACCTTTTCTCAATAAACCCTATTCATTTTTGCAGACTTGTTAACCCCCGAAAATCCAAATATCTTGATATTTGTACCCCCCAAAATCTGGAGATTTTGTGGGTGATGCTAAAAAAAAAATGGGAATTAATAAAACATGATTTAATTTTTCCATAAATGTCAGTTCTTTAATCAAACTATCAATTTTTTTTAACATTGTTATAGTTGACTGTTGCATTTTGGGATTCTTTCATAAGGTTTATAACTTGCTGCCATTTGTGACTCAGGATCTCAAAATCCTTAAAACTTGCAGCTCAGTCCACAGCTATAGAATGTATTTAAACAACATATAGACCACAATATTACAGGTAGTATAAATGCAAATATAAGAATGTTTCAATCAAATGAACTGGTCACTGAAGAACTGATCAGTGTTGTTTGGAATGGTTGTTCCTGAACGTTTACTACGAAAATGTTAAAAGCCGTGTGAAACGGTCACCGAATTGTGAGATCTTGAGATCAAAGTAAAAATCCTGTGACATTTGACTAAACCGTGAGAGTTGACAGGTCTGTGTCTGATTCTTACTTGATTATTTGTGTAGAGCTGTCTCTTCTATCTCAGTCAGCCTAATGCCTTCTTTCACACCGTCAGAACGAGAGGTGGTAACAAATAGTACTTTGCTCTCTGATTGGATACTGGTTACTTTTTCCTGGGGATCAAAAAGTGTTTCCCCGAAAAGCATTGAACATCATTGAACAACCATAGCCACCAAAGGTGGCAAAGAGGGTCTATCTTTTTAAAAATATATGTATGTGTATTTATTTATGCGTTTCAGCACTCCTAGCCATCAGGTCTTGCTGACAGACTTGAAAATTGGCATCAGTACTCCACTAGACTCCTTCTAAAAATGCTTTTCTTTTAGATTTTGGAAAAGAAGCTTTTCTTACCTTTTGGAGGCTTTATTTTTATGGGTTTATTTGTATTTAAATTCTCTAGAATCTTATTTTTCTAGATATTTTTTTTTACCCTATTTTAGATGTTTTCCAATAGAAAACACTAGTGATATCATAAATAGGATTTATTTTGATAATATTTATTCTTCAATAGAATTTTTTTTATATTACTTAAAATTTTTTTGTTATCATTTTCCCCTTGGATTTTCATTTCTTGTAGGCATTTTATGTCTGGTTGGTATTTTCTCTTTGTAAGACCTGGTCTGGTTGTTTTTTTTTTTTTTGCATTTACTCTTGAGTGCCTTCCATATTAAACGTTCTTGGAGTCGGAAGTTTCTCATTCTGTCGATCTGGTATCCTTGCCTTTGTCTGGCCGGTTTTCAGACTTCTTTTAAATTCATCAGACTGATAATTGATAATTGGCCGATTATTTGTCGGCCAATAGAGAGAACACTATCTTGCCCGAACAAATTGAAAAAATAAGAAGTGGAAAAAAGTTTGACTTTACAATCTTTCTATCTTTAGTTGTTTAGTTATTTTCATTATTAACAATTCTGCTTCTTTATGTTGTATCTATGTATTCATGAATCAAATGATGTGTTTTTTCTTTTTTGTGTTTAGGAATATTTTGCTAAACTATGCCATTGCTAACCCTCGTATGGGCTATACCCAAGGAATGTCTGACTTACTGGCTCCAGTTCTAACAGAAATTCAGCATGAGGTAGATGCCTACTGGTGCTTTGTGGGATTAATGCAGCGTACAATTTTTGTCAGCTCTCCAAAGGATTGCGATATGGACAAACAATTGGTAAGCATTGACTACTATCAACAGCTTTCGAACATTGATTCACCTCTGCTAATATGGAAGAGGCATACGCATGGTTATCCTCTGTTTTATTATTATATTTATTGGTGGAAGTATTTTACCATAAATTTTTTTGGTATGTGCCACATCTCTATAACTCACTTTGCCTGTCCTCAGTTAACTGGCGGCATTTATTATCGTGATAGAATAAAAGTATCCGCAATTTTCATTTTTTGTTTTTTGTTATCAAAGAACAATCATTTATTCTGTTTTTTTCAATCGATTCTTGTGATAGTTATTAAAATTACATCATCAGCATTCACAAGCATGGGGTTATAGATTAAAATTGTTTTTTTTTTTAGATATAATTTATATAATTTATAGTTTCCTTACTTGTGGTCCCCCTTATCTATGGTTCGCCTTTTAGTGCCTCCCCCCATCCCTTTCAGTTGTACGCAGACACATCGTTAGAATTCTGTTCTTGCTTTACAACTATTTACTATAATCCTAATTTTGGTTGGTTTTTAATCATAACTCAACTAAGGCCGTTGATCTAGCGTTATATCAATTTCTGATCTAGCCTCTTTATTCTCTGCTGTAGATTGATGGCCTGAGTTAAGTTTTGATTAAAAAAAACCCCAAAAAACAACTAAAATTGGGATCAAGGTAAATTGTGGTCAAAAAATTAGTTGTACATGTATTTGATCATGTTTATCTGTCCACACAATATCTCTGAAAGTTCTCAATGAATTTCAATGACTCTTTTCGAAGGATGGGCCATTGGTTTAATTTTGGGGTTGATCAAGGAATTTTTTTCAATCTTGTTAATATTGTGAGATGTGAAAACACAGGCTAAGGGGAATAATCAGGTGCTGAGGACAAAACAAAATTAGGAATTTTTTTTTGATGTAATAACACAGTATTGATTAGGTTACTTGGTCTAAGGGGAGGTAATAAAGTGCTGAAATAAATCAAGGCTCGAAGGGATGTCTTGATGAATAGTCTGGGATCTCTAACCTGGTTGTTCAGTTTTTAGTGACAATGACATTGATGTAAGTATGTGCTCTCTATTTGTATGTTAAATGTATTTGTGTGCATGTAAAGTTACTGAATTAATCTAGCCTTTAAGGAAATGGTGTATGAGATTGGATCAATAAGTCCATAACCTGACACTGTCATCAGCTGAAGTTGGATTTGAGATTTTCTGTGTATAATGTTTGATCTATGTGATTAATGGAAAAGTGTTAGATTAAGTTCATTGACAAGAAAGGAGATTATGTTCATAAATAGATATTTCTTGTGTTAAATGAATGTTTTTTTTTTCATCATTTGCCTACAGGCTTATCAATTTACTTGTGTGCAGTAGTTCCTTGACTTTTGCGGGGGCTCGGGATACAAGCATCTTGTTAAATTGAAATCCTACAAATAACTTTTGAGCCCCTCCCCAAACTCACACACTTTGCTGTACAGTTGAGAAACTTGCACACAATTAGACTGCATCAGTTGATGATCATTTAATCATTTATTTAGTGGATTGGGAAAATAGTAGGAAGAGATAAATAACAAGAAATGAAGACAACGTGAATTTTAGAAATTGAAAAGAATTGCTGGATCAGCCATGTCCCCCCTCCAAATTCAACCAATTCTCCCTTACCCACCCTTCCAGATAATTTCATCGAAATTTATCGAGCATCTTTGGTGATGGGGACAAACAGGTACAGATGAATGCATGTATCTCTTCCAATTTCATTGGCTGGAGAAGATAAAAACCTTTTTTTTTAATCTAATAAATAATTGTTATTTCTGTTTCCTATTTTTCTTTGTTTTTTTTTCCAGAATTACCTGCGTGAATTATTGCGACTTATGCAGCCCAAGTTTTTCGAACACCTGGAAAAGTTGGGTGCTGATGCAATGGAGCTATTGTTTTGTCATAGGTGAGTCCTTACACACCTTGTTGCTTTTGTTAAGAAAATTGCATGTTTGATATAACAATTTGGATAACAAATTATATTCATTTTACAATGGTGTTTTTGATAATAATATCCTGCATTGAAAAGAGCCAAAATAATATTCTTTAATTACGGAAATATGTATGATACACTGTAAACCCACTATAACACAGAGGTTGGGCTCTATAGTTTCCTACTGCGTTGTAAGTGAGTCTGTGTTGTAATGAATTTTCCATTTTCACAAACCCTAATCCAAGTCCAGATCCTACCAATCTCTTCAAGGCTGACCCCTTGTAATTCATGCTGAAATGAAGAGAAAAACCTTGAGGGTAGGGTAGGGTGAGGCTTGTCTGGCAGGAAGTTTTCAAATCATGACACTTCACCAGAAGGTTTACATTTTGACAAAACTTAGATACATATGTTGCTAAGTGTTCAGAGAAGAAGTTTGATAATATGTAAGTGATCTTTTTACTGACAGATAAGAGGAACAGGGGCGATGTGTTTCGTTTATCAACTACTGAAATGTTTTTGTCTAATTCATTTTCTCTCTACCGTTGGTGTAACCTAATTCAGTAGAATTTCCTCTATTTTTGTATTTAGCTATTATTTTGAGAGCCAAATTTAACGTTTTAAGAGATCGGGGTGTATACTCAAATTGTGTTATTAGTAATTCCACGTTGAATAGAGATGTGTCATTATGAATCTACAGTTTATTAGTAATGATAATGTGGAAAGAAACTTGAATTGTTTGTAAAAACTAACAATTTATTTTATGAACATATTTCGCCTAGAATAAGCTTCATCAGAACAAGTGATGTGAGATCAATGATGTCTTTGATATCCACATTTCCATAGTCTCGCTCATACGTATTATCGTGTATTACCATAAAAGTGAAAAAGTAGATTGAGCTCCTAATTTCATGTTTAGTTCTATCTGGATTTTAATAATGATAATAATGATAATTATTACCATAATGCAACGTGCACATGAGAGAATCATGCCCAACCTCTCATGGAGGGATCACAAGACAGCACAGTATATTAAGAAGAAAACGGGAGTCAGAGACATCATAGAATCCATTAGAAAACTCAAATGGTAATGGGTAGGCCATGTTGCAAGAATGAAAGACAACCGCTGGACATCACAACTCACAACATGGATCCCCAGAGATCACATGCGAAACTGAGGCCGACAGAATACGAGATGGAGAGATGAACTGGACAAATTTAGAAAATACTGGCTCTACGACGCCCATGATAGAGAAATGTGGCGGATCCTGGGAAAGGTCTATGTCCAACAACATATGTTGAAAGACTGACGTTAAAAAGAGAGGGCAGAAAATGGGGTTTGGTAGTTTAATAAGTGGGTATAAGGAGATAGGAGAGAAAAGAAGGTTAGATAGTTTTCTGAGTGGGTAGGAAGAGAGCGGAGAAAAATGTTATGTAGTCTAATAAGAGGGTAGTAAGAGAGAGGGGAAGGCAAAAGAAAATAATGTAGTTTATTAGAAAGATTTTTGCATATGAAATCAATCCAGGTTTGTATAATATTTCGATAATATGATTGGAAGGGATAAGGGAGAGAATGAAAATAAGCAAGCAAAGAGTGAGTATGGCATGAGATAATGGATAATCCTTGTTGTCAACACCAGTAGAATTTGCTTCTTTGACATAATTTCTCATAAAAATTTTCTTTCACATCTTAAATAATATAGGAAAAACAGGATGGTAAAACACACGTATATTATAAAATGAATTTTTGCTTTAAAATGTCCCATTGAACAACTAAAAAGTTGCTTCCAAATGTACCATTGAATAACAAAAAAGTTGCTTTAAAATGTACTATTAGGCAACTAAAAACCTGCTTTAAAATGTACCATTAGGCAACTAAAAACTTGCTTTTAAATGCACCTTTAAGCAACTAAAAACCTGCTTTAAAATGTACTTTTAAACAATTAAAACCTGTTTTG
Source organism: Thysanoteuthis rhombus (assembly GCA_963457665.1). NCBI lineage: Eukaryota > Metazoa > Mollusca > Cephalopoda > Oegopsida > Thysanoteuthidae > Thysanoteuthis > Thysanoteuthis major. The sequence continues at coordinate 33,848,010 of OY735240.1, read as the reverse complement.
GAATTTACCATTAAACTACTAAAAACCTACTTTAAATGTACTATTAAACAACTAAAGCTTTTTGTTACAGCCTTCAATAAAATGACCGGACTCGAGGAATTTCAACTGTTTGAGCCAGCGATTTTTATCACCATGAATACATTTGAATGAATTCTGATAATCCGATATTTCAATCTTTTTCTTTTGTGTTCCTAGATGGATTCTACTCTGCTTCAAAAGAGAATTTCCTGAAGCGGATGCACTTCGTATCTGGGAATCGTGTTGGGCCCATTACCAGACCGACTATTTCCATTTATTCATCTGTGTGGCCATTGTGAGTATTTATGGTGAAGACGTGGTGGAGCAAGACCTGCCTGAGGATGAGATCCTGCTACACTTCAGTAGCCTGGCCATGCACATGAATGGAGAACTGGTCTTGCGCAAGGTATGTCTCCTCCTCACTCCAAGAACCCCCACCCCCCCGTCCTTGTACTGAAGATCAAGATCTGTGGGGTCAGGTACTCAAACAAAAGTGTTAAGAGGTAAAAAAAAAAAACGCAGAGGTATCAGAAGGGAAAGGTTTTTTTCACTAAAATAAGTTGCCTATTGAAACTTGTACACACAACACACACTCACACACACACATATACATGAATTGAGCAATGATCTTATATATTTAAGTGGAAGGTGTCTGTTTGTGTGTTTGTCTATTAGGCTATAAAAAAGTACCTAAACATGGATGCAGCCCAACCAACTTTGCCATGTCTACTCAATGGACCTTTGGGAAGGTTTTTAAAAAAAAAAAAATTTGAGAAGAATATTTCGGGGGGGGGGGGGTTCAGTTTACAATGTAACTATAATGTTAAAGTGGAAACCACTTGCCATCCATACACATATGTTCTTATTTTGTATATTCATATAGAATTTTTTGAGGTGTATAAAGTGAAGGGAATCCCTTCCTTTATGGGGTCAAAAGTGAAGATTAAATCAAAAAAAGTTAATTTAAGATTTAGAGAATTAAATTGAAAAGTTAGGATTTTTAAACATTTTATGATGGGGGGGGGATCCATTTATAATGTAAGTATACTACGAAATTGGACCCTTATATATATATATATATATATATACGTGCTTGTGTATATAAATATATATAATATATATATATATATATATATACGTGCTTGTGTATATAAAAATATATATATATATATGTGCGTGTGTATATAAATATATATATATATATATATATATATATATATATATATATATATATGTGGTCAAAACTAAATTAGATTTCACATGAACTTTCATTAAAACAAACTAAAATCACAATCCTAATAGAATGAATAAAAGATAAGCACATCTCCAAGACTGTTGCTTTTTTAATTATAACAAGAACACACAATATTCTATGAGAAACTAGAAATAAAAATATAAATAGAATAAAAAATAGTTTCTTTGTGAGGGCGATGGTTGAAGGAACTGTGAAGAAGAGAAGAATGGGTTTGGTGCACAAGTGCAGAAGGAGAGTCGGGGGGGTTATGCAGACAATTTTGGATGGGGACAGGCAAGCCCAAGTAGAAAAAAGAGCTAGATCTAGCTCCAAAATTACCAAATTGGCATCATTGTGGCTATATTGATGTAAAAGGTAATGTTCCATCTTACAAAATGTTTGAAAATATATTGGTGCGTTGCATAAAGTCAGTACACCAACCAGCCCTAATGACTTCTAAACATATTTCTGTCTCAAAGTTATTTCTTTAGATTTTCTACCATTTCCCAAAATATATGGACCTTTGGGAAGGTTTTTAAAAAAAAAAAAAAATTTTGAGAAAAATATTTCTGGGGGGAATTCAATTTACAATGTAACTATAATGTTAAAGTGGAAGCCAATTGCCATCCATATACATGTGTTCTTATTTTGTATATTCATATAGAACTTTTTAAGGTGTATAAAGTGATACTTTTGGGTCACCCAATATCAAGATGGCATCATCTCAGCTGAATTCTAGGTTTAGAGAAGATTCTAAATTTGATTGGAATGAAAAACAATAATAAAATTGCTCAGAGAGTTTTAAATATCTTGTATAATTCATTTTCTGTATGTATAGATTTTTTCAGACTATTGTCCTCATCTTGTTTCAGAAATATTTTCATACCAAAATACTTTTCATGTAAAAGGGCATAAAATGATATTTTTTAGTCATATGTAATGTTTCAACAGTTCAATTCTGCTTTTGGTAATCGTGTTGTGAATAGATATTTGCTTTTATAAGGTGAGACGTTTAATGACCACAGCACACCAATTCTAAGGGAAACAACTATTCAATGAAATGTTTTACAGTATGCCAGACGTAAATAGAAATTTAATGACTCTTTCTAAGTAAAATGTTGAATAATCTTCTGATGTCTACTTTATAGGATTAAACAAAAAGGTAAAGATTCAGTTATACAGGTTGAGTACCCTTAATCCAAAATGTATGAGACCAGAAGTGTTTTGAATTTTGAAATATTTTTCATATACACAATGAAATAGACATAAACACTTTCTTTTTTTTTTCTTATCACTGATATTCATACAAGTATCTGCAGGCTTTTTGACATTTTAAACAATATCTTTGTACAGAAGAGAGAATTAGTAAAATATACATTGATTAATGCAAATAAGTCTTTCGGTGACTATAATTTGCTTTGATGTGGATTAGTTTTGTCTTTCACTGTTTGTGACGTAATTATGGTTCTAAGTTTCTAAAGAGTTGTCTAGGAAATTGGCCTTGTCTCTCATCTAATCTTAGTACAAACCAACTACCGAGAAGCCAGGTGTGGAATTTTCCATGTATGACATTATGTTAGCTTATGAAAAGTTTCAGATTTTGGAATATTCCAGATTTCAGATATAGAATACTCAACCTGTACTTACATTGTAAATCAAATCCTACCTAAAAACTTGGGAAGTTAATTTTAGAGTTCTTTGGATGTAAAAAGTATTGAATTAGTTACTTAGTCTAAGGGAAATAATAATGTACTAAAATGAATCAGGGTTCAAAGGGATGTATTTGATGAAAAAGCTTTTGTTATGGTTTAGTCTGGGATCCATAACCTTTTATGTACGTGATGAGATGAACGTAAGCTCTTTCTTATTTTTTTATCTCTATTATTCATGTAAGTATCTGCAGCGTTTTTTTTAAATTTTAAGCATTACGAATTGAGCCCTACTTTGAACTTGAAAAGTTGATTTTTCTTAAAAATGAAAAAGCCTTTTTTGACATTTTAAACATTGTAAATTGAGTCCTACTTTAAACTTGAAAAATTGATTTTTCTAAAAAAATGGATGAGCCTTTTTTAACATTTAAAAAAAAAACTTAAGAAGTTGACTTTTCTAAAAAATTGAAAAATTTCCCAAAGAAATGAATGTTATATTCATTCTAAGCAAATGAAAATACATGAGAAAAATATATATTTCCTATCAAAATGCTTCCCTTGTAATTGATGTGACTGGTGGTCCTGAAAAGTATAACTCCATTTAATATTCATTTTTCAAGTTTTTCGTATAGATATGACAAAAAAATTCTCTCTGGAGCTATATTTTTTTTATGCCTTCCTGCTTCTATTTTTCAGGCCCGCGGACTATTACACCAGTTCCGAAAGATTCCCAAGATTCCCTGTACTCTGCATGGACTTTGTTCGCTATGTGGTACAGGCATGTGGGATAGTGGCCACGTCCCCACGGTGGAATGCACTGGCAACCACAGTGACGATGAGAGTTGTCCCTATAACAGCACTTCTTCCACACCTGTACGTTGTTTAGATTCGGACTAACAACGGTTTTAATGGAGAGACGGATAGGCAGGCAGGCGTGCAGGCAGACCGGACGGTGAGGGCGGCAGGGAGTCCACTTGGGTGGCTACAAATGAAAAAAAAAAACACAAATGCTTTCAAGAAAGATTAGAGTCAGTACTAGAGCCGGATACTTCTAAAATCTCCCATTAGCTTTCAAAGTTACAAATTTTCATCGACGGAATGACATCCCAGAATTTAAGGAAATATATTCATCTAATTGATGACCATCAGGTTTTTATAGTCGAGAATCATTTAAGAAAAGCAATCTGCTTATTTGATTGCCATTAAAACAATCTGATTGTCATTAAGACAATCTGATTGCTACGAAAAGCGATCTAGTAACCATTAAAAGCAATCCAATTGCCGTTAAGAGCAACCTGGTTGCCATTACAAGCAATCCGATCGCCATTTAAAGCCATCTGATTGCTATTAAAAGTGATCCGGTTGCCATTAAAAGCAGCCTGATTGCCATTAAAAGCAATTCAATCACCATTAAAAGCAATCCGATTGCCATTAAAAACAACCTGATTGCCATTAAACTGAAACGAATTTTGAGATGTTATTTCATTTTTTGCTCAATTCCATCTACATATGATGTGTTCTCAACAAGTCAAAATAAATTGCCTCAGATTTGCCTATTTCTTCTTGCATAATATAAATAAGTTGGTTTGTATACTTTATATAGTTATTTCAGTCATTCAAATTTTCAACTCAAGACAATACAAGGGAGATAACTCGTAAGTTTTTTTTTTTCACTCAGGATTCGGCACTTTCATTTCAAAATGTCACCGGAGAAAGTTTAGATCAAAATGGCAGTATCAACTTTACAGTTTCATTATCCAAACAATGAACACTGTTTCGAAATTGATCAGAAATGGTTGGAATGTCATTGAAGTTCAAGCTCTCCTTTGGATGCAACCATCTTGCATAGAAATAAAATAATGATAGAATTTCTTATGGATGATGGCTATAAATCTTCATTTTTTTCTCACTTAAGGCGAAGCTCCAGACTGGTTTATGACTTCCCTTTTACTGATATTGAATTCAAGAAACATTCAAAGTGAAGGGAGACTGGCTCAAATCAAGTAGTGTTACCATATGTTATCCGAAAGAGGGACATGTCCTCCTTTTTCAATTGAAATATAATGTCCCCATTTCGCCTCAGATTGTCCCCCTTTTTGGTCAATACTGCTTTACAGACACAACTCAGATCTCTAAATACTCAGTAGACCAATGAGTGGAATAGACTCAATACAGAGTCAGTTAAGACCCTAATTCTCAAACAATACAATTTAAGGTTATGTAGACAGATTTTTACAGCTATCTATTAGGAAACGGAGAGCTTCTGTCGAAAATAGCCAGTTCCGAAAAGCATGCCTAAATAGATAGTATCCGCACTATACTGCATTCATTTCTTGTCGCTCACAGCCAGGTCCTCAGAGTTAGAAGGGGTAAGGAAGGGGGCCTTTGCCTTGCATTATTGAGCGCATTTCAGAGATCTGTGCGCTCTTTAGGTTGATTAACAGAATCGCTATTCGAGGCTCCCTTCATGATCCCTAACTTTTTACGGCACACAATATCGATCACTTTTCAGTATTCAGTTGACCAATGAATGGAATAGACTTAACCTGGTGTCAGTGAAGGCCCCAATTCTCAAACAATACAACTTTAGGGCTTTGACGTGCTTGGTTTTTTATAGTTATCTGTTAGTAAACGAAAATCTTTTGTCAAAAATATCAAGTTCCAAAAAGTATGCCTAAATAGAAGTTATCAGCTCTATGCTATAAGATTATTATTATGTTTTCTTTCGTAATAAAAAAAGATTAAACTTAAATTATTCTGAAATGGCTTCCATTTCAATTGATTTCAAAATAGATTGTCTCCCCTGTAATATTCTGAACTGAAGTGCTCTCTAGAAAAGAAGGTGCTATTACTATAAATTCTCTTGGACACTTGGACTTCACTTATTAAATCCTTCCTTTTCATTTTGTATCGGCTAAGATTAGATTCGATTCGATTTTCACTCTAACTCCTAGGACTTTTCGCTGGGGTGGGTCACCCCTTTTGCTCAAGATGTCGGTAATCTTGGCTTCATGGTTATAATAAACCCCAGATGTAAGCCTTTCCCTGAAAACATTCATTTTGCTTGTGAACTTCTGTGAATGGTAGTTTGAAGACCAAAAATGATAATTCAACCTGCTGACGTAACTTTATAGAACTATCATATTTCGCAAAATATTATTAGATGCACCGGCATTGATTGCCATCACTGACTGACATACCGAAATGTGAGTTAAGCGCCTTGCTCAGTGTTGTCAATTTAAATGTTTTTCATCTAAGATGTTTTTTGGTTGCGTTTGAAAGTCAGAAATTGCTGTCTAGATGAATTTTGATGCAATTAGTAATATTTTTCATTCAAATTTATATCGATAAAATAACTAATAATTTTAATAAATTGAGTAATATTTTAATAAAATAAATGTTGAAGATTAGAGTATAATGATTTATTAATAATATGTGATATATTTCCTAGATTTTAGACTTATATCTTGAGAATCTGAACGTTTCAAGATGTTGTTTTCCCTTCAATCAATTGTAGATGTGAACTTGGCTACGCTCCCTTGCTAGATCTTCACACAAGAAAAGAACTAGCACATCTATGGTCTGACTTTCAGGCTTGTTTTAAAATCATTTGATTCCGGTTTTGCTTAATGTCCACTTGGATAGTGTTATGGTTAGTACATCTGCCTCACATACAGAAGGTCTCAGGTTCAATTTCTGGTATGAGTGAAAAGTGGAGAACTCTTTATTAGGAAGAATGTCCCTATGCACTCAGCTACAAATTGAGTACACTCTAAGCTGTGTAATTAGGAATGAGGTTTCTCTGCCATGGATTTGCATCCTGCCAAGGGTATGGTTATAAAAACTTGTACGAATAAAGTCCTGGTCTTGACCATACCTGAAACTTGCAAGGATCACTAAGCTGATGCATGCTAAGGGAACTGGGACTTTTCTATCTTTTTATTATAACCATTGAAGTTCTAAATTGAATTGAGTGAATATTGTGCAGGTACTCTTATTAGATTAAAGGACACTTGGGGAAACAGTCATGGTATACTTTTGTGCTGTGGCACACAGTTTGAGAAACTTTGGCTTACACAAAACAGTTTTTAAGCTTTTTTTCCCATACAGTAGTTATTTGTATTTCTTGCAGTTGACAAAATTTATACTTACTCAAGAAAATGTACAAAATTTCACCACTGAAATTCTTGCATTTAATGTCTGTAAAACTGAAAATTCATTGTAACAATTTACCTTCAACATCTTGTAATGTATTTTATGAATCAGATATCTATCACTGGGTAAACATTCCCATTTTCATGAGCCCAGTGTCTTTTGCTTGTATAGGAAGATGATATTAAGTTTTATATTATGTTAAAGTATCTTGAAGTTTTTTTCAACACTTTTATCTCTGCTTCCCATTTGAAAATGAAAAAAAATCATTGACCGTTCCTACCTATTACACTAATTGCTTGATGGTTCTCCTTTGTGTCTAAAGAAAACTTTTGTCATACATTCATCTGTGAACTGTAAGATGGCTGTGCGGACCAACTCTGGAGGTGCGGAGTCTGGAGCAGGGCGGTCACTGGAAGGTACTTGTTGGGATCACTGTCCGTGTTGTCCCGTGGCGTTGTTCTTTTGCAGCAATGAGTGAGTGATGTCAGGCTTCCTCAAAATTCGCAGAAACTTGATGAATTATGCTACGTAAGCATGAGCGATTTCTGACATACTCCTCCAATTCGGGGTGTTCTTGATGGAGTCTTTGTAAGGTTTTTTGGCCAGCTCTCCATACAGTAGATGTCTTGGCATGCAGTGCTCCACGGTATGAATAACATGCCCCACCCATCTTAGTATACTAGTAGATAAATAAATCTAAATTGTATATGTTTGTTTTTGTTTATCTATGTAGACTCCTTGGGGAGCTTAGGGTGGTAATCACTCTGCTGCAGTTTTTAGAGCATGCCCAAACCTCTTCCTTTACCCAAGCTTGGGACCAGCTATGATGACAGTCAAGCTATTGTTTTTTCCTGTCAGAGTAAGATTCTGTTAGATGGACTGCCTTGTGAGTCTAAAGGAATAAAAAGCTCCAACTGCCCTATTAATTACTCATAGCTGGGAAGAGAATTGGACTCATGCCTTTCCTAAGAGAATTAGTGCGAAGCGAACATAAACAGCTTTGCCTGAAACTTGAACTTAGTTTGCTGATTCTGTTTTCCGTTGCGGTGACCGTTACACCTCTCTGCACCTCCTAATTGCATAGGTATGTTGTTAAAACTATCTACATACCTGAACATTTAATACACATATACGTAAATTTCTTCTCTGCTTGTTTGCGCTACGATCTCATTTGTTGATTTACCTCCCTTTTATGACATATCAGTGAAGATTATGTCATAGAAACTCTTAAAACTTCATGTCTGATCATCACACATTAGAACAGTTTGACTTGAGTTTAGACATTAAAAGAAACTTAAAACCAAGATATTTGAATTATCATAAAATCAATTACCCAGTAAAATAGCTTTAGGCTCCCTAGTGCTGATAGATACATAAATAACTAATACAGATATATATATATATATATATGCTTGTGTCCATATATGCAAATTTCTTCTGTTTGTCTACGCATTGATCTTATTGGTTAATTTATGTTCCTATAGCAACATAACAATGAAGATTAAATCATAAAAACTTTTAAAACTATGTCTGATCTCACATCAAAACAGTTCAGTTTAAACATACAATTAGGATACTTGAATTATTAAAAAAGAAATTACCTAGTAAGATATCTCCAGGCCCCTTAGTGCTGATCAATATATAATTAACCCTGTCATTTTTTTACGGGTATATTCTAGTATTATTACACCCAAGTTTTCTGTTCATCACACACTTTTGGACAATATTTACACCCATCAGAATCCAGACACACGTTCCCTTTGTACATAAATGAGAAAAGTTACCTAACTATTCAAAGAAACATTCCCAGTTCATCATTTTGAATCAAGTATGCATCGATAGAGGATTGCTGCCTAAATAAACATTATTTTATCCTTGTGTACTTGTTATTAAATTATAAATTTTCCCATACTCTGAATTTATCCTAGTATTTCGAAGTTGTGGTTCCTGATTAATTGTTGAATTTACACACCTTCTACCTAGTCAGTTCGGAACGGGTAACCATTCTAACATTCCTGGTATCCTAAATCATAAAAAAAAATAAAAACCCTGACAATTTATCATCAGTATTAATTGCCTTGTTAACCCGATAACTGCGGCAAATGGCAAATAGTTATTCACTGTCCTCAATGAGATAATTTATTGCAAGATTTCCATTTTAAGATAAAAACCTTGACTCAATTAGAAGTGAGTTTTCATCAATCAGAATAGAACAGAAATTATATTGAGTTGGCCATCCTACTGCCATGACAGATATTCCTGTCATTTGCAGTTAATTAGTTAAAAAATGGAGACAATAATGAAAAACCGTGATCTGAAATCTTTAAATGGTTATAGCAATGCAGTATTATTGTTACAATGAAAATTATGTCTCCAATTTGAAATAATGACCCATAAAGATATTTGTATGCCATGTAATCATATCCGTTTTCTGGAAAGTCAGTAAATGGCATTTAAAAAACAAGATAGAAAGCATTTTTTCTCCCTTCTTTTCATGGATACCAGATAACGAAAACTCGTATCAATTTAAGATATGAAAGACTTCAATAAAACCAAATACATATTTGGCTGAATAAATTTCAATTAATGGCCTGTAATTCATCTAATAAATTCTAAATAATTATTATTTTCTTTCCTTTCTTTTTTCACTTATTTTTTATTTTTTAAATTAATCTAAAATAAATTCTGGTCGTTTCTTTCTTCTGTTTTTACTTATTTTCGAATCTTCTTTAAAATCATTTTTTCATAATTCACTGGAATCTAAATTCTTATAATAATGAATATTTTTTTTAACCTCTCTGGTATGAAGTTTCTCCTTGAAAATTGCATTTTATACCCCCAAACTGTTGTAGGCTCAGGATATTTCATACTAGATGGTTATTGACTATAATTTCTAAAAAGTTTTGTGATTTTAGAAGCAAAAAAAACATTTTCTGACAACAAAAAATAACATTCAGTATCTTAAAATATGGTAGGCTAAAACAGCTATAGTTATCGTAAGTTTTTGTTTACATAGTTTAAACTAAGAAAAGGTATTTCGTTCTAAAAAAATCATTATTCCTTTATGTTTTTTTCACGCACTGCATTTATTTCAATCGGGGTTCAATTTTTAACCCCTTGAAATATCCCCAGTCATCAACAGAGGTGATTCTGATGTGTCCTCATTATAAATCATGCAAACTGGAGTAAAATCTCTGAGTATCATTTCATAACTTTATGGTCGCAGATTCCATATCATTTACAGCTTTTCAGCCTCTGTCGTCGTTTATAGATATTCCTCTGGGATTCACCGAGCCAACACTCTCTGAATTGGTCCAATTTGTGACGCCATCTTATTTTTTTGGCCAACCATGGTTTCGCATATGATCTCTTTTTGCGTAGCATTACATGGCTTCTCTCTCCCTGTTCTCTTCTTTATGTTGCGATACCATTCTCAGAACCTCTTCTACCCTCACCACTTTCAACGTGAAAATCTTTTATTTTCAAAGTGTGACAGACAGATGAACAGAGAAGTATAATGGACAGATGGACACTAAAGTGTGACGGATGGACGGACAGACATGTTGCTTATTATAATGCAGTATTAGTATATTTGTATCTCTAAAATTTCTTGGAAATCTGCTGGATAAAAAATTTCCGATAGTATTTGCCTGCCTTTTGACGAGGTCAGAATGTGACTCAAGGTCGGTTTAGTGCGGAGGAAGCCTCATACTTGTATGTGGGTGAATAGTTCTGTTCCATCGGCACTTCCCCTCTTGGGTCACCTCGGGCATAAAGCAATGAACCCGATCTTTCCCCTTATAAGTGCAATGTGGAGGTACTGCCTAGGTGGACAGCGACCTAGAACTGGACCTAAAAGCATCTCTTGCTTCTTGGCTGAGGAGTCCTCAAAATGAAGCGCAGTTACTGCACTTTGATCTCAGCCAAGAGGTCAAGAAGCTATAAAAGGTGGAGATGAACAAAACTCAATTTTGCTTTTCTGTTCTACTCTTCCAGCAATTGATCACTGCTACCCACAACAGACCGGTTTAAACACTGTTGTTGGGCTTAGGTTAATCATATGTTCTGACATTTATCCATCTATATATCTATCCATACTTTGCCTAGCCCCAACCGTTCGTAGTAGAAACTTGATGTTTTGCACCCCTAGCCCCTTAATGAGAAGTGATTTTTAGAAATCCCCCCCCCCCACAGTTTTTATTGGGTGGGGGTTCAATTTACAATGAATGTTAATGCCAAATTGGTCCCTTAGTTTATGTCCATGGTTTTTAATAATAAATTTATGGTTCAAACCATACTGATAGTCTTTTCTTCCTGGTGACTTGATTTTACCACCGCTATTGCTTACTTCAGAAAGTAAAAAGCGACGTATATGGGAGGTAAGATAAGTTGGTGATTCATAATTTCCCTTGGGAGGTTAGTTCAGTTTATGTTCAGAAACTTGAAAGATTTTCTCAGCGGTTTTCACCAGTTTTTCTCACTGTCACATGATCTCTTACATTACTGACACTACTAGTACAGTAACATGGCACTAGAGAGATCGAGAGAGAGTTTAAAGGTTCGATTAGAGCTTCTGCAAGGCATCAAAGCTCTTTTAGCTTAAATGATTAAGCAGCTGGTGCATTCAACCAGACTTCTATGAGGCAAGAGGGACATGAGTTCGAGTCTCACAAGGAGCGTATTCTTCATTTTTGATCCTGGCATTTTACTTACCGTTAAATTGTTACGAAATAAGCAACCAAAAAATTAACATGGAAGTAAATAATTCCCCAAATCAAAGATGATCTCTTAATTTGTTTCATAAAAGCTGAAAAAAAGAAATTGTAGATTTGCCATCACAGTCAATAATTGAACTATAGCATTAAAATTTGAAGTAATGTAAAAAAAAATTCTATAGAAGAATAAATATGATCAGAATAAATCCTATTTATGACATCACTGGAGTTTTCCACTCGATAACATGTAAAATAGAGTCAAAACAAAAACATCTAGATTCTGGAGAATTTAGAAGTTATTAATCAAAGGTCTGAAAATGGTCAAAAAAGCATTTTAAAAAAAAAAAAAAAAAAAAATTTTAGAAGGGGGCCTAGTGGAGTACTGATGCCAATTTTCAAGTCCATAGACAAACCGTATAGCCAGGAGCCCTGAAACACACCAAATATGAGCACATATATAAAGGGATAGAACCCTTTGCCATCTTTGGTGGCTACGGTGGTTCAATTACCTTTGATAGGATCAAAATGCCTGTTTTTTTCAACACTAGTCAAATCATGGCTTAATATTTATAACGGTTGCCTGTAATACATATTGTCTTAAGAGGAATTATGATGTCATTTGAAAAAAGATTGCTAGGAATTCGTAATTTACAGTGTTTATTATGAAAAAATTATGTATAACTTTAAAATTGAATTACAAAATCGTAGCAAAAATAAAATTTATTTTGAAAATGAGTGTCAAGCATGAAGAGGAATTACGATAGCTAAGCACCATTGGGAGAATATTTTGTATGAAGACTAAAAATTAAACTCTTGACCTAATTATTCTTGGAAAAAAAAAGAAAAGATTTTCAAATGGTCTCTATGTGTCCCTATTGGGGGTCACAACCCTCACTTTGAGAAGACCTGCTCTAAATCGTGAATCAAACAAGATGATTATTTCCCTTTGATCTCATCTAATGAATTATTTTAGATGAGAGTCAAAGAGACTGAATTCTTTTTTGATCTGATCGGCTCTGAATGTCTGAGTAGAAGACATTTATTGTTGACATTCCTAAATTGTATTTTTGTTTTTGTGAGAATGACAATTGATCCAAGCCGAGCCTCAGTTTTGTACGAACTGCCTGCCGTCTCCTGCGCTGTGTCCTTTTTTTTGGTTGAAATTCACTAAAAATCCAAGGAGAGTGGCGCTGCCACAAACTTTTCACAACCTTTTTTTTTTTTCCCCTGCTCAAAGCAAAAACAGATTTTGTCTGTCTCTAAAAGGAAAGTTCCTGGGATTCTAAAGGGAGAAAATGCGATTTAAATTTAAAATCCAATTTTTTTCAAAATCTATGAAGAAAATTACAGACCTGTTATTCGATTTGTTGCTATATGAGCTAAAGATTTAAAATACTTCAAGTTTTAACTTGAAAATTCTTGAAAGATTTTTTTTTCCGTTTCAATTTTTTAAACTTTTTTTGTTTATTGGAAATCAAATGATAACGCTAGTTAATTATCATGATTTGTTTTTCATCAAATTAAATGCCTTTTAATTAATGAGATTTTTTCATTAAAGTTAATATCATTCAACTAATTGATTTTTTTTCATTGAACTTAATGCAATTAAACTAAAAGATTTTTTTCAATAAATCCGAGAAGAATCTCCATTCAACTTGGCATGTATTGAATCAAAAAAAAATAAACGTGATTTTTTTTTTCTCCTTTTGTGAATCCTAAAGGAACTATTATAAGCCCATTCAATTGGATCCGGAGAATTATAGACCCGAGGTAACATTATGAAGATGTGAGGGTCCCTTTTTTTTTTTCCTCGAAGGACGTGATACCAAACTTGTTGTACGTTTCCTGAATTTGAGCAGATCTAGATTTTTCTTTTGTACTTATCGAAACTTGTGGAGAGAAATGGTGGTTATCCATCATCTGATCTCAGGGCTGGTGCTAGGGTTTCATGTGCCCTAGGCGCCCCCAATTGTATTCTAACAATTCTTTTTTCAGTTTGGTGTGTGCTCCTAGGACCTTTGTGCCCTGGGTGACTACCTAGGTTTGCTTAATGGACGGGCCGGCCCTGTCTGATCTAAGCCTCTTGGATTAAATGAAACGATCTAAAATTGCACTAAGATAAAGTTTTTACCATTTTGTAATCCAAAAGAAGGAGTAATGGTCATTTTTCTGCATGGAGATCAAAGATAAGATCACATATCATTAGTTTTTGACTACTATTCACCTTCATATCCGAAAAGAGGGCAGGTTTAAAGTTTTGATTTGAACTTCTGCAAGCCAGGTAGTCCTCATAGCTAAGTCCTTATAGCAGCAGAGAATTGACTTGGCTTCCTTCTGGCATAGAAGCCTGCGAGTTTGAGTCTTACTAAGAGCTTATTCTTTATTTTCCATCCGCAATGTTTACAAATTGCCGTAGATTGATGGCCTGAGTTAAGTTGTGAAAAAACAAAAACAAAAAAAAACTATTAAAATTACGAAGGTAAATAGTGGTCAAAAACTGACGATGATAATTTACAATACTTCATCTAATAAAATTAAAAAAAAAAAAAATAAAATACCGAGATCACAAACGGTTTGAAATAAAATCCAAAGAAAAGGACAATGTCTGTAACCTCTGGATTTGATGGACTTGAGCTGAAATCCGCTTTGGATCAAGTCTGCTTGTCTTCGAGAGATTGATGTATATACATATATGTATATATATATATTTACACACACACACATACACATATACTTCTTGGTGTGGAAGTGGGGAAGGGGAAAATGAAAATACAAGGTACTCTTTAGGGGTTCTGGTGCCTCGAAGCTGTCATGGGTGATAAAATTTGCTGGGGCGGACAGGACGTGAGAGAGGAGGAGGAGCATGCGTAGCTGTTGGGGAGGTTCATAGCAGAAATGTCTTCAACCGCTTTATTTAAAGTTCACGTCATAAGTCAGTGTTTTCCAAGTAACAATGTTGAATATTAAGAATTTTTTATCAAGTTCTGCATGGTAACTTTGTTATCAAGAGCTGGATCAAAAACCAAGTCGAACAAATTTGAGGTGAAAATGTTATGTGAAATTTTATGGAGATTGACCATTTCATATTCAGTAGACTCCCATTATAGCGGCACTCTTGGGGATTTAAAAGTGCTGTTATAACGAATTTGACGTTACAACGGGCGGATCTTTATACAATGTGTATTATTATAGGGAAGCCGAAAACAAAAATGACTTTATTAAAATTTCACAGACCCGTTTACGAGTTACATGTCCGCAAATGAGACTAAAGCCCTTCTAATAATTCCTCATTCCATCTTAATTATTTCAAGCTTATCATTAATTGATAAGACTTTCCTTTTGGATTTCTTTTCTGATTTCTGGGTTACTTTAGGCAGCATTATCCTAAGGGTTTAGTAGTTTTAGTTAATGACGCACTAAAATCTACATATGTTGTTGCTGCAAACTAATCTCAGACAATAGTCTTGCGAGAATAAAGCAAGAGTTCCCTATATTACATGTATGTCAGGAGGGATGACTTGAATAATTTTTTTCCAGTCATTAATTTTTTTTCATGAAAAGTATGTTTGAGTGGATAGCAGGAAATATGTATATCTATATTCTTGGCTGAATTATGAGTGATACAGTCGCACTATCTCCCTCGTCTGTGTTCATTTGTTTGCAACATTTCGGTCATGTACCTCCCCACCCCGGCTTTTGTCGGGTGCAGTTGGTTTGAGAATGTGGAAAGACTTTTCAGATCGCATGCTTGATTGGACTGGACATGTCACATCTGTTTTTGTGTATAGCGGGGTTGTGTTTTCAATGTCAAAACAACTCGGAAGTTGACACCGAAAACACAACCCAGATATACCAAAGCGGATTTGACACGTCCAGTTTGATTGAGCATACTTTCTGAGAAGTGTTTCCACATTCTGGAAACAACAACATCAAAAAAGGCTGGAGGATACACAGCCGAAACATTGTGAACAAATGAACACACAGAGGAGAAAAAAAGTACGACTATATCATACATAATTAGTATTGTATGTATATATATATATACATAGATATATTTTTTTTTTATCTTGTAAAACCCAGGGTAAGGTCGTTGAATCAGCTCAGATGATTTCATCATGGGTGTGTCAAGGGTGAGATAACCCCTCAAAGACCATGCCTCTTTAGGCTTGCTTAGAACAACTGGACTGGTTGCCAACCATAACCACAGTCTGCCCTGCAATTTATTCATAACTGGGGTTGGGAAGAGATAGATTTATGCCTTTCCCATGGGCATTAGTACAAATTGAACACACTGTCTCAGCCACAGTTTGAACTCAACTTGTATATTCTATTCTCAGTGCTAATAACCATTCAGCTCCTCCATATATCTATAGGTATATATAGATATACATCTTCAGGTTCAGTCATATGGATTGGTTTTAGTATATATATATATATATATATATATATATATATATTCACCTGGTATATATTCTTGTAATTCTTATTTCTTATATATCAATAGCTCCATTTATTGTGTTAAATATTGAGAACTGTGATTAACTATCTGTAAAGGATACTATCTGTTTTCAGTCTTTTCCTTCTTGTATTCTTACAAAGTGAAATCATATTCTAAAGTATATATGTATATGTATAGAAGATATAAGTATTTTATCAAAAGGACCCAATAAGAGTAAGAGATAAGTAAAAAGTAAGGAAAAGCCACACTAGTTAGAGATTATTTGATATTTTATAACTTACAAAAGGGTTTGTGTTAATAGATATATTTCCCACCTTCGTTGAAACATTCAATTGTAATGGGATTTTCTATGAAATGTCAATCTTGATTCTCTGATATAAAAAAAAAAAAAATGCTTCATGCGAATGAAGTCCAAATTTGGGAGACACTGAATTTAATTTGTTTTTTCTTTTTCTTGCCAAAGTAAAAAAACGAAGACGTATGTTTGAGGAAACGTTCAATTGCTGCTAATTTTACTCATACAACGTTAATTTGTACGATAGCCAGTACAACGTACTTGCAAAATCTGCAATACCAAGCAGTACAAAAACAAACCTTGTTATGAAATTCGATTGTGCAGAAAAAGATGTGGGAAAAAAAGTCACAATGTTTGTAGGAAGGAAAAAAGTCATAAGAATTTGAAATAAAAAATGAATGAGTGATCTAATTATTCAATTCACAGTAATAAAATAAGTAATATTTTGATTTATTTAACTCAATAATAATAATTATAATAATAATATTTTAATACAGTAAATCTTGATAAAATGTATCAAAAAAAACATTTGAAATATATTAAAAACATTATTCTATTATCACAAAAAAATTAAATAAAAATATTACATTTGAAAAAGAAATATCATTTATTTTATTGCTGTAAATTGAATGGATTGAAATATTATTAACTTAATTTTCTGTGACTTTTTTTCCTAACCAGAAACAGTTATGTTTTTTTTTTTTGTTTTTCTTTTTTGTGACTTTTTTTCTGGTGACCAGAAATTCTGGTTTGAAAGCCTGAGCCGCCTGAAGCTTCCCAAAATTTAAGACCTGAACTGATAAATAAATACACAGTGGATGTTGCAATTATATATATATATATATAAATATATATATATATATTTAAAAGAAAAAAACCAAGTGTGTCTTTATTGACACAACATGGTAGAAATATGACTGTTTTCAAAAAAAAAAAAAATTTATAAAGATATTCAAAGCTGGACCTTATTGAAAATGTTAAAAAGTAAATTTGGCTCAGATCAAAAACAAGAAAGAAAAATTGAAAATTATTGGATCAGTAAATTCATTTTTCCTCTTTTTTTTCTTCTTGATTTAAAAAAACAAAAGAAAAAAAGTCAATGTTCAAATATCAAAGTGAGGCAAAATCTCCTTGAATGTATTTGATTAAAGCAGGCCAGTATTGAGTGGTGGCCATTTTCTGAATATACAAAATATCAGTTACGCAGAAAATGGTTTTCAAGCCACTGACTGGTTGATTCGATCAACTGAATAAAATTTTTAAAGTGACAGTCAGACAAAAAAACCCCCCAAAAAAACAGACTGTCTAGAGAGAAGACGTAAAGGGTGTCCATTTTGGACCATCGTAATTCAAATCAAATGCATGTAACAAAAAAATAAATAAATAAAAAAAACATTTAAAAATGTGAATAAGTGAGTTTGTTTTTTTCTATTTACTTTTATTATCGTGTGTTTGTTGCTTGAGTAATAAATATAACTTGCCATCATCATCATAATTGAACAACTCTAGCATCAAAATTTGAAGTAATATGAAAAAAAATTGTATACATGATATCACTGGTGTTTCTACTTGGAAACATAATAAAGAGAAACATCTTGATTCTTGAGAATCTAGACATTATTAACGAACCTGTCGAAATAAAGCCCCCCCCCCATATTTAAAAAAAATTTCAGTAGGGGTCTAGTGGAGTACTGAGGCCAATTCTCAAGTCTGTAGACAAAATGGAATGGCCAGGAGCACTGGAATGCAGGCACATGCATGTTAAAAGGGGTAGGAGCCCTTTGCGATTTTTGATGGGTACGGCTGTTCAATTTCGTATACATTCTGCTAAAAACAACTGTGCTGCCAGCAAAGCCTTCATCAGATGACTCTGGGGTCAAGCATGTTTTCAGGGCTGAATATCATTACCATTAACCCAGGATACCCCAGCAGTACCTTACAATATCATCAAACTTTGTTGGTTTTTGGACACATTGTAGGAATACTAAATGAAATTGCAGCCTCATTATATATCCTTGTATACACAATTTTCCAGTCAATGTTGGGATTTGAATCGACTGATGACAATGTCAAGACACTTGGTATTTACCGTGAACTTCAGCTGGAAAGTTGAGACAACATTCTACTTCAGTTATTGACGGTTAATTTCATAAATGATGATTCAGATTGTCTACTGACTTCAAATTTTCATCCACTGTTTATATCTACTCTATTTGTTTCTCTACGCAGACCATCATATAATCAAGAAATGGATATATAATTTGACAGAAATAATCATAAATGCGTTGAAACTTATCGCTTTGAAACTCTATTTGTAATGACCTCCTGTTAATACATGGTTGATGTATCATTTGGCTGAGACAGCATATATAGAATAACCAATCGTTCGCAGGCTTGATTCCTGCAACAACCCCATTTTATTCAATTGTTTATTCTATTTACACTGTCTTGGCCAAATGATATATTCACTGCATATTAATGGGAAGTCATTTCAAATAGAGTTTCAAAGTAATATAACACATTTATGATTATTTGTCAGATAATACATCCATTTATTAATGATATGGTTGTCTGCATTGAGGAACAAATAGAGCAGATATAGATAGTGAATGAACAAAATGAGAATTTGGAGTTGAAGCTGTTATTTGGGTCTAAGCATTGTCTACTGAACAAATGAAGATTTTTCATAAAAGATGAAAGCATCGAGAAGGAATAAAAGCAGATTGAAGTTGATAAAATTAGAGACAAAACATTAGAATCTCAGAAACATTAGAATTGGGAGTCTCTCATCATAAATTACTGCTAAAAAAAAAAATAAAACATATTATCCAATGCAAGGGAGGAAACTTGGAAGTACCCTGATAACACAACCTGAATGTACAGAAACCAGATGTGACATGTCCAGTCTAATCAAGCATGTGCTCTGAGTAGTGATTCCATATTATAGAACCAACAAAACCTGATAAAGGCTGGAGGATATGTGGCCAAAATGTTGTGAAAAAATGATCAGGTGAGGAAAATAGTCTGAACATATCATATATAGTGATTAATACACCCTGTCTAATAAAACTCAGGCAAGAATTAGAATCTTTGTCTTAACTTTTCTCTTATTTTGGGAATATCTCATTCAGCTCAGATCAAAGCGATGTCCTCCCAGGTCATCTGAATATTCTTGCCTGCTAATTCCTACCCACTAAAGGATTAAAAAAAAGTAAACTCTACACAGGAGTAGCCACCACAATGACAAGTACAAAAATATGATCAAGATACTTTTCTATACACTAGAAATAAAATTGACTGAATCTTTATTTTGTTCCTGTCAGTAATAACATAGAAGGAGTTAGTACATAAAATTATTACTGCATCTGTTTCATCGAGTAATGTAAACAGAGGCAGATTGAAGTAGAGAACTGCAACATTGGACGAAGCTATAAAATTTGCTTGAGGAATTATAAAGCCAGATTTCAATAAACAAATTGAAAAAGAGAAACATGAATAAAATTCAAAGTGTTTTCCAGACAATAGGATTCCTTTCATGTTGTTAACACAATGTTTCGGACGATTAATTCAACAGCTTTTTCCAGGTTTACTATCCAAATATGATGGTGGTAAACGGAATATTCCAATGGTAGCTATGTTACAATGTAGGATTCGGGTAATATCAATTTCTTCCTCTTTTCTCTTAAAGCCTGGATACCCATCCCTTGCCCTTGTTGAATATTGGAAGCAAGTTGAACTCTGTACTTGTCTGACTTGTACACTCAGTCGATATATTGATATGAGCTGCTTCTGATTTTCCTGAGTTTCTAAATGCGTTTTCTGTCTATGACACAGACTTCTTCCCACAGAGGAAAGTGTTTGTCTTTCTCTCTCCAAATATGGTCAGCCATCCCATATGAATAAAATTGATGTTTGTATGGACTGGAATATTGCAGTAGATTTGAAACGTTGTTTCACTTTCCCAGCTGAGATCACGTTAACTGCTCAGCGTCCTGATCTTGTAATCTGGTCATGCTATTCAAAAATTGTTTACATCATTGAATTAATGATTCCTTTTGAGAAAAATATCGATTGGGCACTTAAAGGCAAGCCGGAAAATTATGAAGATCAGTGGGAAAAATTTATGAGACATGACAGGACAAGCAAGACATTCCAGATTGAAGTTGGATGCTGAGGTTTTGTTGCCCACTTGAACTCGACATACTTGACTAGACTTGAATTATCATCAAGAGCAAAGAGGAATTATATAGAAAGGTGCTATGACCAAGCAGAGGTTGGATCTGTATGGATCAGGGCTTCCCACATGGTGACAGAGAACCAACAAAGCCTAATGATATTGTGAGGTACAGCTGGGGTGTTCTAGGTTAGTGGTAATTATGTTTTGAGCCTAAATCATACTTAACCCCAGGATCATCATCTGATGACTGTTTCATTCGAGTCACTGCCTCTGTTTTAGCAGCAATAACTGCATGTGTTCATTTAATGAGATAAATACAAATGAAAGTCAGTTTTTATAGTGGGGTCTTTATTGGCCTTACAACTAATTCACTTCATTAGTCATAATTGGAAGAAATGCACATTTACGGTCATCCATTTTGAATTTCAAAATGGCTGCCTTTGAGGGCCATAGAAAATATAAAAACAATCTTTTCTTAAATTGGAGGTTGTTTTTTTCAGATATGATTCAACCCAGTTGTCTAGATTCGACCAATTATATATGATAACTTCTGCTTTCCAACTAATAACAGTGTAAGCTGCACGTTTTGGGCCACAACTTCTTTTGCACAACAGATACAAACTGACAAGATACCCTGTTGGAAAGCTGACAAAATTCTCTTTCCAACTATGTCATCTATCAATATATTGCATTTGTATTTGTATATATATATATATATATATATATATATATATATATATATATATACACACATAAATATATTGAGAAGAGAATTCCATTGGCATGTTCTGGAATAAATGTCTTCACATTTTGTCTCTAACTTCTTTTGCACAATGGATATAAATTGACAAGACATACCACTGAAAAGCTGAGAAAACTATCTTTCTAACAATATTTCATGTCATCTGTAAAAACATTGAGTTTTCTGGCCCCAAACAACTTAGGGAGGTCAAATTGATGGCCATCTTGATGAACGTCTGCCTTCTTCAATTTTCATCAAGGGTTTTTTTACTTTTAGCATTATGTTCGGGAGACTTCATAGATATGCATTTTGGAGCAAAAAAATTATGTATTAATTTTTCAAACCCCAATCATAGTTTGTCCGAACTAATAAACAGAATTTATGAATAAAAATAATAGTACGCCAGACAATATCTATTGATTGACCTTGAACTCAATCAGGTCAAAATGAAAGCGGAGTTGGAGATGATAACAGATTCCTTGCCAAGAGAAACATTAAATAAAGAGATTTGTTTGCTTGTCTTACAAGTCCAGGCATAGATTCAAGGTGAGGATCTGGACTCTTCCTGTTCAGGCAAAGCACAATTAAAAGTTTCTCTTTGAATAAATCAGGAAATATTTCAAATAAAAAATCTGAATAATGAAAATAATCATAGATTGATTTTAAAAACACAAGTTTATTATATACATTGTCTAATTGGTCTGATGGAGTGAAAAGAAAGAAAAAATTGGACTCCCCGCCTTCTCAAAATCCTGGATCCACCCCTAAAGTGATTGGAACATAGATAGATGCTCAATAGGAGCTGAAGAATATGGCATTGAATCAGATCATATCTATCCGCTTCCGCACGAGAGTAAAATATGACACAAGGTTGGTTTAATGCGGGTTCCTACGTATGGGAAGTTAGGGAAAAGCTCCAGTCCCTGCAACTATTCTTTTGAAGGCATGAGGTAAGCATAACCCTCCCTTTTCAAGGCAATAGGAAGGTACTGTCCAGGGGCTTACTGATCTCCTGAGACTGGGCAAGGTAATTTTAAAAAAAGATATTAAAGATGGTTGGTTTCTGTTTCTGGAAGTGAATCAAAATCTCTTGATTTTACTCACTTCTTTTAATAGAATGTCTCAGTCTGAGTTTTCTTTTTTTATAACTTTGAAATTTAAAGATTGATAATGTTGTCAAAAGCTTTTTGTGTCTCATCTTGAGAAGATGAGGTTTGGTAAATAATTAATTGTGAAAAACTTGCATCAATGCTTACACACTGATATACGCACACACACACACAGATACTAAGATACAGACAGACTCACAAACACACACAGACACACACACACACACACTGACACTAACACACACAGATACTAAGACATAGACAGACACACAAACATACACAAACACAACGTACATACATACACACACATATACTAAGATACAGACAGACTCACAAACACGCATAAATACTACACACAGATACTAAGATACAGATACACACACACTGACACACGCACACACACATATACTAAGACAAAGACAAATGCACAAACACACACTGACACACACACATACACACAGATACTAAGAGATAGACAGACACACAAACACACACACATACACACACAGAGATACTAAGACACACACAGACATACAGATACTAAAATACAGATACATGAACACACACAGACATATGCACAGATACTAATTTACAGACACATACACGCAGACACACTGACATATGCACACACTCACATACTAAGACATAAACAGACACACACAGACACAAACACATACGGATACAAAGTCACATGCAGACACACGAACACACACAGACATACACACAGATACTAAGATACAGACAGACACACAAAAACACAGTGACATACACACACAGATACTATGGTACAGACACACAAACATACATTCACACATACACACATATACACACTCAGATACAGACAGAAACACACACTGACACTACATACATACACACACATACGGATACTAAAACATAGACAGAAACACAGAAACACACTGACACTACACACACACAGATACTAAGACACAGACACATACACACACACTGACACACACACAAACACATACACTCAGATATCAAGACACAGATAGAAACACTCACTGACACTATACACACACACACACACATAGATACTAACGTACAGACACACACATAAATGCACATTGACACACACACAAACACTAAATTGAATTTTTCAAAGAAAACCAACAAAATGACTCTGTGGAATTAATAAAGTAAATTTATTTAAAACTTAATGATTCTCGCTTAGAAACAGCAAAAATTTCAATATATTGCTCAGATAAGTCTTTATTTTTTTAAGCAACCCTATTAATACTTTATTTTTCATCGAAATGAAATCATATACAATAAAATACTATTTACAGCAATGAAAAATATAATTCAATAACAGTAACAAATAATTAAAAGAAAAAAGTAAAATAAAAAATAATTTTGATATTGGGAAATTAATGATTTACCAAAATTAAAAACTTGGTTTGTTGAGGTCGTCAATGTTTTGAGTATAGAGATCAATCTTTAGGTAATGTCATATTGTGATAATGTCTCTTTAAAAACAAAGTTTTACGTTTGTGCGAATTTTCTGTAAGAACGAATCGTTATTATTATACGCTGATTCATTTAGTGTAGTGACCTCATCTTGATTGTTACAGTAATAACGTTTCAACTTTTATAGCCTCCAGCTTTCGTCAGCTATCTGTCATAGTTGGTAAACTTCTAGGAATTTCGAACCCAATTCCTTTCTATTCAATCCAAAGAGTACATTGTTCTCGTTCCACCGTCCATGTCAGAGGATATCATGTACGAGTTGATTCATATTAGTGTATTCTTCTTTGTAATGTCGCTTGTCTGCCTAAACCAGAGAATATGACTTTTCTGCACTACCCGAGACATGGATTGAACTTGCGACCGCCAAGCATGTTATCACAGAACAAACAGCCAAGTGAATAAAAGTGTTACTTTGGCATATCTAGCATGGCTCAAGACTAACTTTTTTCATTACTATCCTACAAAGCAATTTTAACAGTCCAAAAGGAAATGTAAAATCAAAATATTATCACTTTACATTGTTATAATCCTTTATAGTTGTTAGTTGTATAATAAAAACACCTTGTGAGGAAATGAATGATGATATTTATTTTAATCCATTAAAATAAATTGGTTTTAAACGAAACAAAAAAATCATTAATAAACTGCAGAGCAACAATTAATTGATTAGTTATCTATTAAATTAATCGACAACATAGTCCTCTATTACAGTAAACTGAATATCCTTGGGTTGTGGACAAAACAAGACATTTGAAGACATTATCTCAGGCTATGGAAAACAGTGATTGAAAATTTTTGCCATTTTCTGATGTTTTATAGAACACGACAAACACATTTTTATAAACAATTAATAGATTAATCGAGAAAATGATCAACAAATTAGTCGACAATGAAAAGAATTGTTAGTTGCACTCATAGTAAACAGTAAAAAACATATAATTAAGAACATATAGATTGGAGAACCTTAATTTTGCGTCTCATTCTCAATTCTCAGTCTTTGAACCGAGGTCTCCACATCCAGCAGTCATAACTCCACCACATTGTCCAAGCTTTCTTGGGGTCATATATGAGACAGATAAATATATACAGGAGAGGGGTATAAAGAGTTTAAAAGTTTACATTTACATACATATATTGTATTTGCATATAAACGTATACTTTTTTCTCCTTTATATCCCTCTCTCTCAGTTGAGTATGTAATGGCAGATTTAGAAAATAATCCCTTGCATCTCCCTGGGGAAGATCTCTGGGGAAGATCTCTGTTCAAAACACATTTTCTACCAAACTCAGGATGCTGGGACACAGGGATGTTGTTAGTTTCATGCCTTGGTATCTGGCAGCTGCGAGTTCATTCCCTGGGTCAGGTAGTGCAAGGAAGTCATATATTCTGGTTCAGTAGAAGAGGCAAACAAGAAATCTCAAAGATGAATTAACAAAGGATTGATTGATAGATAGTCTTTGGCATGGGCAGCAGAATGAGAAAAATCTACCCCCATTAAATTGAATAAAGGGTTGGGTTTAAAATTCCCAGAGAGTAACTGACTTTGACCTGAAGAAGGCCAGAGGGTGCAATGGCCATAACGTTATAATTAAAATAAGTAAGAAGAGGATACTAGACTGATTAAATCAGTGTATAACAAAATTTTACTCTTTCAACATTGTAGAAGCCGATGACGAAATATAATATCTGTACCTTGCATTAATCAATCACTGTAGCCTGCCTGTTTACCAAAATGTTCATCTGAAAAAATTATCTTAAAAAAAATAGATCTTTTCTTCTAAATTATCAAAAAAAATCTCAACTTTTGGCATCGGTGGTTGGTCAAAAATGACCATACAAACCCCAAAAAGCAATTTTTTAGATTGTGCCTAGTGGTGTAATCATGCTGTAATCAAGGCTGTAGCCCTAAAAATGTGACCAAGAGTGCCTGGAGAGACACAGAGACACAGACGAGCGAAGAGAGAAAAATATATAGCCCACCTGGTTGGTTGATCAGGTCGGTGTTTTGTGAGGCTATGGTGATTCAATTTGCCTTCATTGTACGCAAGGAGTCGTTTACTGTTAATAATACCTTAAATTTTAGGGAATATGTTGAATTCAAGGAATTTTCATTCCTTGAATTTATACATTTTGGAGATTAATTCTATCAGTGGAAATTGCACAGTACATCTTTGCACTTTTGATATATTCAAGGTGTTATAAATTTTGTTGTCCAAGTTTTGTCCAGTAGGTAAAATGGAAGATTCATTTAAATATTTGATCAAAAAACTAATCTTACTCTATGGGTAGACATCAACTTATTGAATGCAAATAACAGGTATTTCCGTCTTGACAGTTCTATGGCTAACTCAATGAAATTTCTTCAATTTTATCAAGAATGATGGCATCTCTGTTCTGTTTTTGGGTCAGGGCTTTCACTGATTAAGAGGCAATGGCTCATCTTACAATGGACAAGGGCTTTTATCTTGCAATAGATAACTATCACTCTTTGCCACCTGTTGCAGTTTATAAGTTGAATACATCAAGTAAGTGAGCAGTTTTATCAACAGTAAGCAAGCATTTATTTTAAAGGACATAAAAAAGGGTGATCAGTTTAGTTGATAACTGATAATAAAATTGATCACCCATTTTACGGACACCAATTGTAACACTCTTTGAGATGAGAACATTTCTCATTTCATGAATTTCTCTTCTTAACCCTTTCCAGATCAGCTGGCAAGATCTGGTCGGCCGAGCATATGCATTTGTTTATAACTGACTCTGATCTTAATATAATTAAAAAGATCTCTGATTATATGCCAGCGATAACTTGACAAATGGCCATTGTAAGAAGTTGTAATTCATCAGATATATTAGTCAGCATACCAAGCATTACAGTGTCGAGTTTGAAGTTGTTTGGATCAGCAGTTCTTGAGAAATCTAATGTACTGCAATAACTCAACAACAGGCCATTGTACGAAGTTGACATTCACCAGATATATTAGTCAGCTTACCAAGCATTGCAGTGTCGAGTTTGAAGTTGTTTGGATCAGCAGTCCTTAAGAAATCTAATACATTGCAATAACTCAACAATAGGCCATTGTAAGAAGTTGACTTTTACCAGATATATTAGTCAGCACATAAGGCAGTGCAGTGTCAAGTTAAAAGATCTGATTTTCATTCATCTATCTATATAATACTAATAATCTGATTCTTTTTATCTGTAAGTGACCTCTAAGTAGCAAAAATGGTGCATTGTAACCAGAGATATTGACTAAGGATACCCCCCACCCCCAAATACTTATTTAACAGCAAGGATCAGGATGTTAGTCCCAGAATATTTGTGATGTCTTGTATGATAAGTCTTTGAGCACATGAAATACAATCATTAATAAGAAACCATCAACCAAAACTGTCAACATAAATTTGAACAGTTTTTAAGTGATTCCGCCATGCTGTCTATCTATATATGTAGAATGCATATAGGTCACACCAATAGAGCTAGAGGGCTGAAAATCTAAACATTGCTTCCTTCTAGAAAAAATGATCTGTTTTTCTTTGTTAATTCCTCCTCTAAATAGTTTTTTTTTTCAGAGGGGGTTCAATTTGCAATGTAAATTCATGCGAAATTAATCCCTTAGTTAATGTTCAGCAGCATTCAAGCTTATTTTTTTCCTAAAATTCTAATTCTTTCTTAGTGATCAAAGCTTAACAAGAGGCAAGAGAAGTAACTTATTCACTTTTAACCCCTTTTTTCAACTTTTTTAATTGATCACCTCCAACACAGCATGCAGCCAAAAGACATTGGTTACATGTTGGTTTCTATTGTGTGACTAGCCAGACCTGTTCATTATATGTTTAGCTCATAAACTGAGTGACCATTTGATAAATAATAACAAAAATTGTCTTCACTGAATGCAGGGAGTCATTTACAGTTAATAACACCTTAATTTCTAGAGAATGTAGTGAATTCAAGGAAATTTCATTTCTTTAAATTTATGTTTTGGGAACTAATTCCATCAGTGGAAATTCCTTCTCATTATCTATAATAGTAAAACTCTGTTTCTGTTCTTTTGCGTATGACCTGTAAGTAGCTGAAACACCGCATTGTCACCAGAGGTACTGAAATAAGATCATAGTAATACTGTAAGTAGTGTGGTTTAAATCAGTGCAAGTTTTGATGTCCTACTGAGATGTTATTGTACCAATTATTGTTAAAGCTAGAAAAAAATAAAGATATTTAATTATACTAAAATCTTGAACAATGTGGTTTTGTATAGAATGGAAAATTTTGAAACAAATTAACTGCATTAATCAAGGCATTCTGATACTTCTAGGATACTGAAGAATGCAAAAAACATCTGGTTGATTTTGGACTGAAAAATATTCTTCAATCTGTGCTTATGCTAACACAAATTAATGACCCAATAAGTCACAGAGATGTCTTGTAAAAAATAAAGATAATGTCCGTACCTTGCATAAATGAATCACCGTAGCCTACACGTGTACCAGAACTAATTATCTAAAAAAATTATCCACAATTATCTAAAAAAATAGATCTTTTATCTAAAATATCTAAAAAAATACCAGTATAAGATTTGGGCATTGTTGGTCCCAAAATGATTGTAGAGACCCCAAGAAGCTCTTTTTTTTTAAAAAAACAAGAAATCTCTTTTTAGATGGTGCTGAGTGGTGTAATCATTAAAATTTTCCAGGTTGTAGCCCCCAAAATGTGACCAGGAGCACCTGGAGACACAGACAAGCAAAGAGAGAAGAATCTATAGCCCACTTTGCTGGTTGGTCTGAGGGGCCATCTTTACGGCTGCGGTGATTCAGAAAAAATAACGCAGCAAATGAACTATAACCATCGATGGATACTGGAGCAAACCTGAATTCTTTTACCTGAAATTTCCGGCAGTAAGTCCTGACCCAATGAGGCTGAAGTTGCGACTGAATTGTCAAGAGTTGATTTAACACCGAAATTATACTCACTGTATGTTTGTTCCTGATTGAAAGTTTTACAGATTTCATTCAATAAAAGTCCTTTGCTAAATTTTTTCGTTTTCTGATCTTTTGTTTTGAGCACTGAAAATGTTTCTTGTGTGCTGAGGCTACAAAATGGTTGAGCAAGCTTTAAGCATGAGAGTTGATTGAATGTATTTGATTGCGGGTTGTTGTCTAGAGGTCTCCGCTGCTGAGTCGTTGCTTTCAGTTGAACCAGAGAAAGGGTCTGGGGTTGCTTTGGTTTCTGTTCGGAAAAGTCAGTAAATGTAACTTTCGGTTGATGTATCTGACGCTGTTTCTCATTGGTGCTTAAATCAGGCACGATTGTTTCTTTGACATTATTGCCTACACTGTCAAATTGATCCCTAGGTTTCAGAGAGCAGTCAGCGCTCTTACTCTTCAGAAACAAACCCTTCTTCAGAGATCGCTTTATGATGGTATGGGGATAGTCACCATCTATTCGCAAGGAAGCCAAATCTTTCCCAAGTCGGGAATTATTTGAAGAGCCATTATCATTATCTGAAGACGAACTGTGCAGTTTGTTTCTCTCAGGAACTGCCAAGAGATCCTTTGAAAGGGGGTTCGTATGCAATGGAAGCAAGATTAATGGTTTACGAACATTCATTTTCTTATACGTGGAGGGATCATTATTGATCTCGGCTAACTTCATGGCACGATAAACTCCATTCGAATGAATATAATCATGGTCCTCGGACGTGAACATGTATTTAAGATTACTGGAAAACAAAAGTTTGATTTTTTTCTTATCGTATCTTGTATCGATTACATTTGATATATTGCGGAAGTTGGCGAGAACTTTTTTACTTTTTGTTTTGATATTAATCTTTAGTTCGTAAGTGCACGTGGGACTAATTTTATTCCAACCACTGCAGATCTCACCCCAGCTATCCCTGATAGTACTTTCTCTCTCCATACTGTCCTGAATATGTTTTTCAGAGCTGAGGTTGAGAAGAGATGTAACAGCCTTTCGTCTGGTTTGGGCATTGATATGAGTATGGCCATTTGCAAAAGTTTCAGCAGAAACTGCCTCCTCCTCCTTCTTACCATTTGACATCACATGTACATGGAAGATTTTATAAGCATTCTCTTATACAACTGACTTTTTTTCACATTTTGACAGCATTTCTATCATTGATATTTGTTTACTCTTTACAATATCTCCGTCATTTCTATCAGAGTTCAGATGCTGTTTGATTGATTGAGACCTATAAAGCAAATAAAATCAGAATTAGTAAAAGCGATCAGATTATAGAAGTTTTTAAAAAGCAGAATCAAAGAGAGACTGTAGTCTTATACGACCCCAGCGGATACCTGAAACCGGGAATAGTACCCAACCCTATATATTATGACTGGGTGATATAGACAAAAATGAAAATTCCAGTATTGTCTGGCTCAATACCGATGTACATTACATTTATCCCTGTATTTTCTCAGGGTCAAAGCCACATGAGATTTCACAAAAAACCTTTATTAAAACAAACTGAGACCAAAATGATAATGAATAAAAAAAAAAAAAAATAGGAATATCCCTAAGAATGCTGCTTTTTTTTAACTATAGCAAGAACACAAGAATATTCTGACTATGAGAAACCAAAAATGTAAATAGAACAAAAAATAGTTTTCTAGTGAGGTAGATGGCTGAAAGAACTGTGAAGGAGAGAAGGATGGGTTTAGTGCACATGTGCAGAAAGAGTGGGGGCAGGATTTTGAGGACAATTTTGGATGGGGACTGGCAAGCCCTAGAAAAAGAAGAGCTAGATCTAGCTCCAAAATAACCAAATTGGTATCATAATAGCTACATTGGTATAAATGGTATTCCTCAATCTTCTACCATGTTTGGAAATATAATAGGTATATTATCAAAAGACGAAATACCACCCAGCTCTAATATATATATATATATATATATATATATATATATATAATGTGTACTTTAGAGAGTGAGACAGACTCGGGAGTGAAGTTTTTGGTGGTAAGGTTTATTAATCCTTATATGTCTATAGTCCATACATGTTTCGGGATTTCTCCCATCATCAGTGGTTTGCGTTGTGTGAGTGGGAATTAAAATGTACCATGTGGAACCAGAGTCCACTGCCAGGGGCTATGCATTGTGGGTAAGTTTTGTTGTCAGGGCTACTAGAGGCCTCATGCTGAATGTAAGAATGACCAGGAGGTATTGGGATTTTGGTAAAGCAGCAGCAGTTGGTCTTGCGGAGGGCAGAGTGTGTCAAGGTAGGGGGTAGTGTTGTGGAGGTGGATTTTTTGGTATGTTTGGGATAGTGTAGGAGGGGTGGTGGGGTCAAGGAGCTACATAGGTATCAACCTTAAAAGTTACTGAAAATGTAGACAGGGGTTGTAACAGGCTAAGGTGAAGTTTTTCCTATGGGTCTAGGTGACTTTGAAGCTTCCATTATTGAATGTGTCTAAGATGTGGGTGTGAGGATATTAATGGTAGGAGTTGTGTGTATTAGTGTTCTGTGTGGTGAGGGTTGATCAGTTTAGTATTTAATCCATTAAGATATAGGGTTTTAAGTTTGTTGATCCACCCCAAAGTGGGCTCTAAGTTTGATCCTTCTGAAGAAGTCATAGAGATCTTTGTTGAGGGTGTGATTGTTGAAGTGTGGGGGTCGGGGACAGAAATTAAGGCCCTTGTTAAGGAGTTTGAATGTGGCCCTAGTAAATCGAAATTTACTTAGGTTCATTACTTTCCCTTCTGGGTATATATATATATATGTATATATATATACAAACATATCTATGATGAAGCTCAATTAATAAATTTAGTTCATCAGGAGATTAACAACCATAGGTATCCCCTTGGGTGGGGATGTGGGCACACAGGATATCTACTTCCCCTGGATCAGGTTTCCTCAACGAAGGTCAAGGGATTCGAATGTTGGAACCTCAAAGAGATTCAGGATCAAGAAGTCAATATGAACAGAGACGGTTTGAGACAAGTCACAGCTTAAACACTCCCTAAAGAACTGACATGCGCGGATATATCTTTATCCTCCCCCACCGTCTTGAAAGCAGTGATAAATTGATTTCATTTAAAGGGAGCACTTTGCGGCTTCTCTCCGGAAAATTCCTCATTGCTTGCATCATTAATCTAATGCTTTGAGACTGTTATTAGGTAAAACTCATGAATTGTTTATTCATGGGGTTGATCCCGAGGAATTGAAACTGTAGATAACGGGGACCACCGTAGGAAATAATGGAGATAGTATTTTTAAACACCACTCATTCGACC
>OY735240.1:33768214-33810714 GCA_963457665.1 Thysanoteuthis rhombus | reverse complement strand
TAAGACAAAATATATTCTTTTCTATAATCAAATGATATTCATGGGAAATTAATGCATTTTATAAGAAGCCCTATTTTCTTTTACTTTTAATTCTTTATCAAAACGTCAGTTGGTTTGTCACGTACCTCTAAATGAATTCATGGTGCAAAACACAATCTGATTAAAAACAAACAAAAAACCCCCCAACAAGCTTTTAATGTCCAAGCTGCGTTAATTTCTAATGAATAACATCGTTTGATTAAAATTTGATAGATAGAAAAAAGACCCTTGGAGCCTTTGTATGCTCGTTAAACACCGCTATGGTTTTATGCATGTCAAACCAATTACCCTAAAAATATATTCATCTTCAATCGAAATCGTTTATCATTACATAAAAAAATAATACTTTTTTGGGGTGCCCGTGACTTTTGGAGCCTTTGTATGCTGGTTAAACATCACCATAAGTTTAATGTTCGTCAAACCAAAGATTAACATTTATTTTTTCAGTTTAACCAATTGATTTTATTTAACATGATGAATTTTAAATAACTCGAGGATTAAAAATCAAATGTCAAAAGTCCTTTTACATTATTAAATCAGGTTATGAAAGACAAAATGAAAAATTTTCTTATGGCAGTTAAATTTTGAATTGATTTTGAAATTAATTTTTATCAAACGAAATATTGTAACCGAAGATATTCATTTAATTTCTGGCCACTATTTTCGTTTTCACTTTTCATTTTAAAAGAAATCACAAAAAACCAAAGGCAAAATAGTCAATAATAGTAATTGATTAAAATTGATTATTTCAAATTCTTTTATCTGAACAAATATATAAATAGAAAGAAGTAAATGTAGATATTTTTAGCTTACCCCAAAGAATTCCTCAGCCTTTTCTCAACGTTACACCTTTTCTTTTTTCCGCTTGAAGATTGGATTGTTTTGTTTAGTTCAGTTTATGAAACTCTATCTGTCTGGATCCACGAACAAAAAAATACTTGTTTCGAGATTATCAATAATATTAAGAGGACTCCATAAAGTGATGATAGATAAAAGGTGTGATCTATCCTTTCCTCTTCTTTAAGGAGGTACGGAATAATTCAGGTAAAAACAACTGTTATTAAGGAGAAGAAGATCTGTGAGAACATCAACTGGGGCACCTGTTGTTTTGTTGTGAAAGGTAATTAACAGTTTGGGACGGCATGATCCAGTTACTATAGCAACAAAACAAGCCCGACCTGACTCGTCAACTTATATTCAAGAGAGAGAAAAAAAAACCCGCCTTAATGAGAGATCGACGTGAATGTTAATTTGCCTTGTCGTGTAACGGGGAGAAAAAACGATTTGATTAATTTAAATCCAAGGAAATGAAACGATTCCTAATTCAGCTGGTTGTGTAGTCACCGGGAAGTGTGTTAACAGTGAAAACAGGTCATTAAAATGCGAAAACAATGACACAGGCTGACTTTGTGTAAACATAGATATCGAATTTCTGTGTGTAGTCTGTTGGATTCAGGACGGGACCTGCCGTTTCAAGTAGTACCAAGATCTACTTCAGCATATGTATATGAAAACTGATAATTAAAACTGGTCTTTAATAGTCCAGGGACTTTAACAGGCTCAAACATCAAAATGAATTCTTACGAACTATTTTTTCGTGAAAGATAGCCATTGGTGTATAGGATAACTGTAAAACCTCCCTATAACCAATCCCGATTTAACGAACTTCTGCTTTAACGAACAAGTGGACCATAACGCACTTTCTTCTTTACCGAACGAAGTTTGATATCACATCAATCATAAAGAACTTAGTTTCATTGATTTTAGAACAAGATCAAAGTGTAGTATCTGTTCTTCTCACGTGAGTGTAACATAGCATTAACTTCTCGTTTACAATTCTAAACGTTATCATAGTTGTATTTTTGTTGTTTTCTTTATTAATTTTGATTTAATTCGAATATTTTTTTTTCAATTGACAAAAACGCAAGTTTCTATGGAACTTATTTGAAAACCATTTGTGATTTGACATTCCTGTTTTAATCTTCAATGTTTATTCCGCTCGCATTCCACGCTAAATCATTTTAACTCATCAAAATTCAATTTTTGACTGATTATAACTAATTTTTAACTTATTATCATCAAATTTTCTTTTAGAATAAACTATTGCTTGTTTCGTATTTTGTAATTAAATCATTATTACATGTGTGAATTATTGTTTCATGAAATTCAAGAAAATAATTAAAAAAACAACCATAATATGCCTTTTTTTGTAAATGCAAAAAAAAATATGTTGTTTCGTTTACGCAGGGAGAACAGTTACTACACTTTGATCTTGAAATAAACGCCACAAAGGCTGGACTTAGATAGTTCCACGAACTTTCATCTTATTTACCAAACGATGTAAGTTACCATATTCTTATCAGGCCTGGTTACTATTTTATGACTATTACAATATTTTGTCTCAATACAGTAGCTATCTTGGACGCCATATTGTATCTCTTAGTAAGCTCAATTACGATTCCAAGAATTTATAGTGTATTGTTTTTACTTTATTTAAAAATTTTTTTTTACTAAGCCTAGGAGCCATTGAAGGTATAGGCTAACAAAATATTTATTGACCCTGGATTTGAAAGCATGGATATTATATCTAGCAGGAAAGGACTCTTGGGGAAGTTTGTCCCACAAAACAACCGTTTGGGGTAAGAAGCTGTTTGGGTGGAAATTGCAACGGGTACGTGGAATGGTCAGAAAGTGTGGATTGGATTCACTAGAAATAGCAAATTGTGTTCTGACGGGAAAATATCTTGGTGGGACCATTTGATGGAGCCCCTCTGAACACTTTCCATGAAAATAGGGACAGAAAAGTGCTAGGCTCGCTACATCAACGTCGATGGGAGAGTGGTTGGAAAGGTACGAATAGCTCATCAACTAACCCACGCACTCGATTCGGCACCCTATCGCGACTTGATAACACCTGCTGGGTGGAGTCTGCACAGCTGTGTGAACAGTAATCCGTTTTGGCTCGTTTGCCGAATCATATTGCTACAATCCTGCAAAAATGAGCTTGGTTGAATTAATTCGAAAGTTGACCATAGTTCATGAATTATTAAAATAAAAAAAAGGACGATTGTCAGTGTGTGTAGGCACATGCAATAAACGACATTGCTATGCACGATGTTCACAGAGAGAGAGAGAGAGAGAGAGAGAGAGAGAGAGAGAGAGAGAGAGAGAGAGAGTGAGAGAGAGAGAGAGAGAGAGAGAACAGAAGCAGATCCTTAGAGAAAAAATTAACGCCCACCAGTGGTTCTCAATAATCCCAAAAAGAAGAGTATACAACCAATGCATCTTCCCGAGAGTCACTTATGAAACTGAAACATGGAACCTAACCAAGAGACACACCTACAAACTGAGAAGTATGCAACGTGCGCATGAGAGAATCATGCTTAACCTTGAATAGAGAGATCACAAGACAGCACAGTATATCAGGAAGAAAACGGGAGTCTGAGACATCATAGAATTTATTAGAAAACTCAAATGGCAATGGGCTAGTCATGGGCTAGCGAGAATGAAAGACAACCGATGGACATCACGACTCACGACATGGATCCCCAGAGACCACATGCAAAACTGAGGCTGACAAAATGCAAGATGGAAAGATGAACAAGACAAATTCAAGAAACTCCGCGACGCCCGTGATAGAGAAATGTGGTGGATCCTGGGGAAGGTCTACGTCCAACGATGGGTGTTAAAAGACTGATGATGAGTGGTTCTCAAACTTTTTTAAATGATATGCTCAGGACTCCCCTTTGAAGTATTTGTTGGCACATCGGAATAGGATTTATGTGAATTTTGACCTTCGACGAAATCGACTACGGATGCACAGAATAGACAAAAACAAGAGCAAGTAGAAAACATTGTTGATTGCTGCTAATTAGACATTAAAACTAATTAATCATTTAATTCGATCAGTATTATTTAATATTATTCAGTTTTCACTCTTCTTTTTTTATTCATCCATATTATCTATTTATTATTTTACCAATATTTATCATCAAAAGACAACGAAAAACAAACCCATTTACATACTTGTCTGTTGAAACTTTTATCTTTCTCAATATAAACTTTAATCGCACCACCGATTAGATTTATTCTACATGCTATTTTGTCCATTTTGTGCACCCATAACCGATTTCGTCAATAGTCACAATCGCTTTTTTTTCCAACTAAACACCGCCTTACCAACACAAACAATAACACAACTGACTAAATTTGACACAAATTTGGCATGCACACTGAATGGACCTAGGGGAAGGTTTTAAAGTAAAAAATTGAGAACATTTTCAACGGGTTCTATTTACGATGTAACTATAATGCTGGACTGAACCCTTACTTTCATTCAATATACATTTTATAATCTTATTACAAACTGAAATCTGCCTTCCCCAGCTATTTTCTCTTTAATATATATATATATATATATATATATATATATATATATATATATATATATATATATATATATATATATATATGTGTGTGTGTGTGTGTGTGTGTGTGTGTGTGTAAAGCAATAGATACACACTAGTGTTGCCAAATTAGTGTTTTTTTGCTTTGTTTTTTTTCTCCGAATTCGTGAGACCAGTGTGGACACCATCTAGACTGAATTTTTTTTTCACCTTTCAAAGTCCTGGGTTGCCAATTGAGATATTTTTGGGAGTGACTTCCAAAATCGAAAAATAACTTTTAAATTGGCAACCCTTCCCACTTGAACATTGAAATAGCCAAACCAAATTTGGCATGAATATCTAAAGGGCCCAGGGGAACGTTTTGAAGTAAAATGCTTTGAAAAAGAAAAAGGTTTTAGAGAAGGGGTCATATTAACAACGTAACTATAATGTCAAGCTAAACCTTTCAATATACGCACGGATACTAGCTGGAAATAACCTGATTGTGTAGTTTTCAGTCAGTTATCTATATTTAGAAGTACAATACAGCTCTGTGACATGAATGTCTGATAAATTGGATAACGACCTTGTAACTGAAAAACATTTAAATATTGCATTTCAAATATTTAGAATCAATCACCCAGTTGATGGCAAACTATTGTTTGCCTTCATACAATGATATTATGACTTTGCTATATTTACTTTGGACTGAGTCTTTTAGATAAGTTGCACTTAAAATTTAGTGAGAGATACGGGTTTTTGCTTTACTGAGGCTCAAAAGAAAAAGGCATAAAGCGAAGAATCACTCGAAGTTAGCAAGCTTTCGGTAGAGTGAGCTCGACGCTCACGAACAAGAAAATCCCACTAGTCCTAAAAAGAAGAGTCTACAGCTAATGCATCCTCCTGATAGTCACCTATGGAGCAGAAACGTAGAAACTAGCTAAGGGACTGACACACATAAACTGAGAACCTTGCAACGTGCACATAAGAGAATTATGCCCAACCTTACATGGAGAGACCACAAGACAACTAGGTATATTAGAGGAAAGGTAGGAGTTTGAGATATCATAGAAACCATTAGAAAACTCAAATGGCAATGGACTGGACACGTAGTAAGAATGTCAGACAACCGCTGGACATCACGACTCCCCAGAAATCATAAGCAAAATTGTGGCCGGCAGAAAATTAGATGGCGTGACGAGCTAGACAAATTCAGAAAGTGCTGGCCCCGCGACGCCCATGATAGAGAAGTGTGGCGAATCCTAGGGAAGGTCTATGTCCTACGACGGACGTTAAAAGACTAATGATGATGATAATGACGATAAGGATCTTTGTCTTTCCTGGTGGAAGGGAGGTAACTGCAGCGATCAAACTTTAAAAAAAATTGAATATTAAATAGTTATTTCGACAATTATAAATGGCCAATACTTTTTATTCACTGCAGTGTATTTCATAGGATATTCTTACCACCATTTGGGATACGCTGTCGAACAAGACTGACCGCTGTGAATCCATGTTGTTGGCTCTACTCTTTCTGAATTTTAGAAACCTATCTCGTCTTCCGCGCCTGAACGAGGGTTTTAAAGGAAGAGTTGTAACTTGAAACAAATCAGTTTTGCCAGATGAACTTCTTTTTGTAAGACTGAAGATTGCGATGAAAAGCAAGTGAAATTAAGATGAAAAATTACTCACGATACAGAGAATAAAGTGTTACGTCGACCAACTTGAAAAGAAATTACTCAAGACAAATTAGTATATTTTGGTTAACAAATTAGAGTAATTTTTTAAAGTTGGTCCATAGTAACGCCTTTTTTTAAATTGAATTTTAAAATTCAAGATAATTTCATAAGTAACAGTTATGGATATTATTTCGATCTAAGAATTAGAAAAACAAAACAGAAAACAAATAAACAAAAAAACAAACAAACTAAAATAAAACTTACCGAGTCTATTTCTAAAATCCTTTCCGTTTGGAAAGAGGGGTATTTATCTACTTTCTCCATTTCCTCTACTCTTGTTGTGTTTTGTTTTGTTTCAAATTCACCGAGATAAATAATGAAGCATTTCAGTTCTAGCCAAACCGACCTCACCAGGAAGGGGGGAGAGAGAGAGAGAGAGAGAGAGAGAGAGAGAGAGAGAGAGAGAGAGAGAGAGAGAGAGAGAGAGAGAGAGAGTTAATGCCAAATATAGGATCTTCATTATTAATTTTTAGGACATTTTATTTTCATCTCAGTGCTTAAAACAACAACAACAAAAAGTTGCAATGAAAAACAGTTAAGACGAAAAGATAAATAATGAAATATTGCCAATAATAATAATGCTTCAAAGAATTTCAAACAACGCTAGACTATTACTCACATTACTAAGCGCAAACAAACTATATGCCATGAATAAAATCAGAAAAGGAAGAATGCCTACATGGATAAATTTAAATCTCACTTACTGATACGTTTCTGTAGCCAAACCGGTAAGGGGTCAGCCATGTTAGACGACCCTCTTTTTTGTGAGTAGAGTCTTGTAGAAAAATGTATTTCCCTTTATTATTTTGATGTGCTCTCAAGGATTATGACATTGATTTCTTCTGAAAATCTTTCATTTTTGAGAAAACCCCCGACTTTTTGAGTAGTTTGGGGTGGGGATGAATAGCCCCTACTCACAAAGTAATTATAATATTTGGTCTTTGCTTTTATTTCGTCTTTAAATACGCAAACATGGTTTTGAATTTCTCTTCCTGTCTGTCAGTCTGCAAGTATAGCTATTAGCAACTATGCACGTATGTCAGTATTTTGATGAATTTTTATGAATATAATCTAAATTTACTTGGAGAGTTAAAAAAAAAATTCTATGAAAAATTAGTTTTTTTCAAAAAAGATTGGAAAATATTGACGAATTTTAAAATCAATACGCAACCCTAAACCCCACCCTAATCCCACACAGAGCTTCACAACGTGTAGAATCCACGATAGCAAGAAAAGAGCCGACCGAATAATTCACAGCCATACTCGTGTAAAGAGAAAAGTATTTTTATGTTTAGTATTATACGTCGTAAACACGAGAAAAAAAAATGAGGCAGAAATGAAGATCATATTCATTCACAGCAAAATACACGATATGAATATATTTTCCTACAAAAACACACTGGTTTATAAGGTACTGGTTGGATTTTGAGATCTGCTGAGGGAAGTCCGCCCAGAAGGTGCAATGGTTAGCAAGTCTGTCACACACGCAGAAGGATCCGGGTTCAATTGTGGACAAACCATTCGTTAAGACACATTTCTCTTTGCACTCAGCAGTTAACTGAGTACCATTCAAGCTTTGTGATTAAGTTGGGATAATTTGGGAATGGAGTCACGCCCTCCTCTCTTCGAAACGATAGTAGCAATTAAAGGAGAGCTTACGTTCGCCTTCGGGTCGCCTTCGGGTGTGATCGGTCTCCCCCTCTCTCAACACACACACACATATATATATATATATATATATATATATATATATATATATATAACACTACCTTATTCGGGGTTGAGAGCTCTTCAAGTGAGGTAACTTGTTCATTATAAGCTTATGCAAGGCTCCTCCAAATTAGGAATAGAGCACTCTGGTAGAGGGGGAATATGTGTGAGTAAATATATCGCTTAAATTCAACCTTACTGACTGTCCAGTTCTGCATAGGGAAGAGATAAGATGCCAGCGTCTAGGTATGAAGCGAAGGTTTCGATCCTATCTCGTGGTACAGGATGGAATAATGGATAGTCTATAGCCACATTGAAGTGTTGTTATACAACGAAACAGCTGTCTGAGGATGACTTAATGATTTAATTATTATATGTGTATATAAAACTTTATTCTTCCTCCCTTCTGTGAAAACTTTCATCTTTCTCTCTCTCTCTCTCTCTGTCTGTCTGTCTGTCTGTCTGTCTCTCTCTCTCTCTATATATAAATAGATAGATAGAGAGAGAGAGAGATGAAAGTTTTCACAGAAGGGAGAAAGTAGAAAGATTTCACGGAGAAAGATGAAACATTTGGATTCGTCAAACCAAATGTA
Organism: Thysanoteuthis rhombus; assembly: GCA_963457665.1. NCBI lineage: Eukaryota > Metazoa > Mollusca > Cephalopoda > Oegopsida > Thysanoteuthidae > Thysanoteuthis > Thysanoteuthis major. The sequence goes on along the minus strand of OY735240.1, from coordinate 33,802,248 downwards.
AGCAGATAAATTCCCTTCGCATCGTTGTGAATTCATTTCGTTGTTTTCATCTTTATTTTAAAAATACCTTCCGTTCTGCATAACGAAATAACTTTTAAAAAAATTTTAAAAACGTTCTTGCATTTTAAACTTGCTTCCTTTTTTGGACAAGCATTTCATCGACGAATTAAAAAAATTTTTTTTTTTTCCAAAGCGAACAGATTGATTAAGTGCTAAGTGGTCGAATGCTGCCAGCTATACTTTTCATGGCCGGCAAATCCAAGGGAAGCAACTCTGTATAACAAATCTAAGGGAAGCAATTCTGATGAAGATAAAATAATCTCCAAAGTGTGTGCTGCGACTCCCGGGGCGCGGCATTTCGCTCCCCGAAGCACAGCGAGATATTCGAGAAATTCAATGTATTCAATTCGCTAGTACACAATAACAATTACAAGGTATTACCATTTAACTTTGTAACCATACATTATAAACAAAATTTTCCGTCATGAGTTTTGGATATCAGTAAAAAATGAATATCCTCTGCAAAGTGTGCGTATTTAGACGTCTTGATATTATTACATACATGATTCATTATTCTTTTAACAAACAAATCAAACTGCATAAGCTCAAATGTAATTGTTTAGTATTTTCTAACTTGGGGCACCGCGGAAAAAAATCCTTATACACTAAGCACGCTGGAACTGGAAAAAGTTTGGTAACCACTGCAGATTTAAGTTAATGTCTTCATGCACGCCAGACGTAAATAGAAATTTATCAGGTTTGATTTAAAATAAAATGACAAAAATATTTTACCTATTAAAACGCAGAAGTTGGTTAAACCGGACGACAGAAAACAACTATTTAAAGTTCTAACATGCGAAGCTCAATAATTTCTCTCGTTTTGAACTTTTGACAGCATTAGCCTCTTCTTCAGGTAAAATTGTAAAGAATCTGACAATTTGATTTGAAAATTAACTAAAAAGATATTCAACGATGGCTAATGGGTCTATTCTCCTTTAAAGAAATGTGTGTCTGTTTCTCTGTGTGTTTATTTGTTGGTTTTTTGTTTGTCCCAGCGCTCCTGGCTATACCGTTTTGTCATCAGGAATCGAACCTACCACCGATAGGGGAGCCGCTTCAACGCAGTGATACTCTTATCATTGAGCTGAATAGCTGCTGGTAATGCATAAGTCCAAATAACTACTTTCAATCCTAATTCTCATCTAGTTTATCCTCGGTCTTTTTCGCCTCTTTCAACGCGACAGTAATATATTTGAAAATGGACATATTTAGTCCCACAGAATGAATTATAAATTGCGTTATATTATATAGAAACTTATTTCTTCGATTTTCTTTAATTGTTTATTCTATTTACGTGGTCTAAATTGAGTGATATATTAACCGTGTAACGACAGGAGATCATTTCAAATAAATTTCTGTATAATATAACGCAATTTATAATCCATTCTGTCAGACCAAATATGTCCCTTCCTTATATATATATATGTCATCCACAGACAGTATTACAACTTTTGTGTGGCTATAGACCATCCATTATCCCATCCAGTACCTTCGCTTCAGACCCAAAGGCTGGCATCTTACCTCTACCCTACGCAGAACTGGATGGTCAGTAAGGTTGAATTTGAGCGATATATTTATTCACGCACATATTCCCCATCCACCAGAGTGCTCTATTCCTATGGAAGAGCATTGCATAAGCTTATAATGAACGAGTTTCCTCACTTAAAGATTGCTCAACTCTGAATATATATAAGAGAGAGAGAGAGAGAGAGAGAGAGAGAGAGAGAGAGAGAGAGAGAGAGAGAGAGAGAGAGAGAGAGAGAGAATGAGAATTTACGTTTTATATTTGTAGATTATACACAACTCCATTTTATGATACTAACCAAAATGCTTGAACTCATCTTCGTTGAAAGTTCCCCGACTTGAAATATTTTGGTGAAAAATTTACTTTTCAGATATTCTTTCTGCTCAAGAGCAATAATTTGATTTGATCTACAGTCTTTCGTAATAGCATAAAGACGGGCGGACTTATGGCGAATTATAATAAGATTCACATTTTCAATATAATGTGGAGGTACTTGTTTGTTTTTCTAAGGTCGTAGATAATTCCGGACCCCAAAATGGCGAGAATGATATGTCATGTTAGGTGACAGGGGTAGTGGTGGTTAGAGGTACCTAAGTGGAAGTGTCCTGCTTCTATAATGGCTTGCTACAAAACAAAAGCTGAACAATATACCTTCAATATCTTGTAATATATTTAATGAATCAGACAGCTATCACTGGGTAAACATTCCCATTTTCATGAGCCCAGTATCTTTTGTTTGTATTGGAAGATGATATTAAGTTTTATATTATGTTAAAGTATCTTGAAGTTCTTTTCAACACTTCTATCTCTGCTTCCCATTTGAAAATGAAAAAAAAAATCATTGACTGTTCCTACCTATTACACTAATGGCTTGATGGTTCTCCTTTGTGTCTAAAGAAAAATTTCGTTATACATTCATCTGTGAACTGTAAGATGGCTGTGAGAACCTGGCGCATTCGTAACATAAATTTTCGTATATATGTAAGACTTGTCAGTTTGGTTCAGTCGGTAAAAGTGCCACCTACCTGTCACATGGCCGTGATCTCAAAACACGTTCGGGATATCTTAATTCTAAAATATCGGTGCGGTTCAACATGACGGGATAGACAGGCAGTGAAGTGTTTACTCCCCTAAATTTGATTAGTGTTGTTCTGGTTATTGTTGCTATGGTAGAAAAACTGAGTCAACTTCAGTCTCCGACTAAGATTAGAGTTTGCCCCAAATTCTCAAACGTTGTCTACCGATTTTCAAGAAACGTTCGTCCGCATATAGCTTGCTTTTTTTAAAATTAAAAAAAAAAAAATATTCCGGTTTGGTTTTGGATATAGACGAGAAAAGTTCAAATTTTGAGGAGTTTCAAAGAATAAAACCTGAAGGAGAGAAAATAGCGTGTGAGAATCTCGCAGATGGAGATATTGCTTTTTTCAGTCATAAGAAAAGCACAGGTTGCGTCTCGAGAACAAATGGAACAAGTTCGAACCATCTAGAACTTTGATATTACTAATAGGACCGACCAGACACAAATGTTGGATAACAAAACCGAAGCCAGGAAAGCTTTTAGAAAATGAGTCCGTGGAGAGGTAAAAGAATGAAGAAGGGAGAAATTAAGATAAAAGGAATCACAAGTCAAAACTGACAATCATGGTTGACAATAAAACATGAATAATAGGTTCAACAATGCGTCCACCGTCCTAACGTCCATATCTGTGATTTCCGATTTCAAAGGGATTCTAAACGAAGTAGTAGCATTATTTGTTGTGGTAGAAGTAGCCGGAGGAGGAGGATGAGGAGGATGAGGATGAGGATGAAAGTGAGGATGGTTCAACCAAAAATCTGTTGATTAAAAAAAAACTACAATTAGTAAGTTTATATTAAAGTAAGTGTATAATTGTTATCAGTAATTTGTTCTGGGGCCATAGTGTATCGTTCATTTTTTTTGATAAGCGGGTTTTAGATACATAAAAATTTTAGCCATAAAGTTAGCTGGAAAAAGAAAAATTTAGCAGATTTTAGCCATTGTTGAAGACAGTTTTGGCTATTGAAGACAAACGATACTTGGCGTCATATTGTAAAGAAAAACGTTTGATACGTTATCAATTGATCCGAGGAGATTTTCTTTTTATGACGTCACGCATTTTATGACATCACACCTATTGTGACATAATAACAGCTGGTAAATAAAACACAAAAACCCCTCCTACTTCTTTCTGTTGTTTAACGTATCTGGAAAAGCATCTTATAGAGATATGTGGACACATCTAAAAATTAAGATAACGCTGCAGCTGCTGATGCTACAAGGGTAAAAACAATAACAAATATGGCACCAAGAGAGATCGTGGAACAATGAAAGGTAGGTTTAAAAGGTTAGATTTGAACTTCAGTCAATCGGAGGTTTTCACGTAACTCAACCGGTAAGAATAGCGGCTGCAAATAGCCAGACTCCCCAAGAGCAAAAAGGATGTGAATTCGAATTCTACCCAGGGCTTATCCGTGCCATTTACTCACAACTGACGACCTGACTCAGAGCAATTAAAAGCAACTAAAATTAAAATTAAAAATCATTAGTCATAATTAATATAATGACTCGCTGAAAAAAGTGTTATGTTGATAAACTAAAAAATTACTCGAATTTGTTACAAGTAAATTTATTAGTTTATCTCAAAGCAACATTTATCAAATCTAATTAGAATTTTCTTCCGAGACAAATAAATTAGGTTAACAAATTAGAGTATTTTTCAAGTTAGTCCAATGAAACACTTTTTTTTCAGTGTAGTGAGGAGTTTTTTTTTAATAAGTATCAGTTATGCAAATCATTTTGATTTTACTACTACTACTACTACTACTACTACTACTACTACTACTACTAAAACAACAACAGCAAGAAACAAACGAACAAACAATAAACAAACAACAAACAAAAACAAACAAAAAGCTAAAAAAACCCTAAAAAACAAAAAGCAACAGATACTTTCTAAACTTGTCTAGCTTGTCACGCCATTTTATTTTTTTGCCGGCCAAAATATACTGTGCTGTCTTGTGATCCCTCCATGTGAGGTTGAGCATGACTCTCTCATGTACACGTTGTATGGTTCTCAGTTTGAGAGTCAGCCTTTCGCTTAGGCTGCATATGAGTAATAAAAGGATTATAACAGTTGAAAAATGGATGACTAAAGGACGAGAGTGCTTGTGCAGCGTGCGCACGTGTGTGAGGTGAGTGAAACAATTTTATTTCAACGCCCAAAAGAAATTCCCCTCGGAAGCCCTGGTCACATTTATAACATTTTGAAGCTTATAAAAGGATATTTTCGAAAGAACTAATACACTTCATTCAGTTTAGCTTCTCTACGAGCGAGTTGACATTTCACGAAGTCCATATGAACATTAAAATTACTAGAATCTGATGCAATATAGAATTGATGAAGATTCAGAATATTCGATCGATTTGCTCTTTCACAAAAATAAAATTGGGAATGTAATTTTTCTTTTCCGCAAAAAATACGATCGGAAATGTACGTTTTCTTTTCCACATGGAAATACGATTGGGAATATAGTTTTTTTCTTTTTCACCTAGGTTGGAACTATAGGTCTTTGCGGAGATTGAATAAGGTTTGATCAAATTTCTTCTCTTTGATTCTTCTGTCTGATTTGGATGGACTTACAGAGAATTGAACTTCCACCATATCTTGGTAGAGCAAGCCCAACCTTCAAAAATAAGAAGATCCCAATAATCCCAAAAAGAAGGGCGTATAATCAATGCATCCTTCCAATAGTCACTTATGGAGCTTAAACATCGAAACTAACCAAGAGACAGAACCGCAAATTGAGAGCCATGCAACGTGCACATGAGAGAATCATGCTAAACCTTGTATGGAGAGACCATAAGACAACACAGTATATTATAGAAAAGGCAGGAGTTCAAGATATCATAGAAACCATTAGAAAACTCTAATGGGCTGGACACGTAGCAACGATGTCACATAACCGCTGGACATCACGACTCCCCAGAAATCATGTGCAAAATTGTGGCCGGCAGAAAGTTAGATGGCGTGACGCGCTAAACAAATTCAGAAAGTACTGACTCCACGATGTCCATGATAGAGAGGTCTGACGAATCTTGGGGAAGGACACATAGCTAGAATGTCAGACGACCCATATACATCACGACTCATGACATGGATCCCAGAGATCATGTGCAAAATTGTGGCTGGCAGCAGAAAGTACTGCAAATCGCAAATGAAAGAATTATGCTGGGCCTCACATAGAGAGACCAAAAGACAGCACAGTACATCTGGGTGAAGACAAGAGTCAGGGACATCATAGAATCCATTAAAAATCTCAAATGGCAGTGGGCTGGCCATGTCACAAGAACGGCAGACAACCGATGGACATCACGACTCACATTATGGATCCCCAGAGATTACATGCGCAACCGAGGCCGGCAGAATATTAGATAGAGAGACGAGCTAGACAAAGTCAGAAAGTACTGGCTCCGTAACGCCCATGAAAGAGAAGTGTGGCAAATCCTGGGGAAGGTCTATATTCAACGACGGACGTTGAAAGACTGATGATGATGATGATAATGATCTCCCTGGTTCATTAGAATACAAAAACTACTCCACCGCGCAAAGGTACTAATTCGCTGAGTGGTGTGATGTTGAAAGAGCAACGAAGTATAAAATAGAATGCTGTATTCAGACAGGATTGTCTCCGTTGAGCAACAGAATCGCTCGCTTGGCCAATTTACATATATTTGCTTATATATTCAGCGCACGTATAATTTAGATTTGAAATGTTTCTTGCGTTCGGACAACATTAATAAAAATTATATGCATACAAGAGCATTATTCTGTCCGTAGAGCTTACTTAAATTCCCGATCATCGACAATCCTTTCCAGAACAAGGAAATCCCATGTCCTAAAAAGAAGAAAATACAATTAATGCACTCTCCCGTTAGTCACTTATGGAGCTGAAACATGGAATCTAACCAAGAGACAGACCTGCAAACTGAGAAACATGCAACATGTACATGAGATAATCATGTTCAACCCCACATGAGACAGTAAAGTATATCAGAGGAAAAATCAAGAGTACAAGACATTATAGAAACCATTAGGAAACTCAAATGGCAATGGGCTGGTCATTTTGCAAGAATGGGAGACAACCGATAGACATCAGGAATCACAGCATGGATCCCCAGAGATCAAATGCAGTACTGAGGCCAGCAGAATATCAGATAGTGTGACGAACTGCACAGGTTCACAAAATATTGGCCTCGTGACGCCCACGATAGCTAGGTCTGGCGAATCATGAGGAAGGTTTTTGTCCAGCGACAGATGATAAAAGACTGATGATGAAGATGACAAAAGATTCGACCACGACTGGAATGTAGGATTAGGAAAAAAATCTGCTGCCTCTATTGTCAATATTGACAGAGACCGATTAAATGAATTCAGAGTTTGGAACCTGCTGATTTCAATGTTAGTTTGACTTTAAAGCCAAATTCTTGGAGTGTTCCTGCAACGTATTTCTATCGATCGTTGAATAGAAACAGAGATTTGTTTGCAATGATTTTATTAATAATCGGATGGCACTGTGTTTTTGAGAAAGAGTAAATATTTGCGAAACTGTTTTTTTTTTTGTTGCCACGGTGTCTGTGGACTTTATATTCGCGAGAGAGTGTCCAGGCTGGGTTGTTTGGTTCAAATCGATTTTCCACAAAGACAAATACAATTGAAATCTGGATGCAAAAATTCTATTAAGCCAAGATTGAACGACCGTAGCCACCAAGGGTGGTGAGGTGTTTGATCCTTTTTTTTTTTATATGCATGTATGTTTGCCGGTGTATGTGTTTCAGAATTCCTGACCATACCGTTTTGTCTACAGACTTTAAAATTGGCATCAGTACTTCACTCATCACCGTCAGTCTTTTATCGTCCGTCGTTGGACTAAAGACCTTTCCCAGGATTCACCAAACCTTGCTATCATGGGCGTCGCGAGGCCAATAAATTCTCATATTCTGTTGGCCTCAGAACTGCATTTAATCTCTCAGATCCATGCTGTCATACGTGATGTCCATCAGTAGTCAGCCATTCTTGCAAGATTACCAGCCCATCGCCATTTGAGTTTCCTAATGGTTTCTGTGATATTTCAGACTCCTGTCTTTTTTCTAATATACTGTGCTGTCTTGTGATCACCCCGTATAAGATTGAACATGATCCTTTCATATGCATGTTGTATGATTCTCAGTTTGAGGGTCAATCTCTATCTTAAGTTCCATGTTTCAACTTTATTAAACCCTTCTAAGAATGTTTTCTTGGATTATGGGAAAAACGGTTTTTGACATTTGGACTTTATTTCGACGGGTATAGTTAATTAATAAGATCTAGATTCTCGAAAATGTAGGTGTTTTTTTCAACTCTAATTTAGAAATGGAAAGTTCATAAACGAACATATTGTAAAAGATCCTGGGAAATAGAAATTGCAATTGAAGTCTAAAAGTTTCCCAGTTTGAATACACACACACTTTTGATTTTAATGTTTTCTATCTCTTAAGGTCTTTTTCATTAGTTCCAACTAGAATCTAACGCCCATAATTTAAAGTACGGAAGCCTAAAACGAAAAAAGATTCGCCCTCACAGTCAATAATTTATCACTTAAAATCATGTAAAAAATTCCATCGAACAATAAATATGGTCAGAATGAATTCTATTTATGACATCACTGGCGCTTTCCACTGGAAAAAATTGTAAAATAGAGAAATAAAAATATCTAGAAATAGATTTTGGAGAATCTAGATATTAATAATAAACCCGTTAAAATGAGGCGCTCCAAAGTGTCAAAATAGCCTTAAAAAAATACAGAAGGGAGCTCTGATTCCAATTTCCAAGTCTGCAGAAAGAACGGTATGGCCAGGAGAGCTGGAGCACACCAATACATAAAAACACACACAAACACACGCATATATGAAAAAAATATGCTTTCAATTCGTGGTGTTAGTCTGGGTTGAAATTTTAACAGCGATTTGATCTTGGAGAATCAAAACAGTTCAGCCTTTCTGCTGATTGGTCGGACTTGTGTATCATTTTAGTCTTGTTCCAGATTATTCAAATTGTCACGAGTTAGTGCAGTAAAAAAAATTGAAATAAGAAAAAACAATAGCGATATACGGCATAACACTTTCAGAAAGGATTTTCATTTCTTTTTTTTAGTTGGTATATCGCGATCACTGAGGCATGCGTTCTTCGAGTGCCCCCTAGCTTTTTTTGTAGTTGCTGTTATTTATATAAACACTCATTTCTTGGATCCATATTCTCACCATTATTTTTGTTTATACTCATCAAACGAACATTTTTACAACCTTTGGGAATTGATGAATTAAAAAAAAATCCTTCATTTCAGTTTGTGGTCGATGTCATTAATTTAAATGCACTGCTATCGATTTTATTGTATAAATGCATTAAAAATCAAGAAGGGATTGTCGATAGTCAGGAATAAGGTGAGCATTACTGACAGAACAATGCGATTATATGCTTATAATTATTGTTGTTGCTGTTGGTAATGGTGGCGATAGTGATGATGTTGTTTGTGTCAGTGTTGGTGTTGATGGTAGTGCTTGTGCTTGTTCTGTTGTTGCTACTGCCGCTTTGTCACTTCTCTGTTCGATCACAAGGGACATTTTAAATCTTAATTATACGTTCGCAGAATATCTAAGCAAATACATTTAAATTAACCGAGCGAAAGATTCTGTAGAACCTCTGGGACAACGCAGTCTCTACACAACATCTCGATTCATTCTTTGTTTCCAATCCAGTACAACAACCACCAAATCTACTGAATTCTAATCAATATCCCAGTGCATCAAATTCTAATTAAGTTTATTTCTCTATCCCCCGCCACTAACAGTTTAGGTTGTAAAAGTTGGGACCTTATAGTGGTCAGAGATCAGGGGGTCACTATGAACAGTATCAACTTCAGACGAGCCACAGATTAAGAATTTCCTAGTCTCTTACTGAACAACAGACACCTTGATATATCTTTTGCCCCCACCCTTTAAAATATATCCTTTTACGCCCACCCCTTGAAAAGAGGCAGTGGACGTCCATGATGATGATTAGTCAGTATTGCCGTTCATTAATAATCCCATTTAGTCCATGAAAGACGAGCTCAGGTGATATGGGGTACGACTTAAAAGTACTTCTTCATTCCTAATTCACTCTGCTTACTGTAACAGTTGATGTGTATGGCAGACATCCTAAAATGTTTTGCTGTATTGATAGGTGAAGAGGAAAATCCATGTATGGTTTTTAGACAATTTTGGCCAATCTGAAAATAGTATGAACCTTTTCTTCTTTTAGTGGAGAATATTTGTTCATTTGTGTTAGTGTATATATATATATATATATATATATATATATATATATATATATATATATATATATATATACACACACACACACACATACACGCACACATATGTATGAGTAATAAATTACTGAACAAGTGGTATCGTTCAAAAAAAGACAGGAGACAGAACTTTGATAACTGGCTGATTTATTGAATAAATCAATTTCAATTCAATCTCCGTTCGAATTTCGCTGTAAAGAACCGCAAAAAGTAGGCTCCAGAGAGCTAGTGTAATTGACCAATCAAAATATTTAATTGCCTCTCCTCTAAGCCAATCAGCAACCATCTTGAGTAACCAATCACATGTTAGGCAACAGAAATAAATCGACTAATCAATCACGAGCTGGATTCACTATAAAGTCTGTCGCACAGCCAGCTTCTCATTGAGAGTTTTCGTCGTTTGCATCTAATAAGAATGGCTCGTACTAAGCAAACCGCTCGTAAATCTACCGGTGGCAAGGCCCCCAGGAAGCAGTTGGCTACTAAGGCTGCCCGTAAAAGTGCCCCTGCAACTGGAGGTGTAAAGAAGCCCCATCGCTACAGACCAGGAACCGTAGCTCTTCGTGAAATTAGACGTTACCAAAAGTCAACAGAGCTTCTTATTAGAAAGCTCCCATTCCAGCGCTTGGTCCGTGAAATTGCCCAAGACTTCAAGACTGATCTTCGTTTCCAAAGCTCTGCTGTAATGGCCCTTCAGGAAGCCAGTGAAGCTTATTTAGTCGGTCTTTTCGAAGACTCAAACTTGTGTGCCATTCATGCGAAACGTGTGACTATTATGCCTAAGGATATTCAACTGGCTCGCCGAATCCGGGGCGAGAGAGCTTGAACGACTCGCTGGGATCCTAACTAAACTGTCTTTCTTTTCAAGAGCCCTCCAATTGTTGTCTTACTAAAGACTTCAAGCTTGCGACTCTCTGGATTTTGTCGAAGCAAACTAGGATTTCTGTAAATTATTTTAATCCGTCAAGCGAGACGAGCTGTAGAAATATTTTCATGACTGTAAATCGAATTTCTTGATAGGTTATGATGGAAAATTTAAATTCCTAACAAAGGGTATTTAATTCGCTTGGGGAATTTATGACAAAAACAAACATCCCTTTCTTCTTGCCAACCGATTTTAGGTGTCATAGAGTTTACTGCCTGAACAGATTTTGCATTCAAACATTGAGACCTCTCTTGTATATACTTCTTCAATGTAAGGCCGTTCGGATATTTTGAATCCAAAATGACAAAGTTTAAAATGTAAGATTAAATCTTTTTAATAGCTTATCCACCGTTAAAACCATCCATACATCAGAAATGAAATTGCAACGAAATGCAATTTTCTAACTAAGGAAAAATGAGTCAAAGCCATGTTCGGAATGTAAAATTTAATTAGGATACTAAACTTAACGGTACTTTTCTAAATTTTAATCTAGTTTGCTCCCCCCCCCATTACTCGGAAGCTTTTAATTTTTTTTTCTACCGCTGAAAAGAAAAGCCTTTATTTACTCAAACTTGGCTGAAGTCCTCATTTCACGTCTGAAAGCTCTCCACATGATCAAAACTGTTTTGTGTTTAAAACGATTGAAATCCTGATTATCGATCACAAAAGCTGCACCATTTTCCTTCGATGAACTTTTGGTAAAATCAGGTCTTTAATTTCAGCAGTTTTAGAATTTGACTTTTAGTATCCATACGTAAAATGGCGGTGATTCCTATTAGCCTTAGAATAAGCGAATGGAACCTTTTGAAAGCAATAACCACCTAATTTTGTGTGAGGGATGATCTCCAGTTCATTTCAAGGTTAACAGGAGTTATCCCCATTCTACGTACGGAAAATAGGAATCTACTTAGAGAATCATAACTTCATATTCTCTTTCGAAAACTTATTTGCTTCCACAAATTCTACCCCTCACCCCCCAAAAAAACCATTGTAAGAAACTGTAAAATAATTTTAAATCTGAACTAGAAGCTTCAAACTGCACATGTTCTATCTAATACATATTCTTATGTACGGAACTCTAAATAATTGTCGGATTTCAATAAAACCTGGGGGTCCGTGAGAGTCACTCCCAGTAAGGAAAAAAAACTCTTAATCATTTGGCGGTCTTGAAGCAAAACCGGGACACTTGAAAAGAAGAAAATTCATAATCATCCATTCTATATTCGTTTCTGGACATAAACCTTCCCCATGGTTCACCTCTTACTTTCATCTATTGACCGACATACCAGAACATTCTGAACTTGCTTAAATCCTCACGCCATCTTTCTCTTGCCCTGACTGCTACCAAAATAGGGATCCTAGGTTATGATTAGTTATGTTCAGCTGTGTCTTGCATCATTGCAATATATACTGCACATTTAGCGTTTGAGGTTTTCTAAAGGATTTTAGGATATGACGCCAGAGTTGTTTCTTTTGTTTTTGACATTATTAATGTTTAGCTTAGATTTTCTTGTGCACCCTGCATAATTCTTAGCCGAGAAGACCGGTTCTGCTTTGTAATAATCGGAAATATGTATTAGTTGTACATCTTTCTGATTTCATAGTATTTCTCCCCAGAAGAGAAACGTCCTAAAGTTTTAAATCTAAACTTTATCTTAAATCCATAAAAGAAATGATAAAAGTGTAAGAGCAAGCGTCTGTGTTTCTTAGCGCGGCGATTACTATTTTATTTTCATGTTATTGTAGAGCCCAATTTTTAGCACTAAATGATAAATATAGAATTTGAATTTTGGAGTTATCTGCCCTTGGCAGTTTTACCTGTGATTCCTACTGCACAATGAACTCTAAAGGAATTGTGAATTCTTTCTCTTCCATGACGAAACACGAAATTAACTATAGGTTAACCGGTCGTTATCTTTACGGTATTTAAGGTTTTGGCGGTGTGTGTGTGTGTGTGTGTATGTATATATATATATATATATATATAGTAGAATGTGGATTAACAACTTAACTTCAACAGTAAAAAAGCTGTATGTATCTAGCACTCTATGAATTTAATCCATTACACAGCAGAAGTGGCTTTATATTATTATATCATGTTATACAGCTAGCCTGATTTGTACCACATATACTGTGTGTATGTATATATATATATATATATATATATATATTATATATATTTATTTCATCTCCTGTTCCGACGGCCTCTAGTTAAGCTTGTACTTTCGCTCGCTTCTTTAGTTAGTAGATGTTATTATTTTTAACGCTTAGTTTTTGCATACAAAGTAACTTTTTTTCCGTGAAATTTCTCTCTCCATCTCAAAGAATAAGCATTCTACGTTAGTTAAGATGGATTCCCAAGGAAAGCAATCAAGTGGCTGTCGTACAGATATCTAGAACTCTATCTTACAATCTATAAGTGACCTCCCATTTGTACAGTGTTCTCTTCACCTCATTATTTACTGTGACAGATCTCACCAAATAATTTTTTGCCTGAAGTCAACTCCTACTTTTCCCTTAATTCCTCCAAAAATTGAAACTTAACTTTTTTTTTTTTTGTCCCCAACCTGTGCTGCCTTTGTTACCAATAAAACTTCGTACCAACCCTGTTTTTGCGTTTACTGTGTGAATACATTTTCTAGAATTCATCCACAAAGATCAATTCTGAGAAATCATCTAGGGACAACATTCTCAGCCATCCGATAACTGGTGGCTTTTTACGTGAATTTGGCGCAATTCTCATTTTAAATATATCCATAAACTGAGAATCGTGCTCAGCCTCAAATGGATAGACCATAAGACAGCGCAATATATCAGGAAGAAAACGGGAGTCTGAGACATAAAATCTACTAGAAAATTAAAATGACAATGGGCAGGTCATGTTGCAAGAATGAAAGACAACTGATGGGCATCACGATTCACAACATGGATCTTCAGACATCATATGCGAAACAAAGGCTGACAGAATATTAAAAGGAGAGATGAACCAGACAAATTCAGAATATACTGGCTCTGCGACGCTCATGATAGAGATATGTGGCAGATCCTGGGGAATGTCCATGCCCAATGACGGACGATAAGAGACTGATTATATATATATATATATATATATATATATATATATATGTATATATATATATGTATATTCTCTTCTCTCCTGCATCGAAAAATGCTGGGTATCGGTTCTTTTAACACCATTTGGTTTTTATTTGCCAAGTATTTGTTTGATAAACAACGTTTGATCATTTTTCCTTAATGAGTTCACGCGAGGAACAGAATATGTTTGCTGCATTTGATTCCAAGGGACCTTTTCTTGTAACAATGCAGTTATCCTCCCAATAGTCACTTATGGAGCTGAAACATGGAACCCAACCAAGAGACAGATCCGCAAATTGAGAACCATGCAACGTGCATATGAAAGAATTATGCTGGGCCTCACATGGAGAGACCACAAGACAGCACAGCACAACATGGAAAAGACAAGAGTCAGGGACATCATAGGATCCATTAAAAATCTCAAATGTCAGTGGGCTGGCCATGTTGCACGAATGGCAGACAACCGATGGACATTGCAACTCACGACATGGGTCCTCAGAGATCACATGAGAAACCAAGGCCGGCAAAATATTAGATAGACGAGCTAGACAAATTCAGAAAGTACTGGCTCCGCGACGCCCATGATAGAGAAGTGTGGCAAATCCTGGGGAAGGTCTATGTCAAACGACGGACGTTGAAAGACTGATGATGATGATGATGATTTGAACTACTTACTTAGGGTGAGTTGTACTTTTATAAAGTAATCATTTTTTCTCTAAAGAACTTTCCTTCATCTCAAAGAACACTTCAAAGCTAAACACTCTCTTTATAGTTAAGACTGACTTCCAAAGAAAATATTTGAGAGGCTGTAGTGTTGGTGACCAAAAACTGACAGACATTCCGAGATTCTCTCTTACCGTCTAAAAGTGACATTCCTCTTTCTACATTCTTCTCTTCACCTCATCATTTCCGCAGGAGTTCTCGCCAAACAACTTTGTGGCTACAGGAAAGCCTTTCATTTTTAATTCCTACAAGAATTTAAACTTCTTATTACTGTTGATCTTTCCGTTAGTCTTTTTCACACCCACTTTTTCTGTTCTAACTTTGTTTTTGCGTACAAACTGAACATTTTATTTCATAGGATTTCTCTTCATGGATCTTTTTTGGTAATCTATCACGGGCTTATATTATTAGCCATCAGATAACTGGTGACCCTTGAGTAAGTTAAGCGCTAATTCGTATTTTTTCCGTAACGAAAAATACGAGGGGTTAGTTTCTTCTCTATACAGTTTTGTTTATTTAGTTCACTTGTCGTCCAACTATGTAAGTGATTTCGCAAGACCTACAAAATGTTTACGACATTTGATAACATAGTACCTTTTCATCATAACAATCCCCAGTCCTGGTTCTATTTGAGCGATTGCCAATATGGCAATGAGAGGAATCACCGGTCAGAAACAGAAGTTCAATTTTACAGTTACTTTCTTACCCGGTACTCTGATTTTTGAAATAAAGGATTTTCTTGATAAAATGTCAGCTACAAACGCTTACATGACGAAAGAAGTCGTTATCTCTTGGGCTTCCATATTAGAGTAGAAGAAATTAAAACGGACTTTGACGTTAGGAGATCGTAAACCTTTGAAGCTCTCAAGACCCATGCAGTCGTTAGCGGGAGTTAACCAGAATGATGATATTCTGAAACACCCTCTTTTCTTAACAGAGAATGCCTAAGTACCTAGAGACTCGGTCCATTACAGCTTCTATAGACTTACCTCAAGATATTGGCCGACATAGCAGGCGAAATTACGGACAGGACTCCCACGGTTATTCAAACCGTCGCTTGTGCCAACATGCCGGATAGTAACGAGGTAATCGACGTTGTGGATTGCTTAGTAAAGCACACAGAATCTCCAACTAAAAGAATAAACAACTTGACTCTTAAACCAGCAATCAACCGCTGGAAAGGAGACTTTAGGCCAGGATCAAAGTCAAGGTCAAGAAGCCCAAACCCTGTCTGGTATCACAGAAGACATAGGAAGCTAGCAATAAGGTTACGTCTCCTTATACATTTCGTACTATCACAGGAAACTAAAACGCCGGCAGAATCCGATGACTAGTTCAATTGGCCTTATTACAAAGAAAGGTCGTCTGCTCCATATATTCGACACGACCACTGGCCTAAATTTCCTGATAGATAATGACGCACAAACTTCGTTAGTCCCTGCCGACCTAGAAGATAAACAACACACTGCCCCCCACCCCCCAAATTAACCCTTCAAGCTGTCAATGGCTCCCTTATCCGTACGATCGGTCAGATGGGTAAACGTCTTTATTGGTCTTCGGAGAAATTTTAAATGGGTCTTCACCATCGCCGAGGTTGCTACACTTACACTTGGGGCAGATTTTATTGAGAACTTTGAACTTCTTATTGACCTAAGCAACATACGGCTGATAAACCCTGCGACTAGTCTTAAAATCAAAGGCTTCTTCCCGGCCACCGAAAAATTTAGTCCCTCGTCAGCTGGCTCAAGTATCAATCCGAAATACTTGGATCTACTTGAAAAGTACGCAGAAATAATCAAGCCCTCATTCAATGCTCCACAATTTTCTCACGTCATTACTCAGTACATCGTAACGACATCCTATTATCCATTCGTGTCCAAGACGGTTAACACACAAGCTTATAGCTGCGTAGATAGAATTCGACCCAATGCTTGAGCTTGGCATCATTGACCATCTCTGAGTAGTTGGACTTCTCCATTACACATGGTTCCGAAAAAGGGGGGCACTTGGCGAGCATTCAGTGATTATCGTGAATTGAATTTTGTAACTCGGTTAGATAGGTATCCCCTACCACATTTCATCATCATCAGTCTTTTAACGTCTGTCGTTGGACATAGTCTTACCCCAGGATCTGCCACAATTCTCTATCATGGGCGGCACAGAACCAGTATTTCCTGAATTCGTCTAGTTCATCTCTCTATCCTGTATTCTGTCAGCCTCGGTTTCTCATGTGATCCCTAGGGATCCATGTTATGAGTCGCGATGTCCGTCGGTTGTCTTTCATTCTTGCAACATAGCCTGCCCATTGCCGTTTGAGTTTTTCAATATCTTTCCCCAAATAGATTTAATCCAGGTATATCACTAGATTCCAGTAGTACCTGCTGACGTACCAAAGACACCCATAACGATACCTTTCAGTCTCTTCAAGTTTCTCCACGTCCCCTCCGGACTCAAAAACGCAGCTCAGTCCATCCAACGTTTCGTGACCCATACTCTTCAAGGGTTGGACTGCAGTTTTTCATACAACGGCGATGTTCTGATAACGAGTTCATCCCACGAGGAGCACTTAGTTCATTTGCAACAGGTTTCTGAACGATTCAAGGAATACGGTGTTGTCGTTAATCCCCAAAAGTATCAATTAAGGAACATCTGAAATAGATTTCGTAGGACATAGGATTAGTTCCGCTGGTGTTTCTACCCTCCGGAAGCCATACGCAATTTCCCCGTCCCGGACATAATGAAGGAACCACGCCAATTTCTGGGAAGGGTCAATTTCTATAGATTCATCCCAAATTGTGCAAACATTCTGAGATCGTTGACTGATACCCTGACTGACATTACGAACTGTGACATTACGCTGTCTGACGAGGCATTGGCAGCCCTCGACAAAATAAAAACCGACTTTACTGATGCCACAAACATTTCTTTTGTTCTCTCTGACGCAGAGTTGTGACTAGCTTATGACACCTCAGATCGTACCGTAGGTGGTATGTTACAGCAGACAGTTGAAGGTTAATGGCAACCGATGGCTTTTTTTCTCCAGAAAGTTGACTACCACAGAATCACACCACAGTACTTTCGGAAGAGAGCTGTATGTGGAATATTCCACTGTCCGTCACTTTCGCCATCTGCTGGAAAGTCGAGAATTTTTATATTTTTACCGATCATAAACTATTTCTTGGAGCGCTCTGGGCTAAAACTGATAGCTCGAATGATAAGATATTTGGATTACCTTCTCTAATACTCTTCTTATATTCGCCACGTAAAAGGCGAATCTAATAACACAGAAAGCCTCTCTCGTATAATCAGCGTCCTTATGTTGGACTCTGTAATCGATACGCAAGTCATAGCCACAGAACAACTCAACGACACACAGTTACAACACTATCTACAATCGACAAGTACAACATCCCAATTGCATAATATTCCCAGACCCACAGTCAGACCTTCGTATCGCATGCAATACAACAACCTATCAACTGCGTCCTTGACAAGCTACGGAAACACATTTCCCATTCTATACACAACTCCCATCCGGGATTGAAAGCTTCGACCAGGCTAGTAACTAAAAGATGTGCGGCCTAGAATGAAGTCTGACATCCGCCAGTGGGCAACAGCCTGCATGACGTATCAAAAATCGATAGGAACACGCTTGCACCGGTTTACGAGTTTCCTAATCCCGACGAGCGTTTTTCACACATTAACATCAACATCCCAGGACCCCTGCCGCCACCCAACGGGTACAGATACTTGCTAACCTGTGTTGACCAGTTCCTGCATTGGCCTGGACCTATCCCTATCACTGCAAAGACAGTTGCATTTGCTCTTTGGTCAGGATGGATAGCTCAATTCGGTGACTCATCGGTAATCAAGGGAGAGGCCTGTTCAAGTCCAGCTTATTTGAACTGCTGACTAACTTCCTGGACAGCAAAAGTTCGCACAACTGCCTATCACCCTGAAGCACCACCCCGAAGAAACTTCAATGAAAGTGTAGTTAGACCATATTCATTAGGAAGACCACCTACCACTGGTTCTCCTTGGACTCCGTTCTGCTGTAAAGACAGACTTGAACTTTTAATCAGCAGAACTAGTCTATGGAAGCACAGTAGGCCTTACAGAACAACTTGTCATCAATACCCTTGTTAGAGCAACCAACATTCATTCTTTCTTCGACAGACTCTAATTTTACATGGTGCAACAATCACATTTGCAAACAAGGAAGTCAAACAGATACATATATACATACATGACTTGGTACAAGACCACACACGCAAGCACCCACTTCAACTAGCCATATGAATTCATAAAGACACCAGAGATACTCCGTTACTCATTGAAAAATACAAAACAGAACATATGCATAAACAGATTGAAACCAGCCTTCTCCGATTTATCAATAGATAACACAACCGCAGGACCATCAAACAGCCACAACAAATACTTCAGACACGGCCATTAAAAGCCACGACATGCATCTGGCGCCAAGTTCGATGGCCGAAACGATTCTGCACCACGTACAGATACTGATTTTTTTTCCTGAGAACACGTACTTTGTAGAGCCCACTGTTTAGCACTATATGAAAATTTGTAAATACAAAAAAAAAGTGATAATTGGAGTTATCTGTCCTTGGTAGGGATCTACCCACGATTCCTAAGACACGGTGAACTCTAAAAGAATGGTGAATTCTCTCTTTTCTTCCTTGACATCGCAAAGAATTATACAAAATTATATAAAATAAGATGACCGATTGTCATTTTCATGGTATTTATGCTTTTAGTCTTATATATATATATATATGTATATATATATATATATATATATATATATATATATATATATGTGTGTGTGTGTGTCCGTGTGTTCTGACGGTAAGCTTGCAATTTAGTTCTCTCTTTTAGTTTTGACACGACTAGATTTACATACTCATTTTACTGGAGAAATTCCTTTTAGTACATTCTTCATTCGACCTTCTTATTTACCATGGTAGATCTCGCCAATCAACTTTGTGCCCAAGGTCAATCTTGTCCTTCCTTTCACTTCCTCCAAGAATTAAAACTTAATTAACTTTTTCGTTTATCCTTTTCTCCCCGTCCACCACCTATGAAACTGTGTTCTAACTTCTTTTTGCTTTCAATGAGTGAACATATCATTCTCTAGATTTTATCTGGGGTTAATATCTTTAGCTATTTGATACTATATTTTCCTAGTCAAACTAAAGTTTTAACATTTACGAAAAACAAAAACAAACTAAAACATTTATTCAATGACTTCTGCTCTTTCCGATACCAACAACCTTTTCTAAAGACAGAAATTAAACCATTAACCGTAGATGACTTCAATTTTCGTCATTGCAATGACTAACTACAAATTTCTGTTTAATTATGACAGTTTAATACGTATGGGTTACGTAAAAACATAACATTTAATTCGAAAATTGTTTTCGATAAGTTTTTTGACAAAGGTTTATATAATAGATATTTTTATTCAACAAATACAACGAAGAGAGTTCGTCTTTTTCTTGGAAATGTAACTGATTGTGTTCAAAAAGAGTTCATGGGGAATTTGATTTATGAATCATTATCGTTCAAAGAAAATGTATTTGATAATGAGTATAACTTTTCTAGTTATAGGAATGCGTGTACATTGTAGTGTTTGCATCATTTTGGGTAAGAAAACGTCAGAAAGGAATGAATTTAGGGAGAAAGGTATATGTCAAGTGATTATATATCCTTGCCGTAATCGTAGATGATTACGTGCAATTGAGCTTTTCTTACTCTTCAATGTAAAAACGTAACGGAGAGCTGGTCTTGTAAACCTCAATTCATCTGCTGCCAGGCTAGCTTGTGATTGGTCATTCGGGAATTTTTCTATTTCTGATTTTAAAAAAAAATTCTCTTATAATTTTGGAGGGAAATCTGGAGTACATTTTTGCAGCTTTTGTTTGCTGAGTTTGGGCGGTTCCTACCCTGGCTTCTCCGTTCTATCTGTGAGTCAGGGATTGCAATGGATATGTATTACTCTTTACCACCTGTTGCAATAGATGGGTTCATATCTTTTTCTTGAATCCGAAGAAATATCTATCCCACTCTTGAGCAATAAATATCTCTCCATGAAAATATTTGTTTAATTCTACTTCGTTGTTTTTGACTTTGAGGAAACTTTGAAAAGATAATTCCTTCCCATCGATCTTAACTCTATTTATATAAAGAATGCAAATCAAATAAACAAAATCTAATTTCTCTAAAATTTTATTTGCTTCTTAGAACTTGGATTCGCTGATATAAGATAAAAATAAAACCGCAAAATCACTTTTACTTTACAAGCAACAAACTCTTAATTCACGTCGACGGGACAACTTTTTTGAGATGTTTTAAGTTTTGAAGACACTAAAAACATTAAGAAAATTAAATGTAAATATTATCAACACTGGACTTGCATATTCGAAAAAAAAACAAACATATAAACATCTAAATTGGCAACCTCAGCACCAAGTCTGTGCAATTGCCTAATGAAGAAATGCATTAGTATTTTAAAACAGCCAAAACCATTCAAGAGTTTTAAAATCATGAAAATCGATGTCCATGAAACGAACTTAAGAATAATCTGGAAAACTTGAACATCCTTTGTCTCCTTGAGTGGCCATTTGAACAGCTTTTCCTCTGAGTTTTATCAATTGAACAGCCTCTCCTCCCTAAATAAAGCAGACTGAATCATCGTAACTTGAAGTTAAGGAGAGACGTAGTTGATTCATTCACCTCTATCAAAGGAATCGCAGAGGTTTATGTATTTGGTCGCATCTTTCCGTCTGCCCGTCTGTCCACACGATATCTCTGGAAGTACTGAATATATTTCAATCAACTTTTGTAGAAGGGTGGGCAATCAGATAAGGAACTTTTCTTTCTTTCTTTTTTTTCTTTTTCTTTTTTCCCTTTTTTCTTTTTTCTTCCTTTTTTTTTTCATTTTTCCCCTTTTCCTCTTTCTTTCTCTTTCCCCCCTCTTTTTTTCTTATTTCCCCTGTACATTCATGCATACACTTGTCTGTCCGCACAATGAATCCAAAAGTTCTCAACGAAATTTTGTGGTTGGATGAAAAGCTACAGAAAAATTGATTGAATTTTGACGTGGATCTATGCACAATTAACCTCACTCCGTTTTAGTTATATCCAAACCACGCAATATCGCAAAAATCTCATGACTATCCAAACGATATCTCCAAAAGTTCTCAATGAAGTTTTGTTGAGAGGGAGGATAATAGGCTACAAGAAAGTGGTTAAGTTTTTGGATGGATCCAGACACAATTACTCTGAATGGCATTGGCAGTGGTATGTGTACTCTGAGTGCTCTCTAGGTTCATTAGTAAAGTTAACAAATCTGTCACGCCACAAATTCTTGGAGACATTAATTAAAAGTCGCGCTTGCAGGCACACATTAAACTAAGATTGAAGAAATCTGTGTACGTACCGTGATTACTCAATAGCTGATCATTCACCGGGTGTTAGCGAAAAAGGCAGTGCAGTGTCGAGTTTGAAGTTGTATGGATCAACGGTTCTAGAAGAATCTAATACAAATTTATACCTCCAACAGATTATAGATCTTCCTCGACAGTTTTTATGAATAATATCCCTCAACGTCCGTTCTCTAGAGTTATCAAAGTTATTTATGAAATCTTTAAATCAGCGACACGAAGGAGAAATAACAGAAATACTTTTAAACCATACTTTCGTACGACGGATGGAATATTATTTTACATATCATGTATGGTAGGCTGCTCCACACACCATAAAGTCCGGCCCCTTCTAAACAGACACCTTTGGGACGGTGACTTCCTTAGTCGTAATCTAACCATATAATGAGCTTATATACGAATTTTTTTATTTGTTTATCGCTGATGAATTTGATTGGTTAATCTACCTTCATATTATGATGCAACAATTACGTCATAGAAACTCTCGAGACTTGAAACGTCTGATCGCACATTCAAATAGATTTAGTTGAGTTGAGACTTGAAAGAAAACTAAAAATTGGGATACTTAGATTATGAAAAAAGTAATCCAATAAAATAGCTTTCAGCTCGTTAGTGTCGATCAATATATAAACAAGCCTTTCGACGGGTATATCCTAGTAGAGTAAATGATATATTAATGGAGTAAATGTTGACTGTTAGTCACATTTCAAACCTAAATTATGACTTTAAAGGGTAAAATCTCGCCGGAAAATTATTATTTTCGACCCATTCTTCTAACTTAAAAGATTTAGAATGTAAAAAGTTGGGATGAAAAAGCAACAAAAATAAGATGGAAGAAAAACTAGTGAAGAATTATTGATTGAACTAAATTCACGTCCAAATAAGTTTGATAATTGCTGCCAAGAAAAGAAATAGAAAGCTGGATGGATGGGAATCGGATAGTCTACTTCATGTTGTTTTTAATCTTGATTTAATACAACTTTTTCTCTATACTGCTGGAAAAAGGGGAGATTTAAGAAAGGGAGGGATAATGTAAAAAAAGTGTTCGACTAATGCACTAAAGTGGGGAAGTTAGGTACAAAAAAGGATCATGGGGTAAAGTTAGAAAGAAGTAAATCATGCAACGTGCACATGAAAGAATTATGCTGGGCCTCACATGGAGAGACCACAAAACAGCACAGTACATCCGGGAAAAGACAGGAATTAGAGACATCATAGAATCCATAAAAAATCTCAAATGGCGGTGGGCTGGCCATGTTGCAAGAATGGCAGACAATCGATGGACATCACGACTCACAACATGGATTCCCCGAGACCACATGCGCAACCGAGGCCGGCAAAACGTTAGATGGAGAGACGAGCTAGACAAGTTCAGGAAGTACTGGCTCCGTGACGCCCATGATAGAGAAGTGTGGCAAATCCTGGGGAAAGTCTATGTCCAACGACGGACGCTAAAAGACTGATGATGATGAATGATGATGAAATTAAAAAAAGCCGTGGGTTAGCGTAAAGGGGCCAACGTGAAAAAATGATAAATAATAGGAGAGGTATAAACTTAAAATGGGGGCGTAATGTTAGGAAAAGTGAACAAAAGAGTGAGGTTAGGGGCTAAAGTTGTTTGTATATGGGGGGTATATTAAAAAGGTAGGGGGAAATTTCTTTCGTGATTTTAAATTGAATGAAAAAAACCCAAAAAACTGATTCACTCCAAATGTCAATCCCAGAAAGTGAAAAAAGAAGCAATTTTGATTTCTGAAAGAGGAATGAAAATTCCTTATCGATTTTGACCCCTAGAAGTGGAAAACAGATCCCACTTTGTTTCGACTCCTCAGAATGGTTATAAACGCTCCCTCATGCTTTTGATCACTGGAAATGGAAAAAAAAATCTAAAAGTGAAAACTGAAAGTTCCAACCTTATAATTTACATAACTCCAGATCCACAAATTTGGAGTTTTTGAAATATGCACCTTAAGGGTACTAACTCAAAAACAGTATTATTTAACGTATTCATGCACAACCAATAAATATTGCAAAACAGGATATGTCAAAAATGTTTTTAAGAACGCAACATTATCTCATATTTTGATTCCGAGGATTGATTTGGAAAGAAAAGAAGAAGGATTGTTCTTCAATTACGTCATTAAAAAGTTGATCATTTTAGCAAGTTGAATTATCAACTGAACAACCCCCTCCCGAATTTAACTCTCTTAAAAAACATGTTTTGGAGGGTGGTTTTCAAAAACTTATTTGTTAAATCATACGTCAGGGATCGTATCAGTACCACTAAAAAACTTCATGGGTTTATGTCAAGCGGTTTTGGCGGTAGGCAAGTGCATACATACAGACAGAATTTTGGTAAATTATAAGATTCACGTTTTCAATATAATAAGGAGGTACTTGCTTGTTTCTCTAAAGTCGTAGATAATTCCAGACTCCAAAATGGTGAGGATGATATGTCATGCTGAGTGGTGGTGGGAGGCAGCTAAGTGGAAGTGTCCTGCCCCTATAATGACTTGCTACAAAACAAGAGCTGATTGCTAATATCACTTTTCACCCTTTTTCGTAAAAGCAAAATGTGGCGTAACTTTCGGAAAACGGGGACCACGTGTACTTGAATTCGATTTGATGATTTCCTTTTATGAAAGAAACTAAAAAAAAAAACAAAACAAAAAAAACTCGTTATAGTGGAAGAGTCTATTATTTTGAATAGTGGTTAGATGGTTTCGTCAGCAAAATTGTTACCTTCAAATGGAAGAGTCCATTGTTAAGGACAGAGAAGCAAGAAATTCACACAGTTCATTATATAAGTAGATAGCCATGAAAAAGAATTATTTGGATTAAGCATTTAATATTTTGCACCTGGGATCTGAATATATAAAATTTGATGGACTATTCCACTCGCTTCTTGGTTCATTCTGTTTAGTCAAGTGGTTAGAGAAACGGTCAACACTTTTATGTAGAAACTTGTAGTTATTTGACTAAGCTAGTGCCCTTACACTAGCAACGATATCAGCTGTCCTGCCCGGGCTTCTCATATCAACAGTTTCTCTTATCTCAGTTTGAGGTTCGTGAAATTGACATTGAGCCATTATTTAGTCGTCATTCAGTCTCCTCTTGAAGATTACAAAATCAACTCCAGATGCTCTCTACGCGATTACCAGCTGCTTACAACATCTGTTATTTTCAGATAGTCACCCATCTAGGTACTGACCAGGCTCGATGTTGCTTTACTTTGTTGATCATACGAGAGTCGGTGTATCCAATGTGATTTTTCCGTAAAAATCGGTCTCCCCCTCAAGATTTCCAAATCGACCCGAGATGCTCTCTGTCCGATCTTCAGTTGCTTAGGGTACCTGTTATTCTCAGAAGGTCATCCACCTAGGTACTGACCATTCTCGACGATGCTTAACTTCGGTGTTGCGCGTGAGAACCGGTGTGTCCAACGTGATTTGACCGTAACGCTGTAGTTATAGGGCTGAAATATTTTTTTTTTGGCCAATGCTGCGAATTTAGATGTTTTTAGTTTTTTTTTCTCTTTCGAATTTGCTCTTCCAGCGTTGATAATATTTAGATGAAAAAAATGTTTGGTCATGTTCTACAGTCCAGTTTTGCCAATTGAGATGTGAATTGTTTTTTTTTCAAATTTCTCGAATTCAAGAGTGACTTCCAGAATCTAAAAATTGAAAAATCACATCTAAATTGGCTCCGCTACTCCTGACCGGCCAAATGAAGCAAATATCGATTTGACGTACTGCGATTTCATTTCGCTATCGCAAACAAAATAAAGTAAGACTTCCAATAAAGATGCACTTAAAATTAATTGCAATTTTATGAAAATTAAAAAGAAATAAAAGAATCGTAAATGATTTGGAATTAAAGTTAAGCTCGGCAATTTAATGCACGAATTCAATGAATTTACAGCCGTAGGATGGTATAAAACAACGCTAACGATTGTGTTCTCTTAGTCTCGATATTTACACCCCAGGAGAAGCAAAGAATCCTTTTCTATTCCTTTGTTACACACGTTTCCATCGGGTTATTTAGAGTCTATGGACAGCAATATGGTTAGAGCACGAAAAATTGACGTGAAGAACTCTCTCACAGAAAACGATACAATCATATTGTTTGATGTTGTGACACGACCTCTAACTAATGCTTAGATGAACTAAACGAAGTAAGCAAAAAGGTCGGCCTACACATGAACTTCAGTGAAACGAAAATCAAGTGCAATAATCGTACTAAGAATAAGAACGTAACTGTCAAAATAGAAAATGCAAAACTCGGCAACGTAGACCACTACATCTACCAAGGACAACGAATCTCCATGAGACCCTCAAAAGAAGAAGAAATCAAGCGAAGAATCACTCTAGGATGGCAAGCCTTCGACAGAGCAAGCTCATCTTTCAAAAACCAGACGATCCCAATAATCCTAAAAAGAAGAGTATACAACCAATGCATCCTCCTAATAGTAACTTAAGGAGCTGAAACATGGAACCTGATCGAGAGACAGACCTCCAAACTGAGAAGTATGCAATGTGCGCATGAGAGAACCATGCTCAACCTTGCATAGAGAGATCACAAGACAGCACAGTATATGAGGAAGAAAACGGGAGCCAGGGACTTTATAGAAACTATTAAAAAACTCAAATGGCAATGGGCTGGTCATGTTGCAAGTATAAAAGACAACCAATGAACATCACAACTCACAACATGGATCAACATAGATCACATGCTAAACCTAGGCCAACAGAACACAAGATGGAGAGACGAACTAGACGAAATTCAGGAAATACAGGCTCTGCAACGCCCATGATAGAGAATTGTTGCGAATCCTGGGGAAAGTCTATGTCCAACGACGGACGTTAAAAGACTGATGATGATGATGATGATGCAACCGATTGACATCACGACTCACAAGATGGCTCCCCGGAGAACAAATACAAAACCGGGTCCGGCAGAATATGAGTTGGCGAGACGACCTGGATAGCTTCAGAAAATATCAGCTCCGCAATGCCCATGATAGAGAGGTGTGACAAATTTTGGGGAAAGTCTATGTCCAATAACGGACGATTAAAAACTGCTGCTGCTAATGAAATATACGTTATTTATTTTAGAAAACTTTTTTGTTGTAGTTTGTGTTCGTTGCATCTAAAAATTTATTGTATTTAGTTGATCAGGTTACCTTGTGTTAGATGTATTTGATTAGTTCGAATGAATTATTTTGATTAATTAATTGAATAGACAGAGGAATAGAGACTTTCATGCTCTACACTCCAAGAGGGCCCCTCGCCCCAATATTCCAAATTATTCCCATTCACGACCCACAGCCTAAGAAGTCCGTAAGGTACAACGGCTGAAATTTTAAAAGATGAACCAAGACGAAGACAACAGTCCGGTGAAAATCTTTACATAGCGATTTCTCTTCTCAAAATTTTAGATTGTAGTATTTTTGACAAACTCCCAGAATTTAGTTTTGACTGTATTTTTACATGTAATAATGACGAATAGCAATGATCAGACCTAAAACCTGTGACATCATGCACAAATAACAGTGGCATAGTTACGTATACAAAAAACTGATGACAGATACACTTCCATTTCTAAAGCCTGAAACTCAAATCGACTTATTTTGCGATAGTTTAGCAAATACCATTTACAGGAACTGTTAATAAAAGAGTTGAAATAGGACACATAGTTTGGGAATAATATTGTATGGAAAAATGGAGAAATCAATTATGTTTTGTTTACCTTTTTATATTTCAATGAAGCAAGGGAGTCTAGGGTCTAGCGCAACCAAACTTATCTATTAATTTTCGGCTAGTTTTTTTTTCTTCATTTTATTTCCTTTTTTTTTACCACGGTTTCTTGATCAAATACCCTCCAATGATTAAAGCAGTGTCAAGGCAGAATAAAGGAGTATATCTCAGCAAGATTTGAATTTATATTTAATATCGCAGACCCAACGTATTTCATGGACGGCACCTCAACCAATTTAGTCATGAAAACCTCTGGGGAAATGTGGCACAAATCTACAGTCATAATGCTACCTTTTTTCTGGAAATATTCCAGCAATATTCTCAACTTATATTACCGATTAATAGTATTGGATCATTCTGAATTCCAAGATGAAGTGTTTTGTCTTTCGATTTTTTTAGCTTGGCTCATCTTCAATTTGTCTCTGCTCTTCATCACAACTTTTTCGGTCGAATACTCTTTGGTCATCAAGGTAGCGTTAAGTAAGAATAAAGAAATATCTTCTTTAATAAACTTGAACCTATATCCCGTATGTATCTGCAGCATATTCCAGATATAATTCATCATCATCCATCTTTTATTGTCCATCATTAGACATAGACCTACCACTGGTTTTGCCACACCTCTCTATGGTAGGAGTCACGGAGCCAATATTTCCTGAACCTATCCAGTTCGTCACGTCATCTCATATTTAACAGGTCTCAGTTCCGCATCTGATCCCTTGAAATCCATGTTGTGAATCATGATGTCCATCCGTTGTCTGCCATCCTTGCCACGTGACCAGCCCATTGCCATTTTAGTTTCCGAATAGTTTGCAATGAAATCTGTTTTTCCTCTAATGAACTTTGCTGTCTTGTAGTCTCTCCATATGAGGTTGAGCATGATTCTCTCAAGTGCACGTTGCATGGTTTCCATTTTGCAGGTCAGTCTCTTAGTTAAGTTCCATGTTTCAGCTCCATAGGTGACTATCAGGAGGATGCATTGGTTGTATACTCTTCTATTTAGAACTTCAGATTATTTTATTCTGAAATCAATCATATTCATCATCAATTTTGGTTAAGTTTTCTCAAACTTATTGTGGCTTCTTACCACAACTTTTAAGGTTGGCTACTCTTCGACCGTTCTAGTTTAATTATCAATCACCAAATCCGTCCAAAACCAGACATGGACACTATAGAAATGAATTTTTATATCCCCATCCCTTTCTTTGAAGAAGCTAAGATTAATCGGTGAAACGTCAAAATAAACTAAAGAAATCTCATTTGTGCATAAAGTCTTCAGAATAAAGGTAAAATATCAGCCTCTGGGTCTGAAGTGAAGGAACAGCTGTCTGCACATGACACAATTATTAATCATCATTATAATCAACGCTCCCATCTTCAGGGTTGAACACTCGTTAAGTAGAGTAACCCATTCATTATAAGCTGTATAGCAATGCTCTCCTAACTCTGGAATGGAATACTTTGGTTGATGATAAATTGTGCGTAAAGTAAATGTATCGCTGAAATTCGATCCTACTGACCGTCCAGTTCTGCGTTGGGCAGAGGTAAAATGCCAACCTCTGGGTCTGTGGCGAAAGTTTCGGTCCTACTTTCGTGGTACTGGATGGATATTGGATAGTCTATAGCCAGACAAGAGTTGTAATACAACGAATCAGCTATTTATGGATGGCACAATTATTAATTATATATATATATATATATATATATATATATATATATATATATATATATATATATAAGCATACACACATATACTTGAACCTAGTTAAATAATGTAATATTGTATTATTGAAAAACAATTGAATATAATTTCTTTGTATTTTTATTGCAAATATTTTTGTGCACAAAGAAAGTAAATATAAAAAAGATTCAGTCAAAAATACTTGGCTGATGTAATTGATACGTTCAGGGTAAACAATCACATACGGAAATCTTTCGAGAACTGTTTTTAACTGTTATATCAGCATTTGTGAGTAATTGAATGCCCCAAAGAGAGAGTGATTAAAGAGAAATAGTGTTCTGATTAAGGGGAGAGATAATAAGAAAGAGAAAGAAAATGGAGTTATATCTGTTTTACGTCACAAAACGTCATAATTCCTTTTGAAAAAAAAAACAACCGATTCTCGAAATAAAAAATAGAATACAAGAAAGAAAGAAGAAAGAAGAAAGGAGACTAAACAGGGTTTATAACTAATGTATACACTTGCATATACTCATAGCTATTTCTTCTGTCAATTTTGCATACCGGACGATATTTTCCTCTTTAATCTTGATGCAATGGCGATTTTTGTTTCAGACATTTTAACGGGGATTAATCCGCTTTAAAAAATATCATTACTATTGTTACAAAGGCATGAGACCTCAAAGTATTCAAAGAGGAAGACAGGATATAGATTAATAAAAATATAGACATATATTTTTCTTTGGTATAGTTCCAAGTGGCGTCTGGAGAACAGATTGAGAGAGTAGTGATCAGAACGACGGATGGGCACACGGGAGCCGTCTTAGTATCTTGTGATCTGCACTCACCGGGAATCTGGTCCCCCCAAGACGGCAATCATCACTTTCTTATAAGGAATCTACGCGCACACGTTTGGCGGATCCACCCACACTTCTCGATGTCTCCACCCACATCCACCTTGGCTTTTCGATGTATCCACCCACCCTGATGTGGCTTCTTCCAGTATAAACACCTGTTGTTTTATTGGCTTTCTATTCAGGAAAACGGAAGTAGCAAGTCATTTTGTCAACACACTCGTCAGGATGTTTTTTTATCGACACCTGTCATCGTAATATCCCAGGGATACCTTTCTGAATTTGCACATCCTGTTTATCTTCATCAGTGAGCACCGGATATAAGATTAATCCTTTGATCTTTGTTTCCGCTATTCAACAATACTTTTTATTACAGAAACAAAAGTTGCCAAATGTAATAATTGTACATACAACGTCGCAGGTTTTGAACGGGTTCTTTTTTTTCTTGTCCCATTCAAAGTATCAATCGCCCCTTTTAAATTCTTTGAAAATCTTTGGACGGGTTTGCAAGAGGTGACGAGGAATGAAATTTAAAAAATCACTGAGTGAAAGAATCGGAAGAGTTATTGGAAGTATGATAATTGTTGATTACAGCACAAAAGATGAGGAACAAACAATGTTATTCTTTTATCATCCCCTATGAGACATAATGCTTTGTCGAGATCTCTACATTGCATTTATTCCATGGCAACTTCCTCCTCATCATCAACCCTTTTTCACCGTGGCTAAAGATCGAGCAGCAACAATTCTAGAGAATCAGCAATTATCAATTATCTCGTTTTAATTTTCGTCTATAAAACTGATCTCCTGTAAATTGTTCACTCTTCAAAACATCCTCTACCTGCAATGGCGTGCTTCTCTCCGTAACGGGCTCATCGTTTACATCTCCCGAGTCACAGCTCTGTTCCAGATGGCCTTTGGCCTTCCAAGTTTTCGTCTGCCGATTGGTGTCCATCTCAATGCGACGTATGTTCCAGGCCTGCTCCATTCTCAACACAAGTCTCAGCTATCTCAAACGTATGTGAATAATTTCTTTAGTGATGCTCTGACAACCCGTTTTCTTGTACAGTTGATGGTTAGAGATTTTATTTGACCGAAAGATCTGGCATATTTGTCTGGGGTAACCGTTGGGGGAAAAATGTGCACTCGTATCAAGTTTACTTTGACCACTCACCAGCTTTCTGAACCACAAAGCAGAACAGACATAACATTGCTATTATACAAGAACATCTTCGTTTTAAGTCTGTATCGCTTTGACCTCCTGACGGAACAGAAATGAAAAAAAGCAGCCGAGCTTTTTCCAGCCTCGCTTTGGTATCTTTTTTGATTCCAGTGGCAATACCAATGAGGCTGTCCGCGTAGGGGAAAATCTTCTGCAAACTCAAGTGGTTTCCCATTCAAAAGTAGCGGTAAAATAAAGATACGAAACTAAACTCTCCATGTATACCGATTTTGGAAAATTATCGTCTGTTTTCATTTTTATCTCTTATAATACCCCACTTGCAATGGAAGAGACGGAGACATCAGTTGCACTCCTTTAGTCTATCTTATATTCTACTTTGGCAATCTGCCATAATCCCTTTCTGGCTTATCAGGCCCACTATGTGTTGTATATGGGCTGCCATTCACCAAGCAAGGAGACAAAGATGGGTGGAGGGGTAATGGCTTTTTGACGGGAGAAAAGAGAGGGATACATGCCTTTTCCAAGAGCATTAGTGTAAAGTGAGCACAGACTATCTCAGTCAGGGTTTGAACTCATCTCGCCGATGGGCAACTCACCCATCCTTTTGTGGGACAAGATACACTGCATCTTCTTTTGTAACCTTCGTGTAGATTTTGCCTCCAGGACCGCTGTTTCCAACATGTCTCTTCAAATACAAGTGGAATTATATCTACCCTGACACTAATGGACTGTACTCTTTCTGTCAGCATCGACCTATGTGCTTGGAAATCAAACTATGATCTTATCACAACAGTTGAAGCAGGGTTGCCAGATCGTTGGAGACATTTCCGGCCAAAAACACATAGAAATGGCCAGAAAAAAAGGCCAGATACCGAAACGGTTTATAAGACACGGCTATACTGCAGTACACACAAACAAAAACCATAGGTTCAAAGATGCATCCACCGTTCATGTTAGTTGTAGAAGGAGGAGGGAGAGCAAGTAGTCTTCCTTAAAGTCAGATGATTTTTATACTTGTAAAATATAGTGATATGGGAATATTCCGCAAGTATCATTTTCAAATAAAAATTGTAAATCACCATGTGGGCGTTTTTTTTACCATTTTTAGCCCTTTTAACCCCCCAAAATGCAGACTGTGAACATTGTATTAAGATATCAACAAACCTGGTAAAAAAATAAACGGAATGGCTTCACACTTAATAATGACATTAGACCTCTTCTTTCCTTCCTATTTCTGTTGTTTAGCATAGCTGGACAGAAGAGCGTCTGATAAAGATGTGTTGACACATCTAATAATCTATCAAAAATATTATTACAACAAAGTCATCTTCTTTGTTTCGTACGAATGACAGGAAGTGAGGATCGAGTGTAGGAATTCAGTTAGAACCCCTTGTACATAGAACCCCTTTCATCACCTTAAGAATAGATTTTTTTCAAACTGGCCAATTTCCTGGGAAAACAAAAGTATTAAAGATGAAAAACGCAAAAGAAAACACACGGAAATTTTCTTTTTTTTTAAGATAAAATTTTCTAGAAAAATAAATTGATAAAGAAAAATGCCAAAAATGGCCAAAAATTCGATATGATCAAATCATAAAGTCCATGGACAAATGCTCTTTGAAAAGGCTAAATTTGTCAAATTTGGCTGTAAAATTGCCAAAATGGCAACAATGTGTTTAAGTAACATGGCGACGTTCTGACTGTTGGCACTTTGATGGAGTGATCAATAATAAATACGAGGTCGTGAGAGTAAAACGTTGACCAAACATAAATGTATTAAAAACAAGAAAAAGAGATAATTCCAAAGAAAAATATATTATGCAACCCAGACTCCCGTTATCAAGGGTTTCAAGAACGATATATATATATATATATATATATATGTATATATATATATATATATATATGTATATATATATATATATATATATATATATACATATATGTATATATATATATATATATATATATATGTATACATATATATATATATATGTATACATATATATATATATATACATATATATATAGATGTATACATATATATATACATATATATGTATACATATATATATATACATATATATATATGTATACATATATATATACATATATATATACATATATATATATATATGTATACATATATATATACATATATATATGTATACATATATATATATATATATGTATACATATATGTATATATATATATGTATGTATACATATATATATATATGTATACATATATGTATATATATATATATGTATGTATACATATATGTATATATATATATGTATGTATATATATATATATATATATATGTATATATTATACTAATATTTGGGCCTTTTGTTTGTC